>JAHRHZ010000144.1:91092362-91111865 GCA_024137785.1 Ginglymostoma cirratum
AATGGCATCAATGTGGATTTCACAAGCTTCAAAATCTCCCCTCCCCCTACCGCATCCCAAAACCGGCCCAGCTCATCTCCACCTCCCTAACCTGTTTTTCCTCTCACCCCAAGCCACACCCCCATCTCCTATCTACTAACATCATCCCGACCCCTTGACCTGTCCGTCCTCCCTGGACTGACCTATCTCCTCCCTACCCCCCTACCTACACTCACCTTTACTGGCTCCATCCCCGCCTCTTCGACTTGTCTGTCTCCTCTCCACCTATCCTCTCCTCTATCCATCCTCTATCCGCCTCCCCCTCTCTACCTATTTATTTCAGAACCCTCTTCCCCTCCCCCATTTCTGATGAAGGGTTTAGGCCCGAAACGTCAAGTTTTCCTGCTCCTATGATGCTGCTTGACCTGCTGTGTTCATCCAGCCCCATGCTTGTAATCCTGGAGAATAACTAGTGTTGTTCCTTTGTTTAAGGAAGGGCAACAGGGACAATCCAGAAAATTATAAACTGGTGAGATTCACATCAGTGGTAGAGAAATTTTTGGAGAAGATTAGGGAGAGATTTTGTTGCATTAGGAAAAGAATGGACTTATTAGGTCTTAGTCAGCATGGCTTTGTGTGGGGGAGGTCTTGTCTCATAAATTTATATAATTATTTGAGGATGTGACGAAGATGATTGAGGAAGATAAGGCAGTGGATGTTGTCCAAATGGACTTTACTAAAGCAATTGACACGGCACCTAATGGTAAGCTGTCCAGAAGAATAAATCACAGGGGATTCATGGTGAGTTGGTAAGTTGGATACAAAATTAGCTAGGTCATAAAAGACAGAGGGTGGCTGTGGATGGTTTATTTTTCTGACTGGAGGTCTGTGACCAGTAGTTTTCCACAAGGATACGTGCTGGGATCTCTGTTGGTTTTTTTAACATATATCAATGATTTGGATAAAAAAATGTTCATGTAACTTCGCAAGCAACATGAAAATTGGTGGAGTTGTGGATAGTTAGAAAGGTTGTCGAAGGATACAGCAGGATATATATCAGTTAGAAAGTTGGGTGGAGAAATCGCAGATGCGTTTTAGTCTGGAAAAGTGTGAGGTGATGCATTTTGGGAAGTTATATACAAGTAAATGAACGAATGAATGATTTTATTGTCCTGCGTATTTGGGAAATTACACTGAGAAGGGGTTTGTCACTGTGATCTGGCACCATTTTGGATTACAAAATGAAGAAAAAGAAATTACTTAAATAGGGCTTCATTTTCTGTTCAATTGACAAAAAAAATTAAAGGCAGAGAAATAAGAAATAATGTTCAACTTTACAGTCCTTCTTGTCAAGCCTAGCTCCAGGTTTTCTTACAGTCTCTGGCGTTTCTGGAGGTGTTCTGGTTAGGGTTAGGGATGCTGCTGTGGCTTTATTTGGTCATGGTTTTTTTTATGAGGCAATGTTGACACAGAGGTGCCGATAAAGTAAACACTTTGTCAGGTCTTGGGTTTTTTTTTAAAAATTGAAACGAAAGAAGCAGCCTGAAGGGGTGTGATTAAGCTCCCTCAGAACCAGGATTTTTAGGTTTAACTTTCAGCAGTTGCTGGGGTGTTGAAGCTGGATGTGGAAGCTCTTATTCCCCTCTCTCTCTTACAGACAAAAGCTGGGGTTCTCTTCCTGCTGCTAGGATTGCATGTGAGACAATCTATTTTACTGAATTTACCTTTGCCAAGGGTTTGTTAATGGGATGTTACTCCCTTGGAACAGTTAATTAGATGTCATTGAAATATATACTGTAATGTTAAGTATTTTAATAGAGTTGCAGCTAAGTCAATTTTGTTTTTGTTTTGTCCGTATTTTGATTGTCGTGTAAAGATACAGTGTGCTTTGCTTCAAGTCAAGTAGATTGACGAATCAAATTGCATCCGGAACACCGTGCCTTACACTTGCCTTTAAAATATGTAAAAAGTTTGGGTCGAAGCTATCTACTTAATATATTTTGAGGGATTTTGGTCTGGTCCAATACAAAACATTGACGTACAGAGGTATCTTAGGATGCAAGTTTGCTGACGGCACTACTGTTGTAGGCCAAATCTTAAACAAAGATGAGAGAGCATACAAGAGAGAGATTGAATACTTAGCAGCATGGTGTAATGACAACATTGTCTTCACCAACATCAGCAAAATGAAGGAGCTGGTCATTGACTTTAGGAAGCGGATTGGGGTTCACATCTGTGTCTGTGTTAATGGTGCTGAGGGGGAGATGGTCGAGACCACCAAGTTCCTGGGAGTGATGATCACCAACAATCTGTCCTGGTCCAGCCACGTCGATGCGATGGTCAAGAAAGCACAAACAATGTCTTTACTTCCTCAGGAGGCTAAGGATTCCACAAGGAATCTTAACAATTTTTCTAGATGCACCATAGAGAACATCCTACCTGGATGCATCACAGCGTGGGATGAGAACTGCTCTCCCCAAGACTGCAAGAAACTACAGAGAGTTGTGAACATCGCCCAGTCCGTCAAGCAGATCAGCCTTCCATCTGCTGACCCCATCTATACTTCCCGCTGCCTCGGGAAAACGACCAACATAATCAAAGACCCCTCCCACCCTGGTTAAAGCCTCTTCTACTTTCTTTTGTCCAGTAGAAGATATAAAAGTTTGAATACATGTACAAATAGATTCAAGAACAGCATCTTTCCAGCTGTTATCAGACTTTTGAACGGACCTCTCAAATGTTAATTCTGATCTCTTTCTCTGCACTTTCTCTGCAGCTGTAACATTGCATTCTGCACTCTATTCTGCCACCCTGACGCACTTTGTATGGTACTATCTGTCTGCATAGCACACAAAACAACACTTTTCACTGTATCTCGGTACATGTGACAACAATAAATGAATGAATCATTAAACCAATCAATCAATCAAGCGCATAGCTCCATGAAAGTGGCAACACAAATGGATAAGCTGGTAAAGAAGACATACAGCATGCTAGTCTTCATCAGTCGGGGCATTGGGTATAAAACTTGGCAAATAGCATTGCAACTGTATAAAACTTTAGTTAGCTCACATTTGGAATATTGCGTGCAAATCTGATTGCTACACTACTGCGAGGATATGGAGGCTTTGGAGAGGGTGCAAAAGAGGTTTACCAGGATGTTATCTGGTTGGAGTGGATTAGCGTATTCGAGGTTGATGAACTGTGTCTGTTAGAGCGTAGCAGGCTGAGAAAGGAGGGGACGCACCTGATAGCTGTATATAAAATTATGAGGGGCAGAGTTAGGGGCAATAATTGGAGTCTTCTCAAGATGAAAGGGGGAAAGTTTAACAGAAATGTGTAAGGCAAGCAATTACAGAGGATGGTAGGTGCTGTCAGGGTAGTCAGGAAGCAGGTAGTAGAAGCAGATAAAAAGGCAATGTAAGAGGCATTTCAACAGATACATGAACAGACAGAGAATAGAGGGATATGGACCATGTGCAGGTAGGTGGGATTAGTTTAGAATGGCATCATAGTTGGCACAGGCATGGTGGGCCGAAGGGCCTGTTCCTGTGCTGTTCTGTTCTGTGTTCTATATATAGATGCACACACACACACACGAGTTACACAGTTAAATACAGACACATATGGTTGGATGCTGTGAGAAACAACTATTCACACACCAACCGTTATATACACACTCTCCCATTCACACATAGACTTACGCACACACATGCCGTCATAAACAATCAGAAACGCAACATCCACAACCCGAGCTACAAATCTACTCCAAAACCTTAGAATCAGACTTGTCCACGTACAGACATAGTCAACTGCACAAATGCACGGTTATACACTTTGTGATTGTCTTAAAGACACAGTTAACTACTTTGAGACAGTTGTACGCACACATGAATAGTTATGCATACACACAATTTTATAAACATACAGGTATTTAAATGAACACACACTTATACACACATTTATACAGAATTGAAGAAAGGTCTGTTTTCGAAAAAGGTCACTGGATAAAAAATGTTAATTCCGCTTTCTCTCCACAAATGCTGGTAGACCTGCTGAGTTTTTCCAGCAATTTCTGTATTGTTTATAAAAAAGCTGTATTTTTTTTTCTATTCACTTATGGGATGTGGGTGTCGCTGGCCGGCCAGCATTTCTTACCCATCCCTAGTTGCCCTTGAGAAGGTGGTGGTGAGCTGCCTTCATGAACCGCTGCATTCCTCCTGCTGTGTGTTGACCCGCAATGCCCTTAGGGAGGGAATTCCATGATTTTGACCCAGCGACAGTGAAGGAACGGCAATATGTTTCCAAGTCAGGATCGTGAGTGGCTTGAAGGGGAAGTGGTGGTGTTCCCATATATCTGCTGCCCTTGTCCTTCTAGATGGAAGTGGTCGTGGATTTGGAAGGTGCTGTCTGAGGATCTTTGGTGAATTTCTGCAGTGCATCTTGTAGATAGTACACACTGCTGCTACAGAGCGATACTGTATACAGATGTGGGCAGTTATACATACAAACGCATTTATACAGATGAACACATACATAGGACTGCACAGGAACAGATACAACACAGTCATGGTTATAACAAGGTGTGGGGCTGGATGAACACAGAAGGCCAAGCAGCATCATAGGAGCAGGAAAGCTTGACGTTTCGGGCCTAGACCCTTCATCAGAAATGGGGGAGGGGAAGAGGGTTCTGAAATAAATAGGGAGAGCGGGGGAGGTGGATAGAGGATGGATAGAGGAGAGGATAGGTGGAGAGGTGGCAGACAAGTCGAAGAGGCGGGGATGGAGCCAGTAAAGGTGAGTGTAGGTGGGGGGGGTAGGGAGGGGATAGGTCAGTCCAGGGAGGACGGACAGGTCAAGGGGGCGGGATGAGGTTAGTAGGTAGGAGATGGGGGTGGGGCTTGAGGTGGGAGGAGGGGATAGGTGAGAGGAAGAACAGGTTAGGGAGGCGGAGATGAGATGGGCTGCTTTTGGGAACATAGTCATACTCACACATGCACAAACATACATTGCAGAAGTAGCTACACAGTATTTCATTAGCTTCCAAAAGCATTGGCATAAAACATAAGAATATAAGAAGTCTGGAGGAGGACACAAGTGGTATGTTTTGAAGTAATGCTGGGTGCTATATAAATGCAAGGTTTCCTTCTTTGTTTCTTTCATAAATAGAGACAAGTGTAGATTGAATAAAATGGAGCTGAACAGAATGAATAATATTACAATTCTCAAAGGCTTTATTCTAATTTGTTCATGAGGTGTGGGCACTGTTGACTAGGCCAGCATTTGTTGCCGATCCCTAATTGCCCAGACGGCAGTTAAGAATCAATCACATTGCTGTGGGGTATGGAGTCATACGTAGAATACACCAGGAAAGGATGGCAGATTTCTTCCCAAGGGGTCATTTTGCCTCTTTGTCCTCACATGTGGGCATCACTGACAAGGCCAGCATTTATTTCCCATCCTTAACTGCCCAGAAAGAGGCAACTGCACTGCTTGGGGTGGATCTGGCTCCACATGTAGGCCAGACCAGGAAGGATGATGCCAAGCTTCTTGAGTTTTGTTGGAGCTGTAGGCAAATCAGGAGCATTCGAGTTTGTGAATGAATCAATATCAACAACATCTACAATCTAACTTGACAACGTGTTTAATAGATCATCCACTCACACAGTGAAGTATGGACTCAATTTTAAAACTGCCCAAATGGTTGAGTTTTCAGTGAGTTTGAATTTCTGGAGTTGCTTTCAATTTAATCTTTCAATTAAACATGGGTCATATGCTCTGCATCTAAAGTTTTGGCCAAAGTTACTCGCCTGGTCCACATTATCCAGTGTTTCCGTACCCTAAAAAAATGGCAATCCTATCAATCTTTTATTTTCCAGCGACAACGTGTCCTATTTGCATAACTACTCTCTTCAGAATTCAGTCTGGTTTTGCTAAAACTATGCAAGGCAGTAGTCAAACCACAGCTGAAAAACTGTGAACAGTTTTTGCCCTCTTATCGAAGATATACTGACATTGGAGGCAGTCCAGAGTCTGGAGGGACTGGCTAATGAGGAGAGGCCTACATAGAGTGGACGTGGACAAGATATTTCCACCAGTGGGAGAGAATTGGACCCGAGGGTACAGCCTCAGTGCCTGTGCTTGTTGGAATTTAGAAGATTGAGAGGTGACATTATTGGAACATTCAAGATTCTTAGGGAACTTGACAGGGTAGGTGCAGAAAAGTTGTTTTCCCTTGTGGCAGAGTCTAGGAAAGGAACGGCATCATCTCAGAAAATAGGATCGTGGATTTAAGCCAGAGATGGGCAGAAATTTCATCCTTCAGAGGGTTGTGTATCAGTGGAACTCTTTACTGCATGAGGGGAGGCAATGACCTAGTGGTATTATCACTGGACTGTTAATCCAGCGACCCAGATAACATTCTGGGGACCTGAGTTCAAATCCCACCAGGGCGGAATAGCTGGAAATGGGAATCTAATGATGACCATGATCCATTGCCTGCTGTTTGTCAAGGGAAAAATCCATCATCTGCTTCACTAATGTCTTTTAGGGAAGGGAACTGCCATCCTTAGCTGGTCTGGCCTCCATGTGACTCCAGACCCACTGCAATGTGGTTGACTCTGAGCTGTCAATTAAGGATGGGCAATAAATGCTGCCTAGCCAGTGATGTCCTCGTCCTGTTAATGAATAAAGGGGGGGAAAGAAGTTGCTGAGGCCATGTCTTTAAGTATATTCAAGGCTGGGATAAACAGATTATGGGGAAAAGACGGGACAGTAGAGTTAAGGATTACTATTGAATGGTGGATCAGATCTGATAGGCTGAATGGCCTAATTCTGCTCACAAGTCTTACGGTATTATCTTCAACTCTGTTTCCTTTTAAAAAGCACCTCCTATATTCTATGAGCAAAGCCTGAAATCTCTCTTGTCTAACAAATGGGCAGAAAGAACATTAGCTGATATCTAATCTGAGAGACATTACTGGGGACAGTACAGTACTCCCTCAGTACTGCACTGGAGTGTGAACCTGGATCACACAGCCAGCTGTCTATAGTGATGCTCGACACCCTTACTGAGAGAAAACAGCAAGTGTTGGATTGGGACGGAAACAGTGCATAATCCTTTCAAGGGATTTACTGGACGTTCTACAGTTTGTGAGTGTTGCCAAGATAAATGTTGCTTTTGATGGAGCAATAAAGTGAATTGGAAGCAACAGGTTCCAGGGAAATGGTGTTTGAAGTGCGTCTTTCAGAGTCTCAGCAGTTTTAAAGGTGTCTTTTGATGTCGCTCAATGTTTTTGGAAAGGAACAAGTCTCCTGATGCACAACCTTCCTCCTTTCCCCATAGCCCTCACACCTACCATATACCTTGCGATTTCTCCTGTATCTTCACTAATATCCAGTAGAGGGAGTTATTTGGCTTGATTGACAATCCAGAGGCCCAGGCTAATGTTTTGCAGACAGGAGTTCAAATCCCAACGCAGACTTGAAAAGTCAGCATCTGTGGAAAGAAAGCAGAATTAACATTTCAAGTCCAGTAACCCTTCTTCAGAACCTTTCTGAAGTTAACTCAAAATGTTAACTCTGCTAGTTCTGAGGAAGGGTCAATTGACCTGCAACGTTAGATCATGTAACATAGAGCATAGAACATAGAACAGTACAGCACAGGACAGGGCCTTTGGCCCACGATGTTGTGCCGACCTATTATCCTACAAAGATCAATCTACCCTGCATACCTCACATGTTATCATCATCCATGTGCCTATCCAAGAGTTGCTTAAATTCCTCTAAAGTATCTGACTCCACTACCACTGCCGGCAGCACATTCCACACACCCTCCACTCTCTGTGTGAAGAGCCTACCTCTGACATCTCCCCTCTACCTTCCTCCAATCACCTTAACATTATGCCCCCTCATAATAGTCATTTCCGCCCTGGGAAGAAGTCTCTGGCTATCCACTCTATCTGTGCCTCTCATCATCTTGTACACCTCTATCAAGTCACTTCTCATCCTTCCTTGCTCCAATGAGAAAGGCCCTAGCTCCCTCAACCTTTACTCATAAGGCCTGCCCTCCAGTCCAGGCAGCATCCTGGTAAATCTCCTCTGCACCCTCGCTAAAGCTTCCACATCCTTCCTATAATGAGGTGACCAGAACTGAACACAATATTCCAAGTGTGGTCTAACCAGGGCTTTATAGAGCTGCAGCATAACCACGCAGCTGTTGAACTCAATTCCCCTGCCAAGTATGTTAACTCCGATTTCTCTCCACAGCTTCTGCCAGACCTGCTGAGCTTTTCCAGCAATTTCTGATCTGCCATAGTTCTCCACGAATTTCTGTCCTTGTTCACATCAAGACTTATTTGATGGTAGAAAGGAGCAGCTAAAAGAGGTCTCCTGCAAATGGTGTCCGATCTGCTACGTTCATTCAATGCTCCTCCTAAATCATAAAATCAGCTTTATCTTTACAAAAAGGTAATGGCCGGAGTGAGACAGGACAACAGACGGATTAGGACAACCTTATTCAAGTCTAAATGCAAAGTTCAGGGCACTCAATGTGTGTAGTAAACCTAATAAGGAACTGAAAGGACAATTACTGAGCGATTGGGGTGAATGTGAAATTGACTACAAAAGGGAAGCCAATAGTATTTAGAGAGATGTTTTATTGATATAGTAAAATTGTAATTATCCTGAATCAGGTGTTCCCAGAAATTGAAAACTTCCAGTTAACCTTTACACCTAAAGAAAATTTCAATTAAGAAATATCCTTGCACAGAATGATGGTATTATTGGCAAAGCCAGCACTTGTTGCCCATCCTTAATGGCCCTTGAACTGGATGACACTCTGAACTACTTCAGAGGGCAGTCAATGAAGTTGCTGTGAGCCCTGGAGTTACCATGTAGGCCAGGCCAGGTAAGGATGGCAGATTTCCTTCCCTAAAGATCATTAGTGAATCAGATGGGTTTTTGCAACAATCAGCATTGAATTCAAATGTCACCAGCTGGCATGGTGGGATTTGAACTCCTGCTCCTAGGTCACTACCTTTTAGGCTTTGGATTACCATACCAATGAACATGCCATGACACCACTGCCTCCCCTTCATATAGTATTCCATTTAGATATAGATTTTATTGACACGGACACTCAAGGACAGAAGTACAGGAGTACAGTGAAAAGTGTCTAATGTCACCACACACAGCACCGTCTTCGGTACCAAGGTACAAAAAACTCAGGTACAAAGTAGTAAAAGAGACAAAGTTAAAAAGTTAACCCACACCTCCCTGAACACTACAGGCAACTTAGCATGGCCAATCCACCTAACCCGCACATCTTTAGACTGTGGGATGAAACCAGAGCACCCACACAGACACAGGGAGAATGTGCAAACGCCACACAGACAGTTGCCTGAGGGTGGAATTGAAGCTGGGTCCCTGGCACTGTAAGGCAGAAGTGCTAACCACTGAGCCACCATGTCCTTGATGTTGCTGCTACAGATACTGGGTGACCTTGCTCTTCCCACATTTGGCCGCAAAGCCATCACTGCTGCTGCCTCCCTGATCTCCCCCTGGTGTCTCCGGAACACGTTCGGGCAGGATCCGCTCGCATGGCGTGGCACCACAATGGGCTGGGCCGAGCGGACGCCAGCTCCCCAGTGAGGTTGGGAGTGAAGAAAAGAAGGACCAAGAGAGAAACAAAAACATCAAAACAAAAAGACTGGAACGAGGAAGAAGGGGACTGAGCGGACAAGCCATGGCTGTTGTGTAATCCTCCGCTGCCATCCCGGGACGGAATAGCATGGCAGAATTGAATAAAAACATGCCTCTGTGATTTGCAGAGGTTTTGACCCTTTGCATTATTGGCCCTGAGGGAGAAATGCTTCAACCTTTAGCAAGTATTTTATAGCTATAGTAGCCCCTTTTCTTTTATTTGTTCCTGCGATGTGGGCGTCGCTGGTTGGACAAGCATTTATTGCCCATCCCTAGTTGCCCTTCAGAAGGTGGTGCTTTCTTGAATTGCTGCAGTCCATGTGTTGCAGATGGATCCATAATGTCATTGGGGATGGCGGCTCAGGAACACTGGATATCCACTGTCTCCTGGTGGTGATTTCAGAGATTCTGCTTGACGGAACATTTTGGTGCCAACAACTCAAGTTTTACTATCAGTCAGTTATTCAGGTAGGATAGCTAAAGGGGATTCTTAAAAAGTTTCCGTACATCACCACGACAAGCAAAGATTTGCATCATAGCTCCCTCTTTTGGGGTTTCTCATTCTATGGAGCTCTGACACTACATTCACCTCTGTTCCCTGGTCAGGTAATCCCCTGGGAGACACAAGGAAGATAACAATGGAGAAGACCATCAAATGAAATAATTCACACACCTCATTGTAGGGGAAGAGGTACCAGTTAATACTGAGGGTTAAGGCAGGGTGAAACGAATCTGAAATTACGACTGGTCTGAGTTCTGGAGAAGTTCTGAGGAAAGGTCACTCAACCCGAAACGTTAACTCTGATTTCTCTCCACAGATGCTGCCAGACCTGCTGAGCTTTTCCTGTAATTTCTGTTCTTGTTTCTGAAATTATGGCACTGTTTCAATTCTGTGATCTGAGGGGACTTGAAAGGGTGGATGCTGAGTGGACATTTCCCCTTGCAGAAGAGACCGGAACGAGGGGAAACAGTTTAAAAATAAGAGGTCTCCCATTTAAGATGGACGTGAGGAAAATTCTTTCTTTCACGGGGTCAAGAGAAAACAGTGGGATCCTCTTCCCCAGCGAGCAGAGGATACAGTGTCATTGCATATTTTTAAAAAATGATTTGACTGAAAAGGGAGTCAAAGGATATCGGAGCAAGCGCAAGCGTGGAGGAAAGGCAGTTTGATCATGATCTTATGAAGTGACGGAACACACTTATGAGGCTGAGTAACCAACTCCTGTTTTTAATTCCTATGTTTATCGGTATCATCATTTGTATGCTTGACCTGCAAGTGGTCATCTAGTATCAGACATGCATTAGGGTCTGCCTTGCAATGTTGACATCCCTCAATGGTCACACGCCATCTCCTAAGCATTGTAAGGCTTCTTTCTGGCAACCTCATTCTACAATTTAGAACAAACCAATTTTCTCATTTTTTTTTCTCCCCCACCCCTACCCTCAAGGCTTTTCCCTGCCTCCCTTCTCATGAAAGTGCTGACCCCTCATAGGAGACGCACAACATACGGTCATGGTTGGCAATTGGACACCTTTATAAAGGTCATTGTTCTTGGTCTATGCTTTGGTAGTGTGTTGGTGAAGCTAACAATTTTTAATTAATTTATGGGATATGGCCATTGCTGGCTGGGCTAACATTTATTGCCCATCCCTAGTTGCCCTTGAGAAGGTGGTGGTGAGCTGCCTTCTTGAACCGCTGCATTCCATGGGCTACAGATAGACCCACAATGCCATTGGGGAGGGAATTCCAGGATTTTATCCCAGCAACATGTTAAGAAGCAAATCTACACACAAGGGGTGGGAGATGTTTGGAACTCTCTTCCACAAAACGGTAGTGGATGCTTGAACAATTGTTAATCTGAGGGTGATAAATGTTTGTTAAGTAAGGTTATTAACGGATATGGAGCAGAATTAGGTCACAGATCTACCATGTTTGCATAGATTCGTGGGAAAGGCTCAAGGAGCTAAACAGCCTACTCCTGTCCCAACATTCCTACATGAAAGAACTGTGATGTATTTCCAAGTCAGAATGGTGAGTGGCTTGGAAGAGAGCTTGAATTGGTGGTGTTCCCATATGTCTGCTGTCCTTTTCTTTCAGATGGTCATGTGTTTTGAAGGTGCTGTCTGAGGATCTTTGGTGGATTTCTGCAACATATGTTGCAGATAGTACATCTTGCTGTGACTAGGTCAGCACAGTGGCTTAGTGGTTAGCACTGCTGCCTCACAACACCAAGGACCCAGGTTCAATCCCAATCTTGGGGGACTGTCTGTGTGGCATTTGCACATTCTGCATGGGTCACTTCCCACAGTCTAGGTGGGTTGGTCATGGGGAAATTCAGGGTTACAGATTTAGGTGGGTGTGATGCTATTCAGAGGATCAATATGAACTTGATGGGCTGAATAGCCTGCTTCCAGATTGTAGGGATCCTTTGGTCCTGTGTTGGACAGGATGAGAGAAGGGGTTGGACCTTCAGGAAGCCACAATTCACTTGACTGGACATTTTTTTGATGCAAACAGGTTTCAGCTGAGATGCTGGGGTTGTCACTGATCGGGAACCTTGGGCTGGATTCCCGACACTGAACCTTATTCCCCTCCTAATCCTGAGGCGCAAATGTCAATTCTAACCATCATTACTGCCCTGATCAGAGTTCAGTATGTCCCAAGAGCAAAGAGTAGTTGCAAATCCCCACCTGATATTGCATTAAAGCCTCTCAAGCAGGAGAGGCAATGGCCTAGTGGTATTATCGCTGGACTGTTAATCCAGAGACCCAGGTAATGTTTCGGGGACCCGGGTTCATAATCCTGCCATGGCAGATGGTGGAATTTGAATTCAATAAATATCTGGAATTAAGAGTCTAATGATGACTGTGAATCCCTTGTCGATTATCAAGGGGGAAAGGGAAAAAACATCTGGTTCACTAATGTCCTTTAGGGAAGGAAACTGCCATCCTTACCTGGTCTGGCCTACATGTGACTCCAGACCCACAGAAATATGGTTGACTCTTAACTGCTCTCTGGACAATTAGGGATGGGCAATAAATCCTGCCTCACCAGGAACGCCCTCTCATCCCATAAAGGAAAAAAAAAGCAATTGGAGGTAAAGGCATCAGGGCAGAAGAGGGATCGAACAGCTTCTGGCAAATTTAAGTTGTCTGCACACTCTTTAGCCTCCCTGCTTTTTCAGATTTGGGGATAGGGTGAAACTTTCTAGAGCGTGACTGTTTTCAAGTGGCTGCTGAGTGAGGTCAATGTTTGCTCCTTAATACATTCCATGAAGTATTTATTTGAGAGCCTGGGCCCATATGAAAATCATTTGTAGCCATTTAATAGTAAGTTATCTGAAGCAATGATCTCCTGTTATGCGCAGCAGCTAAACACAAACACAGTGAAGTCAGTTAATGACAAACAGCTATGTGATTCAGGAGACTCTAAGTAACTCATTGTTAAGGTCAAAGAAGTAATGTTTCTAAACCATCTTTCCAATTCTTTACTCCTTCATTGCATGCGGTGTATTCACAAACTGCCTGCCATTTCTGTATCCCATGGCCTCTTTTCTCATCAGAGGGCAGGAGAATGCCATTCAGCCCCTCAACCCGAATCCCTCACCCCATTAGATGGTTAGCACTGATGCCTCACAGCACCAGGGACCTGGGTTTGATCCCAGTCTTGGGCGACTGTCTGTGTGGAGTTTGCACATTCTACCCCGTGTCTGCGTGGGTTTCCTCTGGACGCTCCAGTTTCCTCCCACAGTCCAAAGGTGTGCAGACTAGGTGTGTTAGCCATGGGAAATGCAGGGTTACAGGATTAGGGGAGTGGGTCTGGATGGGATGCCCTTTGGACGGTCCGTGCAGCCTTGATGGGCAAATGGCCTCTTTCTGCACCGTAGGGATTCTATGATTAGATCGTAGCTGATCCGTGTCTTAAACCCATCAACCTGGCCTGGTTCAGCAACATTTAATACTCTCTCTTAACATACGTCTATTACTGAGAGGCTTGAAATTTTAAATTGTCCCCCAAGCCTCTGCTGCTATTGCTCACCTCAGTACATTTTTAATGGAGATAGTTTTAGATTTTTCCGTGAAAAAGTTCTCTGCTATCTGGTAAGAAATACAGCTGTCAGCCTTTACGTTGCAGGATCCCACAAGTGACTTTGCATTTGTGCGCTTTTTTTAGAAACAGTGAGGTTGTTAGCCATTGAAATAATGCCATGAGATTTTTATCTTCCTGAAAGAGTGGAAAGGGGCTTCAGTTCAGTACCTCATCTGAGGAAAAGCATCTCCACCAGTGCAGAACTCCCTCGACAATGGGCCTATCAGCCTAGGCTTTGCACTCAAGGCTCTACAGTAGATCTTCAACCCTACAGGTTTTTGACTCAGAGGCAAGTGTACTACCCTCTGGGCACAGCACAGGAGTTTACATACTTTGGAGACCTGAACGAGAAACTACCAGAGTCAAGACTTTAACGTTTATTTCTGTACAAGAAGATCCGGTGTTGTCCAACTGCATTCTCCATGACAACTCCCATCTCACACACACCACCCTAACCCTCATCAGTATAAAATGCATAAAGAAAGATAATTGGATAGGGGTGCAGATCGTCGCTGTGGCGGACATTGGTGGAAGGATAGGTTGTTAACTCTTTTCTACTGATGTGACCCTGCTCTAACGATTTTGTTTTCTCTCCAAATGTGCTGACCTCTTTTCGTATGTATTCTTGCCTAAATTGCTCTCTGTGCCTTAACCCCAAGAGATGTTACTCGTGTCTGATACCCATCCTCCACTCTGAAGTCCCTCACAAAGCTGATCCTGATCCAGTTCTTAGACGGGCTGTACCGAAGGTCTGGAGGCTGATCAGGAATCCGGAACTCCTCCGATTCCATCTGTATATACAGCACCATTAAAGGATTGAAACCGGCCAGGCATTACGAAACAAAACCTCACACCGAGCTTGGTCAAAGAGGCAATTTTTAAGAAAAATCTGAATGGAGGAGAGTGGATAGCGATGCAGAGAAACATAGAAAACAGGAGCAGGAGTAGGCCCTTTGGGCCTGTTCCACCATTCAACAGGATCATGGATGATCGTCCACCCCAGTTCCCACTTTCTCCAATACCCTTTGATCCCTTTAACCCCAAGAACTCATTCTTCAGAACATTCAATGGTTTGGCATCAAACGCTTCCTGTGGCTGAGAATTCCACAGGCTCACTACTCTCTGGGTGAAGATATTTCTTCTCATCTCAATTCTGAAAGGCCTACCCTGTATCAGTAGACTGTGTCCCCTGGTTCAGGACTCCCCAGTCATTTGGAACATCTTTCCTGCATTCACCCTGTCTAGTCCTGTTAGAATTTTTTAGGTTTCTATGAGCTCTCCCTCATTCTTCTAAACTCCAGTGAATATAGTCCAAATCAGGAACATCTTCTTGTGTTTTGAGCAGTGTAGGGAGGGTAATCCAGAGCCAGCAGCTTTAGCAATTGAAGGCACAACCACCAATGGTGGACCCCTGAAAACTGAGGATGTACAAGAGACCAAGGTTAGCCGAATATAGATATCTCAGAGAGTTGGGTGGCTGGAGGAGATTATAGAGATATAGCAGGCCAATTTCATGGAGGGTATGCCAAGGGGTTTTCTAACCAGGAACTAATGCTTTCAGGCAAGTCACCATAGTCTAGGCCATAGGGCTGCTCTCTCATTAGAGAGACACAACTGGTTGTGATTTAAACTGACTGGTCACTACACCTCAGGCGTGGGGAGAAGTTGAGAAGGAGACTCCTTCATGAAACTTCAGCCAATGTGGGGAAAGCAATAGGAGTGAATAAGATTTAGTGCAACTTAGGACACGATCTCAAAGGGAGGGGAAATTGAGGGAAGGCCGTGGCCTTGTGGTATTATCGCTGGACTGTTAATCCAGAGACCCAGACAATGTCCTGGGGACCTGAGTTTGAATCCTGCCACGGCAGAAGGTGGAATTTGAATTCAAAAAATATCTGGTATTAAGAGTCTAATGATGACCGTGAATTCATTGTTGATTGTCGGGGAAAAACCCATCTGCTTCACTTCATGTCCTTCAGGGAAGGAAACGGCCATCCTTACCTGGTCTGGCCTACATGTGACTCCAGACCCACAGCAATGTGGCTGACTCTGAACGCCGTCTGGGCATTTAGGGATGAACAATAAATGCTGCCTAGTCAGTGATGCCCTCATCCTGTTAATGAATAAAGGATCATGTGACCTCAAGATCAGAGAGTGAAAGTCAACTTACTTAATGTGTAGAAGTACTGGAGCCAATAGTGATGCTCTCATTAGCTGTTGCTACTTGAACCAGACTCTGAATGTGATTTTAGAGATGAATCCATCACAGTAAGAGCAACCCTACCCTGTGGAATGGAACACTTTGCAAAGCCCAGTAACATCAAGCCTCAAATCTCTAGTTTCCTGATTCTGAGTTAGAACAATGGCAGTGTATATATCGGTGGGGGGGGGGTGCGGGGTGCAGATGGATGGAGGTGCGTCTGTCTGTGCCCACCTATGAGAAGGAAACAAAAGAGACCGACAGCAAGAAGATATCCCTTCAAAGAGAAATCAGCTCATAATTATTCCAAGAATGTCCCTGCACTTGAAGTTCCTTTGTGCGGCTGTTGAAAGAGAATGATAGGAATTTTTGCATAGCCTCAGAACAGGAGCCCAGTTCCCCACCAAAACGATACAAACAACTAAGTATTTAATAACAATTGTATTAAAAAGATGACTTTCATGTGGGTTGTAAACTGTATGTAAAAAATGTGCGTTGTTCCGAGTCCTACCACCCCAATTGATATAAAGGTGCAAGGAGGCTCTGATGAGGTCTCTGAACAGAAATTCTCCCCTTTTTGTGGTTTAAGCTGCACTGGTTTTGGAATTAACCTTTTGGGAAGAACTTGAGTTTTAAAAATTTGTTTGTTCATGATTTTTCTCGTTCACTCTCCTGAAGTTGCTAACATGTGGCTTCTTGTTGGGGGACTGTCTACGTGGAGTTTGCACATTCTCCCCGTGCCTGCGTGGGTTTCCTTCGGGTGCTCCGGTTTCCTCCCACAGTCCAAAGGTGTGCAGATTAGGGTGAACTGGCCGTGCTGAATTGCTCATTCTGTTCAAGGATGTGCAGGCTGGGTGGGTTACCTGTGGGAAGTGCAGGGTGACAGGGATAGGGATAGGGTGGGGTGGGGTGTGCCTGGGTGGGGTGTGTCTGGGTGGGATGCTCTTCAGAGGGTCGGTTTAGACTCAATGGGCCAAATGGCCTGCTCCTGCCCTGTGAGGATTCTATTCTATTGTCTATGGAAAGTGGGCATCACCAGCTAGGTCAGCGTTTATTGCCTGTCCCTAATTGCCCCTTGAGAAGGTGGTAATGAGGTGCTTTCTTGAACCACTGCAGTCCATGTGCTGTTGATTGACCCACAATGCCCTTAGGGTGGGAATTCCAGGATTTTGGCCAGTGAAACTGAAGGAACAGTGATACATTTCCAAGTCAGGATGGTGAGAGGCTAAGAGGGGAACTTGCAGTTAAATGTATCTGCTGGTCTTGTCTTCTTACATGATAGAGGTCTCATTAGGAAATGCTGTTACTGTGCCAGATCTTGTTGATGGTACCCCCTGGTGCCACTGTGCATTTCTGGTGAAAGATTGATGCAGGAGCAGATGGATGGGGTGCCAATCAAGCCGATTCCTTTATACTGTTAATTTAGATTCTGTCCTCCAATTTCTGAAGGGTAGCTTTAGCTATCAATTCCACAAGAGAGCTCCTCATTGAACCACAGCTAATACCAGGGGCTATTGCGAGACCCTGGGGTGTTTGTCTAATGGAAGCTTCAATTAAATTGCTCCTGTCTCAGTTTGGCATTTAAAGAAACATGAAGACAGGCAACATCTGTGAAAACGTTCTGACACTTTGGGTCAGTAACTCGAGCAGAAGAAACACTTTGACTTCTGAATCACTGGGATCAAAAGTTCAATTCACTCAGCCGCTGATCATTTCCAACCGCTTACTTCTGTTTGCTGTGCTCCGTTGACTTCTAGGATTATACTTGTGCTTGGTGCAATGCAGGCAGGAGTGCGTACCAGCTCCAAAATGCATTTCAACAATTTGTCAAGATGGGTCCTTCCAAATCCCCACCCTCAACCGCCGAGAAGGACAAGGGCAGCAGATGCATGGGAACACCACAATCTGCAAATTCCCCTCCAAGCCACTCACCATCGTGACATGATATATATTGCCATTCCTTCAGGGTTGCTGCGTTAAATCCTGGGAACACACTTCCAAACACAGTGTGGGTGTTCCTACACCAAATGGAACTGCAGTGGTTTAAGAATGCAGTTCAGCACCATTTTCTTGAGGTGCAGTTAGGGATGAATGATAGAAGCCAACCTAGACATTTACATCCTCAGAATAAATTGTTTAACACCGTAGTATTTTGTTAGTGGCTATGTGTTCCATATTTTAGCTAAGGAACACAAACATTGAGTTTGTTTGGAAAATGGTACACAAATACACAACAGAGCCCATTTACAAGGTTTTGTTAAGGATGGATATTGGCTGGAACATGTGGGAAAACCACCTAACCCTTTGGACAAGTAGATAATATTCCATCTCACATCAGTGGCTCGGTGGTCAACACTACGGCCTCACAGCACTAAGGACCCAGGTTCGATTCTAGCCTTGGGTGACTGTCTGTGTGGAGTTTGAACGTTATCTGCGTGGGTTTCTTCCGGGTGCTCCAGTTTCCTCCCACAGTCCAAAGATGTGCAGGTTAGGTGGATTGGCCATGTTAAATTGCCCATTGTGCCCAGGTTGTTTGGGTTAGACATGGGAAATGTAGGGGAATGGGTCTGGGTTGCATACTTTTCAGAGGGGCTGTGTGGACTTGTTGGGCCAAATGGCCTGTTTCCATACCATAGGGATTCTCTGATAAGCATTGCCTCCAATTGCTGAGACACAGCCTCTGGTAACGTTTCTGCCAATTTCCATTGACCTGTCACACTGAATGTCTCTCTCTTCAGCTACTGCCTGACCACCCAAACACTTCATACAATCACAGACCTGTTACAACTCGGAAGGAGGCCATTCAGCCCACTGTGCCTGCACTGGTTCTATTACTCGTCTCTAATGTCCGCTTTCTGGTTCTGAACATTCACAACTTTTATGTTGGCTGGGTCAGCCCAGGTTGTGTGCAAGAACCTTACAACAGAGCACAAAGGCAGGGACAATGGACTCAATGGCCTCCTTCTCTGTCCTAGGCACTCACACAGCTTTCTGACCCACATTAGACAGCCTGTCACATAGAGAAAGTTTCGAAATTCCAAAGTCACCTTAGTTTTCTCCTGAGAAGACCCAGTAACAGGGGCACACAGAGGGGAGCCACATTGTCCATCAAGTCTACCCAAAGCTCATTAAAGTGTTAGTTAGTCCACTCCCCCTTTGTTATTTTCCCATATCCCTGTATTTATTCTCCTCATGTTCATTCTTCCTGGGATGGCAGGACTGACGTATGGAGTTGGACTGGATTGGTTAAAACTGTATCCATTGGAGTTTAGAAGAAAGCGGGAGGAATCTCATAGACACCTATAAAATCCTAACGGGACTAAGCACAGTAAACACAGGAAGGATGTTCCCAAAGACCAGGGAGTTAACAACTAGAGTCAATGTTCAAGGATACAGGGTAGGCCATCGAGGACTGAGATGAGGAGAAAGGTGTAACGGCCTCCTGGTTGCTAAAACACAGATAGATTGCCAACTTAATGTGGACTTGGATGAACACAGCAGGCCAAGCAGAGTCAGAGGAGCAGGAAAGCTG
>JAHRHZ010000144.1:91112265-91122353 GCA_024137785.1 Ginglymostoma cirratum
TATCCACTAAATAAAGGACAGCCCCAACAGAAAGGCACCGGGTCCTGCTACACAAAGAAACTTGACAGTGGCATGCCACCTAAATGATTGACTTGTGTTTCAAACTATTAAGTGTATCTCCCTGATTGGCCAGAACTGTAGAAAGTGCCAGAAAACCATCTAAAAGGTATAAAAACAGAGTCCACCAGCAGATCCCGCACTTGGAATTGTCTGAGGCCTTCTGAGGAAACCAACATGGCAAGACGCAGAGACCTGCTGATCATCCAGAGAAAGAGAGAGAGGGAGGGAGGGAGGAGAAAGCAGCTACGCAGACCCAGAGACAGTGCCACAGAGAGACGAATCGTGTAAATTTACAAGAGACTCGGGATGTATTGTAATCGTAAAGGGCCAAATAGGATTATGGATAGAATGCTTAGTATGAAAGATTGTTGTAATTTTGTTCCTGACAAAGTGGGAATGTTTTGCTTTGGTACCAGCTTGTGTTCATATTGATTTGACTGCTTCGGTACTGTGAGACACCTGGGCAAATTCATTCATAACATTCTGGTCGGAGTTGCCTGCAAGTTGTTTGAACTGTAACAGACAACAAATGCCTTCACCCAGAGAGTGGGGAGCCTGTGGAATTCACTGCCACAGAAAGCGGTTGAGGCCAAAACATTGAATGTTTTCAAGAAGGAGTTAGGTATTGTTCTTAGGGCTGAAGGGATCAAAGGGTATGGGGGAGAAAGTGGGAACAAGGTTCTGAGTTGGATAATCAACCATGATCATATTGAATGGTGGAGCAGGCTCGAAGGGCCGAATGGCCTACTCCAAATCCTATTTTCTATATTTCTGTGTATGTATTGGAAGGCCAGTTTTGAACCTTAAATGTCAGCTTTCCTGGTCCTCTGATGCTGGTCGGCCTGCTGTGTTCCTCCAGCTTCACACCTTGTTATCTCAGATTCTCCAGCATCTGCAGTACCTACTGTCTCTCCCACAAGTAACTGATGGCACCTGACTAGTGTCATTGAGGTGGGGGATATCACGACGGATCAGTGGCTATCATTGCTACCTCATAGTGCTAGGAACCCAGGTTTGATTCCAACCTTGGTTGACTGTCTGTATGGTGTTTGTATGTTCTCCCCATGTCTGCGTGGGTTTCCTCTGAGTGCATCGACTTCCTCCCACAGTCCAAAGATGTGCTGGTTAGGTGGATTGGCCATGCTAAATTGCCCATAGTGTTCAGGGATGTGTAGGTTACATGCATTATCCATGGGAAACACAGGGTTACAGGGATAGGGTAGGGGGATGGGCCTGGGTGGGATGATCTTTGGAGGGTCTGTGTGGACTTGTTGGGCCAAATGGCCTGTTTCCACACTGTGGGGATTCTATTTTAAGTGCTGGTTAGGCAGATTGGCCATGCTAAATTGCCAATGGTGTCCAGGGTTGTGCAGGCTAGGTGGGTTGGCTATGGGAAATGCAGGGTTATAGGGATGGGATGGGTCTGGGTGGGATGATCATTGGAGGACCAGTGTGGACCTGATGAGCCAAATGGCCTGCTTCCACACTGTAGGGATTCTATGATTCCAGTTTCCTCCCGTAGTGTAAAGATGTGCAGTTTAGGTGGATTGGCCATGCTGAATTGTGCTGTGATGTCCAGGGACTTGCAGGCTGGGTGGGTTAGCCATGGGAAACGCAGGGTCACAGGGACAGGGTAGTGAGTTGGTCCTGGGTGCGATGCAGTTCAGAGGGTCAGCGTGGACTTGATGTGCTGAATGGCTTGCTTCTACACCTTACAGATTCTATTATTCTATGATTAGTAATGTAGTCCTCCAGGCTAATGTTCTGAGGATATGGATTTGAATCTCACCATGTTGGATGGTGAAATCTAATTTCAATAGATCCTCTGGAGTTAAAAGTTAGTCTAATGGTGACCATGTATGCACTGTCGATTGTCATGAAAACCCATGGTGTTCACTGACATCCCTTTAAGGGAGAATAATCTGTTTCCCTTCCCTCATATGGTCTCCATGTTTCAAATGGCCGAAGAAGCCATTTAGTTCAAGGCAATAGGAATAGGTAGTAAATATTGGCCTTGCCAGATATGCCTGCATCCCATGAGCGAATAAAAACCATACAGGGTTGTGTAGATGTGTTCTAAATTACTTCAAGCTTAGAAGATTAAGGACTGATCCAGTTGAGCTGTTTAAGATAATTAATATTGGAAGTATAGTTAGTAAGTTTGTGGATGACACCAAAATTGGTGGCATCGTAAACAGTGAGGACGACTCTCTAAGATTACAAAGCGATCTTAATGGGCCAATGGGCCGAAGAGTGGCAAATGGAGTTAAATTTACATAAATGTGAGGTGTTGCGTTTTAGTAAAACAAGCAACTGGTGAGCGTTGTTGAACAGAGAGACCTAAGGGTTCAGGGACATAGTTCACTGCAAGTTGAGTCGCAGGTAGACTGGGCGGTGAAGGAAACATTTAGCATGCTTTCCTTCATTGCCCAGACTTTTAAGTATAGGTGTTGGGATGTCATGTTGAGGTTGTACAGGACGTCAGTGAGGCCATTTTTGGAATACTGTGTACAGTTCTGGTTGCCGTGCTATAGGAAAGATACTACTAAATCGGATACAGTTCAGAAAAGATTAACCAGGATGTTGCTGGGAATGGAGGCCTTAAGTTACAGGGAGAGGTTGGATTGGCTGGGACTTTTTTTCCCTGGAGCATCAAAGGTTGAGGGGTGACCTTAGAGAGGCCCATAAAATCATGATATAGATAAGCAGAGGTCTTTTCGCCAGGGTAGGGGAGTTCAAAACTAGAGGGCATAGATTTAAGTTGAGAGGAGAAAGTTTAGAAGGGACCTGAGGGACAACTTGTTCACACAGAGAGCGGTTCGTATGTGGAATGAACTTCCAGAGGAAGTGGTAGATGCAGGTATGGTCGCAACATTTAAAAGACACTTGTACGGATACATGAATAGGAGAGGTTTAGAGGGATATGGACCAACTTCGGACAAATGGAACTAGTTTAGTTCGGGAAGCCTGGTAGGCATGGACAAGTTAGGCCAAAGGGCCCGTTTCCATGCTGTATCACTCTATGACTGTACAGGGTTAACAGAATCTCTGTTCTCTTTGCTGATGGTGCTCCAGGGAAGGGTCAAGAAAATCAGTAATTCTTTCCCCAAAACCTGGTGGCACTGTCAAGGGTTGGTTGAAATGATCAAACCTGAGATGGCGGAAGCTGATCTGGACTTGCCAAATCAACACTGTGGCTTCAAGAGCAGGTGAGAGGTTAGGAATTCTGCAGCGAATAACTTACCTCCTGACTTCCCAAAGTCTGCCCAGCGTCTACAAGGCACAAGTCAGGAATGTGATGGAATACTCACCACTTGCCTGGATGGGTGCAGCTCCAGTCATCCTCAGGCAGATTGACACCATCCTGCACAAAGCAACCCGTTTGATTGGCACCATGTCCACAAACATTCACTCCCTCCACCACCGACGCTCAGTAGCAGCAGTGTGTGCTATCCACAAGATGTACAGCAGAAATTCAACAAAGATCCTTTTCCAGAAACCCTGAAACCCATGATTACCAAGAAAGGGAAGGGCAACTGATACATGGGAACACCATCACTTGTGAGCTCCCCTCCAAACCACTCACAATCCTGACTTGGAAATATATCACCATTCCTTCAATGTCACTGAGTCAAAATCCTGGAATTCCCTCCCTTAAAGGCATTGGTCGTACACCTACCCAACATGGAGAGTAGCAGTTAAAGAAGAAATCTTACCACCAACTACTCACTCAACTAAGGATAGGCAATAAGTGCTAGTCTAGCCAGAAATGCTCACTTAATAAGAATAATTATCATTGTTCTTACAATCAGAGTAATTATAAGAATGATTAAAAAAATTAATAAAAATATTACTGCTGGGTAAGGACAGGGTTACAGAACCAAGACAGATAAATACATTTCAACCATAATCCAATTGGAACAACTCAGGAGACTGAATGACCTTCTCGTTATCCTGCGTTCCCGAAGATCAGGGCCCTTCATGCATTGTTAGGCAACATCACTTCCTCTTTCAGTCTCTCACATCCATTTTTATGGATTGCAGCACAAGAACTGTGAATTATAAATTAAGGCATCCATTAGAAAAATGCATTCATTCTCCTCAATTATTCAGTAGGTTTCACACTGTTCTCTCACCTCGGGAGTTGCAGGTTTGAAATCCAACGGGATAGCTTTCTCTTTGTTAGCTAACATCTGCCAAGCTTGTGTGCTGTCACTGAGAATTGGGCACAGTGGGCTCCTCCTTGTAATACATTTGTGGTGCAGGACACAGGGACCTGAGGGTGTATGAACAGAAAACTTTAAAGGCTCCAGGGCAACGTTTTGCTACAAATGGAAAGTAATAAGTTGCAGAGTGCACTGCAGAAATACTCCTTCAACAATACCTTCCAAACCCTAACTACTACCATGTAGAAGGACAAGAGCAGCAAGTACATGGGAATGCCACCAAATGCAATTCTCCTCTAAGACACTCACCATCATGACTTGGAAATTTATTTTCATTCCTTTGGTGTTGCTAGGCCTAAATCATGGAGCTCCCTCCCTAACAGCACTGTGCGTATTGCTACACCCCAAATATTGCAGTGGTTCAAGAAGGCAGCTCATCACCATCACCTTCCGAAGAGCAATTAAGAATGGGCACCAAATACTGGCCCAGTCAGCGATGCCGTAGAAACAGACCATAGAAACATAGAAGACAAGTCCAAGAGGAGGCCATTCGGCCCTCCAAGCCTGCTCCACCATTCTTCACGATCATGGCTGATCGTCCGACTCAACAGCCTAATTCTGCTTTCTCCCCATAACCTTTGATCCAGTTCGCCCTGAGTGCTATATCTAGCAGCCTCTTGAATACATTCAATGTTGTGGTTTCAAACTACTTCATGTGGTAATGAATTCCACAGGCTCCCTACTCTTTGGGTGAAGAAATGTCTCCTCATCTCATTCCTAAATCATCTACCCCAAATCCTCATACAGTGACCCCTGGTTCCAGACACACCCACAATCGGGAACATCCTCCTTGCATCTACCCTGTCCAATCCTGTTAGAATTTTATAAGTCTCTGAGATCCCCCCTCAAACGTCTGAACTCTACTGAAAACAATCCTAACCTAGTCCATCTCTCCTCATACGTCAGACCCGCCATCCCCGGAATCAGCCTGGTAATCCTTTGCCACACTCCCTCGAGAGCAAGAGCATCCTTCCTCAGAAAAGGAGACCAAAACTGCGCACAATATTCTAGGAGTGGTCTCACCAACGCCCTGCATAACTGCAACAACGCATCCCTGCTCCTGTACTCGAAACTTCTCGCAATGAAGGCCAACATACCATTTGCCTTCCTCACCGCCTGCTGCACCTGCATGGGTGAATAAAAACAAAACAGGTTGTGTAGAAGTGTGGGCATATAACTCAGGCTTAGGTAATGAACAAAGAAATATTCTTGCCTACTATTTCTAACATCAATGGTGGAGGTCAGAAATATGAAGTGAAAATGCTGGAGACGCATACCAGCAGAAATTAGAATCACAGAATCATAGATTTTTATACTACAGAACGAGACCATTCAATCCATTGTGTTTGTACTGCCTTCTGAAAGATCTAGCCAGCTAGTCCCACTCTCCAGCCCTATCTCCATAGCCCTCTAACATCATCCCTTTCAAATATGTATCCAGCTCTCTTTTGAAACCTCCTGTGGAATCCCCCTCCACCACTCTCCCAGGCAGCTCATTCCAAATCCTAACAACTCTCTGAGCTAAGAAGTTTCTCATCATCTCACTCCTCGGTCTTTTGCTGACAATCTTCAAACTGTGACCCCTCGTTCCTCAGAGGAAGGGTCCAGACCTGAAATGTCAGCTTTCCTGCTCCTCTGATGCTACTTGGCCTGCTGTGTTCATCCAGCTCTACACCTTGTTATCTCAGATTCTCCAGCATCGGCAGTTCCTACTAGTCCTGAAGTGATGGAGATCTGTATCTTATTCCCAACCCCAAGCTATTCAGTTACCTGAGAACCAATCACATGGCTGTTTGCAAGCAAAAGGCCGTTGTCATCAACCACTAGTCACTGGATAATGGGCCAACAAACTTTTGTTGCTGATCAGATATTCACCCGATGTATATTTTCAAGGCTGAGTTATACAGTTTTTGATTGACGGGAGCCAAGGGTGATGCTGGCAGAGAGGAAAGTGGGATTGAGTCCCCATAGTCAAATCAACCATGAACTTATTTAATGGTGGACCAGGCTTGAGAGTCTGAATGTGACAAATAGGACTAGATTAATGTAGGATATCTGGTCAGCATGGACGAGTTGGGCTGAAGGATCTGTTTCTGTGCTGTACAACTCTGTGACTCTGTGAATGGTCTACTCCAGGTCCAATTCCCTGTGATAATTGTGAGATGGTGCCGTAGTGTTAATGTCACTGAACAAGTAATCCAGAGACACAACCTAACGCTTTAGGGCCATGAGTTCAAATCTGACCATGGCAGCTGATGGAACTAAAATTCAAAATTAATCCAGAATTGGAAGGTAGTCTCAGTAAAACTCCCACCTGGTTCATTATTGACCTTTGGAAAGGAAATCTGCCACATTTTAAAACATTCGTTCCCAGGATGTGTGATTCATTGGCGAGGCCAATATTTGTTGCCCACCCTTAATTGCCCAAAAGACAGTGAAGAATCATAGAATCTCTACAGTGTGGAAGTAGGCCATTTGGCCAACTGAGTCCTCACCAATCCTCTAAAGAGCACCTCACCCAGACCCCCCCACCCCGTATCCTATCCCTGTAACCCTGTATTCCACATGGCCAATCCACCTAACCTGCACATCTTTCGACTGTGGGAGGAAACCGAAGGAAACTCACACAGACACGGGGAGAATGTGCAAACTCCACACAGACAGTTTTTTGAGTGTGGAATCGAACCCAGGTCCGTGGCACTGTGAGGCAACAGTATTAACCACTAAGACATTGTGCCTCTCCAACCATATTGCTGTGGGTCTGGAGTCACATGTAGGCCAGACCAGGTAAGGATGGCGGTTTCTCTCCCTAACAGAGACTCGTGAACTAGATGGGTTTTTCCAACAATTGGCAATGGATTCATAGTCATCATTTGGCTCTTGATTCTAGTTTATTTTTCTTGAATTCAAATTCCATCATCTTTACTTGACCTAGACTGTATGTGACTCCAGATCCATAGCAATGCGGATGAGTCTTCATTGAACTTTGAAATGACCTAGCAAGTCACTTGATTCAAAGATTTTTCACTGGAGTTTATGAGGTTGAGAGGCAATGTGATGGAAGTTTAAATAATGAGAGGTATAGATAGAATTAATGGTAGTTGTCTTTTCCCTAGGCTGGGTTTTCAGGACTAGGGGGCACATTTTTAAGGTGAGAGGAGAGAGATTTAAAAAAGACTTGAGGGGCAAATTTTTTACACAGAGGGTGGTTTGCGTGTGGAATGAACTTCCAGAGGAAGTGCTGGATGTGGGTACAATTACAACGTTTAAAAGTCATTTGGATAAATACATGAATAGGAAAGGTTTGGAGGGATACCCCAGGAGTGGGCAGGTCGTACTAGTTTAGTTTGGGATTATTTTCGGTATGGACTGGTTAGACCGAAGGGTCTGTTTTCGTGGTGTATGACTCTATCCCTAGGGTTGGGCAACAAATCTTGCTTGTGGCTCCCAAATCTCATCAAAAAATAACAAAAAAAATTCATAATCTTGTTGACTTCAATCAGATCATCCCTTAAAGAATACTAGACTGTTCAATCTTTCTTGATGGATTTAACTCTAGGTTCCATCTTTGTATAAAGTCTTGTTGTTTCTTAGGGAGCGATGTTACATCTGAGTTCTGTTATGGAGAACTCAGAGAATCATTTGGTACAGATGAGGCTTTTTGGCCCATATAGTCAGTACAGCCAAAGCTAAAGTAAATTTACATGAGACCCACTTTGCAGCACTAGGCCCCATAACCTAGTGTACCCAATATTCTAAGTGTGGCTTGCCTATTTTCTATGCTTGTTTAATATCCCATCACTGCTGTTCAATTCTATCGCTGTGAAGTGGAAGTGACAAAATCAAATTTAAATCAGAACACAAACAGCACAACAGTTTCTGAAATGTTTTAAGAAAGATATTGGAACTCTTTCTTTCATTCATGGGATGGGATATTGACGGCATTAAACTGAGGGTCTGCTTGTAAACTACAGTCTGTTCTGAAATCGTTCTGTCGCTTATTGATTGAAAGCGATGGCACTAGGCGCTGATGATGAAATATTTTCCTTCGGGATCACTTAAGTCCTTCACCACTATTGACCAGCTGGCACCTGAGCCTAGCACCTTCTGAGAGCTAGGTCGAGGGCTGGGGAGAGGTTGAGGGCACGGGAGCATCTGGGAAGTGAGTACAACAGGAGCAGCCTGACGATAGGGAGTACACATCTAATTGGCTCTTATTGGTCGTATATCACTCTGCAATGAAGGGTGAGCAGGCCTTGTTTGTCCTTTCCATGGGACAGGCTGAGTTTCTGCTTCGCCTTACATGTCCTATTGTGCCATGGCTTTGACGCAGAATATGGCCTGCTCTGAACACACTGCTTTCAACTCTGTTCCTCTTCTAAGTGTTCAATTTATCTCGTACTGTGTCTCCTTATTTCTCTTTCTCTGTCTCCCTGGTGTTGTTGCGATGCAGAGGTACCGGTGTTGGACTAGGGTGGACAAGATTAGACATCACACGACAGCAGGTTATAGTCCAATGGGTTTGTTTGCAAACACAAGCTTTCGGAGTGCAGCTCCTTTGTCAGGTGAAGTGAGAAAGAAGCACGTAGAACACCAAATTTATAGGTAAAAGATCAAGGGGTCACGCAACTGATGAGGAAGTACTAAACAAACCTAAGATGCTGTTAAATCTTTCATAATTTAACAGGTTTTAATTGATTAATATGTATATGTAAATTGCTTTTCTGCCTTCCAAAGGAAGTTTTTTTTGACATAGAGTATGTGCTCCATCATTTACAGCACAGAGCCAGACCACTTGGTCTATCTGGGCCATGCTCGCTGGATTGTGTTCATACTGTGCACAAGCCTTTTCCTATCCTGATGCATCAGACCCTAACAGTATGCCTTTCCATTCCTTTGACTGTGTATCCTGCTTTCCCTTAAATGTATCCACACAGATCACACTTGCTACATTTATCTGTGTCCTAGAGCATTTGCCAGTCTGCCTTTCACAACTGCTCCTTTACGTTTCCTATAGAATCATAGAGTCATACAGCGTGGAAACAGAACCTATGGCCCATCTAGTCAGTGGTGACAATGTTCCCAAATTTTAAACTAGTCCTACCTGCCTGCGCTTGGCCCATATCCCTTCAAACTTTTCCTAATAATGTACTTATCGAAATACCTTTTGAATGTTGTAACCGTACCTGCATCCACCACTTTCTCTGGCAGTTCATTCCACACACGAACCACTCTCGAGAACAAAGAACAATACAGCATAGGGACTGGCCCTTTGGACCTCTAAGCCTGCACCAATGCATTGTGCCCTTCCACACTAAAACTATCTCCATTACAGAATTCCGTATCCCTTTAAAGTCGTCAAGCTGGCAGCAGAGTAGGACTTTCTGGTTGGAGCTCCTCTGCTCACCAGTCGCTTAACCTTTTTTCCCTCCTTTTTTCTCTCCTCTTTCTGGTTCTCCCTATCTCCAACACCTCCACCCGCTGGAGAGTGAAGTTGCGGACTGAGTGGCTGAGTCCCACAGTGGATGGATGAGAGCTCGGGCCGAGTCCTACAGTGGAACGAGCACGGGCAGGGTGGTCTTGTGCTCTGGGGCCTGCGGGCATGCTCTGTGAGCTCCAGAACACCACGAGTAGTGAGCCCTGGAGCAGCACATGGGCTGTGAGCCCTGGAGTAGCATATGGCTGTGAGTCCTGGAGCAGCGAGTGGGCTGTGAACCGTGGAGCAGCACATGGGCTGTGAGCCCTGGAGCCGCACGTGGGCTGTGAGCCCTGGAGCAACCTGTGGGCTGTGAGCCTGGAGGA
>JAHRHZ010000144.1:91127353-91137442 GCA_024137785.1 Ginglymostoma cirratum
ACTGTTCCTCTGATGCTGCCTGGCCTGCTGTGTTCCTCCAGCTCCACACTGTGTTGTCTCTGTCTCCAACATCGGCAGTTCTTGCTATCTCTGAAGGATGGTAGTTTCCTTCCCCAAAGGGCATTAGTGAACTGTATGGGTTTTTAACAATTAACAGTAATTTCACAGTCACCATTAGACTAGCTTTTATCTCCAGATTTTTATTGAATTCAAATTTCACCACCTGCAGTAGTGAGATTCAAACCCTTGTCTCCGTAACATTACTCTGGGTCTGTGGATCTCTCGTTCAGTGATAATACAATTATGCTACTGCCTCTCCTAAATTGCTGGCGGCACACACATGCTAGCCTTTCAGCGTTTCTTGTGTAAGCGAAAATCTCTTTGAACATTGACATTTACAAGCTTCCACACCCTTTAAAAAGTGTCTTGGCTATTCCATTGTGTTTTATAAAAATAAAGACGAGGAACTGGAGAAGGTGCAACAATGATTTACAAGGAATGGTATCAGAACTCAGAAGTTATAGATACCGGGATAGATTCAACAGACTGGGTCACTTCTAGTGAAGGGTGACCTGATACGAATCATTAAGAATAAAAGAGTTTTATAGACCCATCATAATGAGGACTTTTCCATTTGTCGGGGAGATGACAAACTAGAAAAAACCATTAAACTAACCCAAAAAGGAATTTGGCAAAAATATTTCTATTAAAAAAAACTTAAAAGAATTGTTACCGTATGGTGCTCCATTATCATAACAAGAGTAGGTTGAGATAAATAACATCGATTATCTATTCAGAGGGGCGTGGAGGGTCGGCCATTGAGAATGCTCAAGATAGAAATTGTTTGATTTCTGAATGCTAATGACATGGAGGGGTCAGGTAGTGAGAGAATATGACATTGACATAGATACTTAGCTGTGACCTGGAATGGCAGAGTAGACTGAATGGACTGAATGGCCTACTTTTTCTCCAAAGTACCAGTGGTGCATGTAGGGGGAAGCTGGATAAGCACCTGGTAGTAGCATGAGATGAAGTAAAGAGGAAGGAGACTCGAGTGGAGCATAGTCACCAGCATGGGCTGGTTGGGCCGAACAGCCTCATTCTGTGCCAGAAACACCGTGGAATTCCATGTGTGTAGTTAAGGAACACAACAGAAGGCAGGCAGCCCCATGCTCTGTGTGAACCCTGGGTGTGCTCGGCTGCCGTATTTCCCGAGAGGGAGACAGTTGGCATGTGAGGGAACAGCAGGTTTCCCCATCCCATGTCGCTTTGATAATCCCATTCACCCCAGCCCCCCCAACCCCTAGAACCCCCCTCATCCCTGACCCCGTGGGCTGATAATTCACACAAGGCTGTGACAGCAGAATTTCGGTGTGGGAACTGTCTCGTCTATCTTTGCCGTTTGCATTCTCCAAACAGAATTAGCTTTCAACTCCCAAAGAGAGACCCCGGCTGAAAGGAGGCTTTGAAGCTTTCCATTCTGGTTAATCATTTCCTCAGTCAATGGATTAGTGATACCTTACTGGAGCCTAAGGTGGGTGGAGTGGCACATCATTAACTGGCAACAGAAACCCTGCAGCTTAGACTGCGTTCACAACTGGCCAGTGAACGAAGAGGGGATTTTAAAACGAAAATCCCAAAGAAACAACATTTGGACAAAGCACCACAAATGATTCTGTGGAGAAAAGAGAAATGGGGTTGTGGGTGAAAAATTAGTCAAAGGTGAATGAGAGATAAAAGGTACTGCAGATGCTGGAGAATCCGAGATAACAAGCATCAGATTTTCTGATGAAGGGTTTAGGCCTGAAACGTCAAGTTTTCCTGCTCCTATGATGCTGCTTGACCTGCTGTGTTCATCCAGCCCCACACCTTGTTATCTCAAAGGTGAATGAGTTTTGTTTTTGTCTAGATTGTGGGTGCTCATTGTACATTTTTAGGCAAGCGAAGAGCTAACAACGTTACTATAGGCCTGGAGTCACAATCAGCCGAGACTGGGTAAGGATAATAAATGAAAGACATAAACCAAATAGTTTCTGATGGCAATTCAATAGTTACATAGCTACCGCAACTGAGATAATATTTTTGTTCCAGATATATGTATAAACTGAATTTCATTCCCCCCATCTACCTGGTGGGATTTGAACCTGTGCCTCAGATACCTCCAGCAATAAATGTGTTCAGCTTCTTCATCAAGAACCTTCCTTCCATGATAAGGACAGCAGGGGGGATGTTCGCTGTTGATAGTAAAATATTTTGTTATTCATTCACTGGATGTGGGCATCACTGGCTAGGCCGGAATTTATCGTCCACCTCTAACTGCCCAGACAGCTATTAAGAATCAACCACATTGCTGTGGGTCTGGAGTCACTTGTAGGCCAGACCAGGCAAGGACGGCAGATTTCCTTCCCTAAAGGACTTTGCTGAAGTGGCCTTATGGAGATTTATAAAGTCATGAGGGGCATGGATAAGGTGAATAAACAAGGTCTTCAGAGAATCATATCATAGAATCCCTACAGTGCGGAAACAGGTCCTTTGGCCCAATAGAACCATACCGACCCTCAGAGGATCCCACCCAGACCCAGCCCCCTATGACCCACCTAACCTACACATCCATGAACACTACAGGCAATTTAGCATAGCCAAATCACCTAGCCTGCACGTCTTTGGACTGTGGGAGGAAACCCACACAGACACGGGGAGAACGTGTAAACTCCACCCAGACAGTCACCCGAGGATGGCATTGAACCCAGGTTCCTGGCGCTGTGAGGGAGCAGTGTTAACCACTGAGCCACCATGTCTTTGCCCAAGGGTAGGGGAGTCCAAAACTAGAGGGTATAGGTTTAAGGTGAGAGGGGAAAGATTTAAAAGGGACCTTTGAGGCAACTTTTTCACACAGAGAGTGGTGTGTATACCGAATGAGCTGCCAGAGGAAGTAGTGGAGGCTGGTACAATTACAACATTTAAAAGGCGTTTGGATGATCATGTGCAGAGGAAGGGTTTAGAGGGATATGGGCCAACTGCTGGCATATGAAACTAGATTTATGTAGGATATCTGGCTAGCATGAACAGGTTGAACCGAAGGGTCTGTTTCCATGTTGTATAGCCCTATGACTCTATGACTATATAACCAGATGGGTTTTTACGACAATCAACAATGGTTACATTGTCATTATTAAACTAATTTGTAATTGCAGATTTTTATTCGATTCTAATTTCGGCATTTACTGTGGTGGAACTTGAGAGTTAGATCTTTTGGTTCAGAGGCAGGGTCGTTACCACAAGACCTCCAACGCAGTAAGTCTTACCATCCCATTTATGGAGCAAGAAACAGAGTTAACATTTCAAGTCTGGTGTGAGCCTTCTTCCGGAAGTTCCTAAGAGGAGCCATAACAGTAACTCTGTTTTTCTCTCTCCACAGATGCCGCCATACTTGCTGAGTTTCTCTAGCATTCTCTGTGTCTGTTTCGGCTTTCCAGCGTCTGCAGGATTTTGCATATTTTACAAGCCGTTCCAATTTGACAACGCCAAACTCTTCCTAAGTGAAAAATCACCTCCAGGGTTAGTCTTTTCTACAAAATGTGCGAAAGCATTTTTTTTTACCCATTGTGAACTAAATCAAAATACCCTCTCTGTCCAAATATCGTTTCTTGGCAAATGGTCCAAGTAACTGCCCAGATCATTTCCTTCCACATTCCATGCATTTGATCATTGACTCAACTCATCCATTTCATTTGTTTTGAATAAATATTGCACATCGCCATAAATAATCAGGTAGCGGAGTGGCATACTCATCTATCCTCACATGGTCACTGTACAGCCGCGGTGCATCCTGGTCTTATGACTGAGGGAGTGACTTATCACTCCTGCACTGTTGTGTTAACCTGCGCTAGCCCTTCCACTGGAATTTTGGGAGAAACAAAATGATCATTTTCTTCTTGTGAATGACATGCCTTCATGCAAATCACTAACTCATTACAAAATTACAAGGTCTCGGTCTCTGCAACCACTAGGGCCCCAGTTTCCTCCTGGTCTAATTGACATAAGGAACATCCTGTATTGTTAAACCTTTACCAAGACTTCCCAATAAAATTAAACTGCCCATGAGTTGGGGTGGCACTGTGGCTCGGTGGTCAGCACTGCTTCCTCACAGCACCAAGAACCTGGGTTCAATCCCAGCCTTGGGTGACTGTGTGGAATTTGCGCATTCTCCCTGTGCCTTGGGAATTTTCCTCCAAGTGCTTCAGTTTCCTCCCACAGTCCAAACAGGTGCAGATTAGGTGGATTAGCCATAGGAAATGTAGGGTTATATGGATGAGGTGGGTCTGGGTGAGATGCTCTTGGAGGGTGAGTGTGGATTTGATGGGCCAAATGGACTGCCCCCACACTGTAGGGATTCTATAATGATAAGATTAATGCATGTTTTACGACAGAAACAACAAGTGTTTGATGTCCATGCCATGTTAATACATGGGATAGAAGGTGTTGAACAGTACTGAGGGGCTGAATGGTCTAAGCCTGCTCCTGGTTCTCATGTATTGGGTGCAACATTGTGAGGAAATGCCTCTGGGCTGTGCCTGTGACAAAATGCCTTGATCAGAAAGTGAGTCAAGTTGATATTGGAAAAAGTTTTAATGTTCTTGTGTAGATCTGTAGCTCGGGTTGCGGGTGTTGAGGTTGGTTGGCTCGCCGAGCTGGTTTGTTGTTCCGCAGACGTTTCATTACCCTGCTGGGTAGCATCATCAGTACAGCCTCCAATGAAGCACCGTTGTGTTTTCCTACCTGATATTTAAACGCTGGGGTCCATTGGAATTGATTACCTCATTTCCAGTTTTTCTTTGCAGTGGTGTGTATGTAAGATCTAATAATATGTGTTTATTGATGGCCTTCTTGGTGGAGAATGAGGCCTCTAGAAATTCCCGTGCTTGTCTCTGTTTGACTTATGCTAGGGTCCTGACGTTGTCCCAATCGAACTGGTGGTCCTCCTTGTCCGTGTGTATGGAGATGAGTGAGTACTGGGTGTGTCTTTTTGTTCTAGTTGCTGTTCATGTATTCTCCTAGGCAGTTTCCTTCCTGTCTGTCCAATGTGATGTTTGTTGTAGTCCTTGCATTGGTTCTGTCCATAGTGGGTGAGGGGTCTTTGGTTCTTGCTGGCAGTTGGCATAGGGTTGATGCAGGTTTGTGTGCCACACTGATGCCCAGTGGCCGTAGGAGTCTCGTGGTTAGTTCAGATACGTTCTTGATGTATGGTAACATGACAAGTGAATTGGGGCGTACTGTATCTTCCTTTTGTTGTTTGTGTGACAGACGTCATAGTCGCCTGTGTTTGTTTAGAAGGAAAGTGTTAAGTAAGCATTGGTTATTAATGGCTCCCTATGATCCCTGTAATTTAGAAAAATGTTAAATTACAAGCATTCCATGGCTCCATTGGTATGCCACTGTGGCAGAAGTCTGGCAGTATGTGTGGCACCTACTTAAGTGATTCAAGATGACTTCTTAAAATTTCTTTGGCACCACCCACTTACCATCACACTCCTCCGCTTGGCTGAACTTGTTCTCACCCGATGTAAATTCTTTTCACATTCTTCATCCCAGTTAAAGTGCTGGCCGTACCTGTCAGTTTCTGGTCTACAGGAGCAGGGGGGTCATGCTGTAACTGTACAGGGGCCTTGATGACACCACACCTGGAGTATAGTGTGCAGTTTTGGTCTCCTTATCTAAGGAAGGATGTTCTGGCGATGGAGGTAGTGCAACAAAGTTTTACCAGGCTAGTTCCTGGGAATGGCAAGACTGACATATGAGGAGAGACTGGATTGATTGGGACTTTATTAAGTGGAGTTCAGAAGGATGAGGGTAGGTCTCATAGAAGCCGATAAAATTCCTATAAACTGAAATGGACTAGCCACATAAATGCTATGGCTACAAGAGCAGGTCAGAGACTAGGAATCCTGCAGCGAGTAACTCACCTCGTGACTCCCCAGAACCTGTCTACCATCTACAAGGCACAAGTCCAGAGATGAATGCAGTTCCAAAAATACTCAGGAAGCTTGACATACCCACGACAAAGCAGCCTGTTTAATTAGCACCACATCCACAAATATCCTGACTTGGAAATACATCTCTGTTCCTTAAGTGTTGCTGGGTCAAAATCCTGGAATTCCCTTCATAAAGACATTGTGGGTCTACCTGCAGCACATGGACTGCAGCAGTTCAAGAAGGCAGCTCACCACCACCTTCTCAAGGGCAGCTATGGACAGACAATAAATGTTGGCCCAGCAAGTGGTGCCCATGTCCCAAGAATGAATTTAAAAATTTCTAACATGATTAGAAAGTAAACACAGGAGGGCTGCTCCCAATGACCAAGGCGTCAGAACCAGGCATCACAGTCTAAGGATACAGAGCGTGCCATTTAGGACTGAGATGAGGAGAAATTTCTTCACCTAGACGGTGGTGAGCCTGTGGAATTCTCTGCTACAGAAAGTGGTTGAGGCCAAAGTAGAGAGTTCCACAGATTCTCCACCTTCTGATCGAAGAAATTTGTCCTCACAGAATCCCTACATCATGCAAGCAGGCCATTCAGCCCATCAAGTCCACATGACCCTCCAAAGAGCATGCCACACAGACCCACTCCCTACCCTATCTCTGCATTTCCCTAGACACTACAGGCAATTTAACATGGCCAATCCAACTAACCTGGACATTGAGAAGAAATCAGAGGAGCCAGAGGAAAATTGCACAGACTCAAGGGGAACGGGCAAATTCCACACAGACAGTCACCCACGTTGAACCCAGGTTGCTGGTTCCATGAGGCAGCAGTGCTAACCCCTGAACCACCATGCCACCCCTAAGATTCTGTGAGTTGCATCTTGTCTTAAATTTGCAACCCCTTATGCTGAGAGCATGCCTGTAATCTTTGATTCTTCCACAAGGGGAAACATCCTAGTCTCATCTATCCTGAAGTCCTTGAAGAATTTTTTACATTTCAGAAATGGTGCCTCTAATTCTTCTGTATTCCAGGGAGCACAGGCTCAATCTACCCAACCTCTCCTTCCTAAAATAATCCCTCCATAGCTGGTATCGGCCGAGGGAATTTTCTCTGGACTGCCTCCAATGCCAGTATATCTCTCTTTAGACAAGGAGTCTAATGGTGTTAGGTCAAACATGATGTGGAGGTGCCGGTGTTGGACTGGGGTGGATGAAGTTGGAAGTTACAAGACACCAGGTTATAGTCCAACAGTTTTATTTGAAATCACGAGCTTTTAAAGTGTTGATCCTTCATCAGGGTTAAGTCAAACATGAGCAAGGAACACTCTGTTGATTAGCATCCACTGCTCCCACAGCACCCCTTGGCTGGTGCATGGGATGCCTGGAGTTAGTGGCTGATATTGTGAGGAAAGGTTGGGCAGCCTGGACTAGCTTCCGACTCAAGGTGGGAAGAGCAGGGGCTGACTGACTTGAAGTGCATACAATCCTGAACAGTCTCGACAAGGCATAAAACATGGAACATAGAACAGTACAGTGCAGTACAGGCCCTTCGGCCCACAATGTTTTGCTGAACTTTTACCCTAAACCTAAGGTCTCTCTAACCTCCACCCTCTGCCTCATACTATCATCCATATGCCTGTCGAATAGCCGCAAAAATGCCCCGAATGAGGCTGAGTCCACTACCCTCTCCGGCGATGCATTCCACGCTCCTACCACTTTCTGAGTAAAGAACTTACCTCTGACATCTCCCCTATATCTACCTCCACTCACTTTAAAACTGTGCCCCCTCATGATAGCTACCTCCACCCTAGGAAAAAGTCTCTGGCTGCCCACTCTATCTATGTCTCTGATCATTTTGTACACTTCTATCAAGTCACCTCTCCTTCTAAAGAGAAAAGCCCTAGCTCTCTCAACCTTTCCTCGTAAGACCTTCCCTCCATTCCAGGCAACAGCCTGGTAAGTCTCCTCTGCACCTTTTCCAACGCTTCCACATCTTTCCTGTAATGAGGCGACCAGACTGGACACAATACTCCAGATGTGGCCAAACCAGGCAGAGGTTGGAAAGAATGCCTCCTGTTGAGGGTGACAGCAAAACAACAGGGGCAGCACGGTGGGTTTGTGGTTAGCACTGCTACCTCACACTGCCTGGGACCCAGGTTCGATTCCAGCCTCGGGCGACTGTCTGTGTGGAGTTTGCACATTCTCCCTGTGTCTGCATAGGTTTCCTCCGGGTGCTCCAGTTTCCTCCCACAGTCCAAAGATGTGCAGGTTAGGGGGATTGGCCATGCTAAATTGCCAGTAGTGTTTCAGGGAGGTGTAGATTAGGTCGGTTATGGGGGGATGGCTCTGGGTGGGATGTTCTGAGGGTCGGTGTGGACTTGTTGGGCTGAAGGGAATGTTTCCACACTGTAGGGATTCTATGATTCTAACAGGACACTGATTTACAACTAGAGTCACCCTTTTTGGATGAGATGAAGGGAATTTTCTTCTCACAGAGGCTCATGTGACTTTATACCTCCTTGCCTCAGGTGATAGCGAAGATGAGGCCATTAAATATTTTAAGGCAACGGCAGATAGCTTCTTGTAGGGCAGCAGAATGATGAGTAAATTGGGAGTAGATGGGAATGTGGAATTCAAAACATCAATTGATCCGTTAAGATCTTAAGAAGAGTGCATCATGCATGAGGGGTCTGCTCCTGATTCATACATGCATTCCAATCAGTCCTTCTCCATGTCCAAAAAACAATTTTGAGAAGCACACAGGGTGGCAAAGGCACAGAATGTGCTCTGGGTGGGGGACCTCAATGTCCACTGCCAAGAGTGGCTCGGCAGCAGTGCTACAGATCGAGCTGGTCCGTTCCTAAAGGACATAGCTGCTAGACTGGGTCTGCGGCAGGAGGTGAGGGAACCAACAAGAGGGAAAAGATATACTTGACCTCATCCTTACCAAGCAGAGCCCCACTTTTCATTGACATAGAATCCGTACAATGGGGAAGCAGGTCATTCAGCCCATCAATTCTACACAGCCCCCCAAACAGCATCTCACCCAATCCCAGTAGCCCTGCATTTCCCATGGCTAATCCACCCAGCCTGCACATCCGTTGACACTGTGGGCAATTTCCCATGGCCAATACAGCTAACCTGAACATCTGTACACTGTGGGGGGAAACCTTAGCACCCAGAAGAAACACACAAAAACACAGGGAAAATGTGCAAAATCCACACAGCCAGTCACCTGAGCCTGAAGTCAAACCTGGGTCCTTGGTGCTGCGAGGCAGCAGTGCTAACCACTGAGCCACAGTGCCACCACACTGCCCTAAACATAGTGTTCTCTCCTGAATACACTCACTGTCCTTCCTAAAGAAGCTAAATGAGTGCTGCAGAGGTATTTTATCACCAAACCTTTAAGCAGTAGAACAGTGCTATTCACATTTGAACAGCTCGATGTGTGCTCATTCCAGTGTAGGTCACTTGCAATGCTGTAGATCCATTTCCTTGTCCGCACATAACTCAATAGGTCTTCTCTGAGCTATTGTCATTGCCCGTTTAAGATGAGCTTAATAGTCTCTTGGACCACCCCCACTTCATTCCCCCAACCCCCTCAGATATATGATGAATTAATGCTTTGTGGCAACCCAGGATCTGAGGTTCTGTGTACAATACAGTGCAGTTGCTGCAAGAAAGATTTGTCAAACTTGCTCGCACTTAACACAACCCGACGGAAACAAAAGCAGACATCTCTTTGGCTTTTGAACAATGACACACTTAACAAAGAGCAGCACTGAGAAACGAAGATACTGAAGTTTTGTAGCCAAGATTTGGACAACTTCAAAGCAGAGCGATGTGCGTCAGAATAAATGTGAAGATGATTTTTTAACATTAAACTTACAATTTCAATAAGGACTGAAAGGAGCCAGGACAGCTCTTTTGGCTTACTTACACGCTCATGCTGGTATTCATGTGTGTACACACACACACACACACACACAGAGCATACACACACACGCAAAAATTGCACACATGTGTGCGCACACACACACACTCTGCGCACACCCACACCCACACCCACACCCACACCCACACCCACACCCACACACATACATACAT
>JAHRHZ010000144.1:91142442-91171280 GCA_024137785.1 Ginglymostoma cirratum
GTACCTTTTATCTCTGATACAATTTTAACCCCACTGCGAAGCCTCTTCTAAGGATGCCTACCCTGAAGAAGTTACCCTCCTCCCTCCGGACAAACCTCAGGGAATCTCTCTCCCACTGCAACTACTGGCTCCATCCCCGCCTCTTCGACGTGTCTGCCTCCTCTCCACCTATCCTCTCCTCTATCCATCCTCCATCCGCCTCCCCCTCTCTCCCTATTTATTTCAGAACCCTCTTCCCCTCCCCCATTTCTGATGAAGGGTTTAGGCCCGAAACGTCAAGTTTTCCTGCTCCTATGATGCTGCTTGACCTGCTGTGTTCATCCAGCCCCACGCTTGTTATCTCTAATAAGAAATGATTTTATAGTTTTATAAAGGGAAAGCAGCTAGTCAAGAACATTGTTATGGACCAGACCAAACTCCCTCAAAATATTGAGAAGATAGCCCAGGCCCTAACTTTTTCTTATTTTAGAGATAAATGTTATGTGCTATGTTCCAGGTGTAATTCGATTGGTCAAGCTACCAGGCTTAAAGCAAAACACATTCATCCACTATAGTTAAAATACATCAAAAGAGTAAAGGGATTGGAATAACTAAATTCTACTGAAAAACTTAACAGAATAATAGATACAGTAACTATTACTAATTAGCTATTCCTATATGGTAATATCCCATAAACACACCCTTGGCAAAAGGCAAATTCAGATTGTCTCACACGTTACCCCCATAGCAGGCAGGTTGTAGCCGAGAGAGTGAAAAAATAGCTCCCATCTCTTCAAAACCCCGGCAGCAACTATTGAAAACTAAACTAAAGATTTGGGTTCTGTGGGAGCTTGACCACACCCATTCAGGTTGCTTCTATTGTTCGAACTTTTTAAAAAAACCCAAGGCCTCACAAGCTGTTGACTGTCTGGTAGATTGCTCTGCAATTCTGCCTTAAAACTTCTCTTCAAAAGAAAAAACAGGAAAAAATAATCTCTTAAACCCACAGCATTGTCGCAATACTATTGGCTTATTAAAGGCTGAGAGTAGGGATATTGTCAATGACCACGGGGGATATGGCAGACATGCTGAACAAGTATTTTGCTTCTTAATGGGCACCCACAGCATATGGACTGCAGAGGTTTAAGAAGGCAGCTCACCACCAGCTTCTCAAGGGCAAATAGGGATGGGCAATAAATGCTGACCCAGTCAGTGATGCCCATGTCCCATGAGTGAATAAGAAATGTAAAAGTCAGCAAGTATACTGACTCTGCCTCAGAGATAAGGGGTATAATAGTGTAAATAGTTGGTGTTCTTAATAAGCTTCAAGAGACCTGTCTCAGCAAGAGCCCAGACTTTGTGGTGTACGTTATGTGAGCTAAGTGGGTCCAAGGCTGAGAAGCTTTAGTTACGAGAAAACACATGAGACTTTGGGACTGTTTTTCTTGGAGAGGAGAAGGTTGAGAAGAAACTGGATAGAAAGTTTCAGAATGTAGGGTGTGGACAGATGAGATAGGGAGAAACTGTTTGTACTTGTGAAAGTACTGGGGATCAGAGAACACCATTTTCAAGCATTTTGCAAATGAAGCAAATGTGAGGCGTGAAAAATCTTTTTCAAGCAGTAAGTAGTCACGGCTTGGAATATGTTGCTTGGAAATAGGGTCAAAGCAAGTTCAATTGATGCATTCAAGAGGGCATTGGATATTTATTTGATAGGAACAATGTGCAGGGATATGGGGAAAAGGCAGAAAATTGGCAATAAATCAAATTACTCAGAGAGCTAGCATAGATACAATGGGCTGAATGGCCACCTCCTACATTTTATCAATTCTGTGATTCTGTGAAAAAGAGACAAGACAACAAAATAAAACATTGCACTGTAATACGGATTTTTAAACTGGTATTTTAAAGAGCATAGATCTACAAAAAATAGATGGAAAATAAACATCTAAGCTTGGATTGCAACTCCATAGATATTCTGTCAGAATTTTAGTTATTTAAAGGAATAATCAAACTTTACTTAATTGTTAAATAAATGGCTGATAAAGAAAGACATGTGGTCAAAATATTCATTGCTTTGGGAAACAAAGTATTAAGAAGAATTAAATTCTTCATGACTTCTAGTGAAGACAGCAAAGATCATGACAGTATATCCTGGATTTCTCCAAGCTTAACTTACCTGACAAGATTATGCAACTGGTCATTTTCTCTATACCCAGTAAATCCTTCAGAAAAGCACTTACCGATAACTGAAAGAATATACCACTGATGAAGTATTAGAAGGAGGATACAAATTCAAAATAATCATTGCGGCTCAACAACAGCCCCAGGTGCTTAATCCTATTTAACAACTATTGCATCCTTTAGCACGATCAGAAAAAAATTCAAATCTCGTATCGTCTATACCCACGGGTGTCATCAGTGGTGTGTTGTTAGAGGCGATTCTGAAAGATAGGATTTACAGGCATTTGGAGAGACAAGGACTGATTAAATTTAGTCAACATGGCTCTGTGTGAGGGAGATCCTGTCTCAAAAACTTGATTGAGTTTCTTGAGGAGGTAACCAAAAGATTGATGAGGGCAAAACGTTGTTTACTTTAACTTTAGTCAAGCCTTTGACAAGGTTCTGCACGGTGGACGGATAAGTAAAGTTAAATCACATGGGATACAGAGTGAGCTCGCCAATTGGATACAAAATTAGCTTAACAGCAGGAGGCAGAGAGTGATGGTGGAGGGTTGCTTTTCAGAATGGAGGCCTGTGATCAGTGGAATTCCACAGGGATCGGTACTGGGCCCACTTTTGTTTGCCATTTATATAAACGATTTGGATGAGAATTTCGGAATCGTGGCTAGTAAGTTTGTGGATGACATTAAAGTTAGTGGTATGGTACACAGTAAAGAAGATTATCGAAGATTTCAAAGAGATCTTGATCAATCGGGTCAATGTGCTGAGGAACGACAAATGGAGTTTAATTTAAGTCAATACGAGGTATTGCATTTTGGTAAAACAAACAAGGGCAGGACTTATATAATTAATGGTAGTGCCCTGGGTAATGTTGCAGAACAGAGAGACCTAGAGGTTCAGGTACATAATTACTTGAAATTTGCATCACATGTAGACAGGGTGGTTAAGAAGAGATTTAGCACACTTGCCTTCATTGCTCAGACCTTTGAGAATGGGAATTGCGACATCATGTTGAGGTTGTACAGGATGTTGGTGAGGCCACTTTTGGAGTGCTGTGTACAGTTCTGATCACCCTGCTGTAAGAAGCATATTATTAAATTGGACAGGGTTCAGAAAAGGCTTAACAAAAACAGAAGTTGCTGGAAAAGCTCAGCAGGTCTGACAGCATCTGTGAAGAAAATATCAGAGTTAAAGTTTTGTGTCTGGTGACCCTTCCTCACAAATGGACCCGAAAAGTTAACTCTGACGTTTTCTTCACAAATGCCGCCAGACCTGCTGAGCTTTTCCAGCAACTTCTATACTTGTTCCTGATTTACAGTGTCCACAGTTCTTTCGGTTTTTATCTAAGATTTACCAGGATGTTGCCGGGAATGGAGGGCTTGAGTTATAAAGATAGGCTGGAACTTTCTTCACTGTAGCGTAGGTGGTTGAAGGGTGACCTTATAGAGGTTTATAAAATCATGAGGGGCATAGAAAAGGTGAATAGCAAAGGTCTTTTCCTAAGGATTGGGGAATTCAAAATTAGGGGGCATATTTTTAAGGTGAGAGGAGAAAGATTGAGAAAGGACCTGAGGAGCATAGGTTTTACACAAGATCTGGTTTGGATGTGGAATGAACTGTCAGAGGAAGTTACATATGTCAGTACGGTTACAACATTTACAAGATATTTGGATACATTCATGAATAGGCAAGGTTTGGATGGATATGGGCCAAATGCAGGCAAGTGGGACTGGTTTGATTTGGGAACATGGTCAATGTGGACTATTTGGAATGAAGGGTCTGTTTCCATGTTGTTTGACTCAATGACTCTATTGTATGAGATGTGTCTTGTCTGACCTACCAAGATACAGTCTGGAATTTTGTGACAATCAAAGATGCTGGTGCTACACTTGGGCCAGACGAACAGGGCAAGGGAATACATGAGGAATAGTAGGGCCCTGGGAAGCATCAATGATTAGAGAGACGTTAGTGTGCATCTACACCAGTCCATTAAGGTATCAGGGCTGGTGGATAAAGTGGTTAAGAAAACATATGCTATACCTCCCTTTATTAACTAAGGCATAGAATTTAAGAGAAGGGAAATTATGCCAGATATAAAACATTGGTCAGGCCACAGCTGGAATATTTTGTGCAGTTCTAGAATCCACATTATTGGCAGGATGTGATAGCATTGGAAACGGTGCATAGAAGATTTACCAGGATGTTGCCTGGCCTGTAGAGTTTCAGGAATGAAGAGAGATCAAAAAGACTAGGGCTGGTTTTCTTGGAGCAGAAGACACTGAGAGGTGACATGATTGAGATATATAAATTTATGAGGGGCATAGATAGGGTAGACAGGAAGAAAACGTTCCCCTACTGGACGGATCAGTGACTGGGGGCATAGATTTAAGATAAGAAGCAGAAGGTTTAGAGGAGGTGTGAGCAAAAGCTTTCTTGACCAGAGGTTGGTGGGAATCTGGAACTCACTGCCTGTAGGGATGACAGAGGCAGAAACCATCATAACATTTGAGAAGTTTTTAAATCTGTACTTCCGATGTGAAACCATACAAGGCCATGGCTCAAGTGCTGGAAAATGGGGTAAGAATAGTCAAGTGGTTGTTTCTCATTAGTGCAGACATAATGGGCTGAAGGACCTTTGTCAGCTGCTGTAGGTCTCTACAAATCTAGGAGAATATTGGGTTAAGACATGGGAGAGATCCAAGTGCTTTGAGAAACCCCAAATGTAACACAATGTTCCACAGCAACATGTGAAGAAAAATCAACAAAGGAACAATGTTGAGGGCATTTCTAAACTTCCATCCCTGGCAGTTGTGTATGTCATTGACGTTCGAGATTATCAGCAATGTGGCAGCTTACAGACTCCAGCCAGAGAGTACAGTGCATGGCCAATTTGACACACCACCCAGACACTGTCAGAAAATCTGAATCCTTGGCCTCCTCCCGAGAGATGCAGTTATAAAAATCACGTCCTTTCATTTTCAGTATTTTTAGTTGTGGATTCTAATGGGAGAGAAAAGACAAGTAACGGGGAAAGGGTCATTGTACTTTGTAAAAGCAGCTTATTGACACCCATTGTCAGTTTTGTTTGAGCAGTGCGGCTGTACTGCAGGTGGGCTGGAGCCAGAGTGGGTGTAGAAAGGGGGATCTGTTTGACAAAAAATAGCTGATTGGTTTGTGAAGTGGCAACTTGCATCATTTTTTTTGTAATATTGTATGGATTCCAGACCAGACAGGCATGTGCCTTTAAGTCAGTGACATTACATCATGGCGAAGATCTGGTAAGATTCTCACTCCTAGTCACTTGTTGCTCGGTGTAATGGAGTTAGGTAATGTGTTTAATTAGTTCTGTCTGTATAATGATATAGTCAGCATAGTCATTAAGCACAAAAGGCAGATAATATGCTAGTCTAAGATATCGTACTAATTTGAGTAGTTCATGTTGTTCATAAATCGCAAGATATCTGTCTCAATAAGAGCCTTGTCTTTGTGGTCTAGGTTAGGTAAAATAACATATAGCGATGGGTTTATACTACCTCATATGGTAATGGTGTTTGGCTGAAGAAACTACATTATTTGCACACTGGAAAATTTCAAGAAATCCTTCACCAGCTGAAAAGCACCTTGGGATATCTTGCTGTCAGAAAATGTGCTAAAAATTGCAATTCCTTCCTTTTTTGCTCAGAGGTGGGGAGCAGGCAGAGAAACCTGGAAAAAGGAAAGCCAATGCACTGACACAGTGTACACCGAGTTCTACTTGTTTGTAACCCTTAAACCTACTGATCAACAATGGCTCCTGCTTCTCCTAAAACCACAGTTTAAACATTCGCACCCTTGCTTTAAAATCCTTCCCAACATTTATCATTCAGTCAACATCAGGTAATATTTCGGTCCTCTTATTTAAGGAAAGATATCATTTCAGAGAAGGTTCACTAGGATGACCCTGGGTCTGAAGGGATTGTCTAATGAACAAGGGTAAACATGTTGGCACTTTACTCACTGGACTTTAGAAGAATGAGAGGTGATCTCTTCGAAACATATGGGATTATTCAGGTGTTTGAAAGGGTCAATGCTGAGAGGATGTTTCCCCACATGACGGAGCTTAAGACCAGAGGAGATAGTCTGACAGTACAGGGGCACCAATTTCTGACTGAGATGGGGAAGAATGTCTTCTCCCAGAGGGGTTTGATTCTTTGGAACTCCTTGCCGCAAAGAGCCAATATGCTTAGGGCCCTTGTGTATATTTAAGGCTGAGATAGTTAGATTCTTGATTAGTCGGAGAATCAAAGGTCAAGGGGGAAAACACAGGAAAATGGACGTGAGGAATGTTGGATCACAACATAGCGGGATACAAAATGAAGTAGAACAGAATAGCAGACAAAGGCACATCCTTCCCTGGCTTGCTCAGTGCTTCCTACACTCGGTTTGAGCAGAATGCCAGTGGCGTGGCGATACCTACCCCAACAGCCCCAAACACACCTCTTCTCTCCATCACCGCTGCAGACGTCAAATCGGTTTTCCCGGGAGTCAACCAGATGAAAGCAATGGGCCTGAATGGAGTCCCTGGCCGTGCACTTAGATCCCGTTAGGACCAGCTGGTGGAGGTTTTCACCGACAACATCAACCTCTCCTTGCTACAGTCTGAAGTCCCCATCTGCTGCAAGGAGACCACCATCATCCCCGTACCTAAGAAAACACATGCAATGTGCCTTAATGACTACTGCCCTGTGGCTCTGACCTCAATAATCATGAAGTGCTTCAAGGGGCTGGTCATGGTCCACATCAACTCCAGTCTCCCAGCTTGCCTCAACCACCTACAATTTGCCTACTGACAAAACAGATCCACAGAGGATGCCATTTCCCTGGCGCTAGACTCATCCTTGGAACATGTGGATAACACAGACACCTACGTCAGGTTTCTACTCATCGACTACAGCTCCCCCTCAACACCATTATCCCCTCCAGACTAATCTCAAAACTCTGAGACCTTGGTCTCGGCTCCGCCCTCTGCAACTGGATCCCCAGCTTTCTGACCCATAGGCCGTGCTCAGTGAGGATAGGGAACTGCACCTTCTCCACAATAACACCCAACACTGGAGCCCCCAAGGATGTGTCCTCAGTCCTCTACTGTACTCCCTGTACACCTACAACAGTGTAACCAAATTCCATAAGAATGGCATCTACAAGTTTGCTGATGACACCATCATCGCAGGACAGATATCACACAACAATGAGTCAGAATACAGGAAGGAGATAGAGGGCTTGGTGTCATGGTGCAATGATAACAATGTCTCTCTCAATGTCGGCAAAACAAAACAGGGATCGAGACGTCATGTTCCTCGGAGTGATGATAACCGACAATCTGTCCTGGACCTCCCACGTGGATGCACCAGTCAAGAAGGTGCAACAACACCTCTTCTTCCTTCAGGCAGCTCAGGAAATTTGGTATGTCCAGAAGGACCCTCACCAACTTTTACAGATGCTCCACTGAATGTTTGCTGTCCGGGTGCATAACGGCCTGGTATGGCAACTGCTCTGCCCATGACCATGAGAATCTACAGAAGGTGGTGTGCACAGGCCAGACCATCACGGAAGCCAAGCTCCCATCCTTGGACTCCATTTATACTTTTCACTGCTGTGGAAAGGCTACCAACATCCTCAAATACCCCTTCTTTTGCTCTCTTCTAACCTCGTCCAAAAGGCAGAAGATACAGAAGCTTGAACACATGGACCAATAGGTTCAAGAATGGCATCTTCCCTGCTGTTATGAGACTGTTGAATGGACCTCTCAAACTTCAAATAATGTTGATCTTGCTTTGTGCACCTCCTGTGCAGTGTAACCTTGTATGCCTCGCTCTGTCTAAGCACGCTATGTATATACTTGTTTGCTTTAATCTGCCTGCACTGCTCGCAAAACAAAACTTTTCACTGTACTTAGGTACATGTTACTACAATAAATCAAATCAACTATGATCCTATTGAGTGGTGGAGCAGACTCAAGCAGAAAAATGGCCTACTCCTGCTCCTATTTCATATAGTCTTATCACAACAAAGCAGATTATCTGATCTTTACTGGTTTGCTGATTGTGGGATCTTGCTGCACTTTCACGTTGCAACAGCAACTGGACTTCAAATAAGTACTTGACTTGCTAGTTGGTCCTGAGGTCAAGAAAGAAGCTAGAATTTCTTATGTGTAAAATAAAATCGAAGGGCCCTCGAATGGCCCTATCCCTGCTCCTTATGTTAGTGTTCCTTGACAAGTGGGAAATGTGTGTTAGAGGCTGCAATTTGTTCAGCCACAATGTAGCAGAGCACACTGTGAGGGCTGAATGGCCTCCTTCCACTAATAATACTTTTGCAAAACAACACGACCCAATTGCAATTCTTTATGCCTTTGAAGGAAAATGAAGATGAAAGGCACTGATGTCGATTTTTGTCCAGGAGCTATGACTGGCTCCAAGCATTTTCTATTCCAGAATGTTCTTTTGACTTCTGTGCAGCAGGGGGCAGTCTGTCCTCAAGGAGGATGCACCTCGCTGTCTATGCAGCTGGCATCCAGATGTTAGCTTGGAACGAGCCTGAATCCCAGAGTTGGTTTGGGATCTTTGGCAGGAACATGTGCTGTTCCTCTGCTTTGGCAACTCCCTCGCACCCTGCTGCGATGTTATTTCTTTCTCCCCCAGGACTTGGTTACTTTTTCTTTAGAACTTCCAGCTCCTGTAATCGAGACAGATCCCGTTAATCCAATGCTGGACCAATTCAGTAGTTAGAAAGTGAGGCTGACGGGTAGGTGTTATCCACTTAAACACATGTCTCTACCCCTAATTAATCCCTTATCAAATCTTCCTTGAACTCAAGAAAAGAAAGGCTTATCTTGATGCATGATCTTCAGTCAGTATTCATTCTGAGGAAGGGTCATTGGACCCAAAGTGTCAACTCTGTTTTTCCCTCTCTCCACAGATGCTGCTGGACCCACTGAGTTTCACAGAACCCCCTATGGTATGGGAACAGGCCCTTTGGCCCAACAAGCCCACACTGACTGTCAGAGCATCCCACCCAGACCCATCCCTGAACACTACAGGCAATCTAGCACGACCAATCCACCTAGCTTAGGCATCTTTGGACTGAGGAAGGAAGCTGGAGCACATGGAGGAAACCCATGTAGACACAGGGAGAATGTGCAAACTCCACACAGACAGTCACCCCAGGGTGGAATTGAACCTGGGTCTCTGGCACTGTGAGGCAGCAGTGCTAACCACTGAGCCACCATGCTGCCTCCATTTTCCTACAACATTTTGTTTCCTCTGGAAGGAACGCCAACAATTCACTTGAGAAATGCTGGTAAATAATCAAAAAGGACTGTCACAGACTTTGAATGTCCCTCAAACCAGTCTAAACCTCCAGGGTAGAGTGGCCAATTCACACACAGCAAGATCCCACAAAAGACAATGTGGCGACAACCCGATGTTCTGTTTCAGGTCTTGCCTGGTTGAAAATTAAGGCCACCATGGAGAAAGTCATGCCCCCTCCTACACCCCTGCACACTTCCTTGTCAATACAGTGCTATGGAATTATCTGAGAATCCCCGTATATATTTGAGGAGGAGATAAATAGATTCTTGTTCAGTCGGGGAATCAAGGGTTACGGGGAGTACACAGGAAAGTCGATGTGAGGAATGTTGGATCAGCCACGATCCCATTAAAGGGCGCGCAGCCTCAATTCAATAGTTTCTTCGAACGACAGCATCACTGACGGTGCAACGCTCCTTCAGCACTGCGCACTCATGCGCCGCGAGGGCAGTGTGAAGCCAAAGGCCTTCCGCTCAGAGACAAGATTAAGCTTTACACTTCAAACAAACTACAGGACACGACAAAAGTTCTGTTACCCCTTGTCGGCCTGAAATTTTTGTCTTATTCTGACAGTTTAACGGGAGGCTCAAACAGAAAGAAATGAAGTTGCTAACTTCAATTCCTGCTGTTTGGCGGGACTGCCAGTATTACAGTCCGTCTCTCAGGGCCCAGACAAGATAATGGTGGGTCATTGCATTGAATGCGCAGGTGGGAGGCAGTGGTGACCTTTGACCAACTACCCAGAACCCTCAGTACATGGGCCATGGGCCATGGGCATGGGTTTGAATTTCCACGCTGGTGGGTGGTAAAATTTAAAGAGATTCTTTTCAAAAGTCTGGAATGAAAAACTAACCTAATGCTGACAAACTGAGCACTGTCAACTGTTGTAAAACCATACCTGGGTCACTGATTTACTTTAGGGAATGAAACTGCCATCCTTACCTGGTCTGGCTTACATGTGACTCCAGACCCACTGCCCTCTGGGAAATTAGGAATGGGCAATAAATACTGGCCTAGTGAGCGATGCACACATCCCATAAATGTATGAATGAAAACAGAACTGTATGTGATGCAGATGTTGTCACAGTAGTTGTTGCTTAGGGAATTCCAGGATTTTGACTCAGTTATAACGGATGAAGTCAAAGCTCCTCTTAAGTATTCTCCCCCACTTATCTGAAGCCTGCTTGGTTCAGGCTTAATCCTAGCCAACCTCAGCCAGGTCAGAGATGGCTGTCCATTTGCACCCACTGTGGGACCTGGAATACTACTGTAGCCAAGGGTAGAGGTGATGGCCTCTATTATCCCTAGATTATCAATTTGGCAACATAGGTAATGGTCTGGGGACCTCTGTTCAAATCCCGCCTTCGAAGGAGAAAGATCTGGAATTAAGGTCCATTGCTGCCCGCACAATTGCTGCTAACTATTGGGGGCTGGAGGGTGAAAAGTTATCTGGCTGTCTGATCTCCTTTAGGGCAGGAAACTGCCATCCTCACCTGGTCTGGTCTACGTGTGACTCCAGACCCACAGTAATATGGTTGATAATCAAAATGAACTGTGGTGATCATACACGGATGGCATTAGTCTCTGCCCTGATGTATTTGTGAGAGCGGGGCTGAGGGATCCCAGACCTCTGACTGCCTTCAGCCCCTCAAAGTGACTGTGCAGAGCCCTAATCGCTGTGCTGGCAGCTCCCTGACTGACGATACAGGATTCCCCTGCCTGCTCTACAGAAATGATTGCTCCCCGCTGCCATGAGCTGTTATGGGACAGTTTCCCTGACCTAGAGCATCTGAAGTGGACAACTGACAGTGTTGAAGCTGCTGGCCTGTGCTTATGGACAGTATCCATGACCCGGTGGTAATGGCGCTCCCTGACCGACAGTAGACCCCTCTTGACTGGACTGTGGGGTAATTCCCACCAGTGTCCGATATAGCCATTTGGTTCAGTGAGTTTGCTCTGTGTTTACAGCACTGATACAGTACAGCACAGTACAGACCCTTCGGCTCACAATGCTGTGCCGACCTATTATCCGACTAAGATCAAACTACGCTGCATACGTTACATTTTACTATCCTCCATGTGCCTATCCAAAAGTCGCTTAAAAGTCTCTAAAGTATCTGACTCCACTACCACTGCCGGCAGCGCATTCCACATGCCCACCACTCTCTGTGTGAAGAACCTACCTCTGACATCTCCCCTCTACCTTCCTCCAATCACCTTAAAATTATGTCCCCTCATAATAGTTATTTCTGCCCTGGGAAAAAGTCTCTGGCTATCCACTCTATCTATGCCTCTCATCATCTTGTACACCTCTATCAAATCACCTCTCATCCTTCTTTGCTCCAATGAGAAAAGCCGTAGCTCCCTCAACCTTTACTCATAAGGCCTGCCCTCCAGTCCAGGCAGCATCCTGGTAAATCTCCTCTGCATCCTCTCTACAGCTTCCACATCCTTCCTATAATGAGGTGACCAGAACTGAACACAATATTCCAAGTGTGGTCTGATCAGGGTTTTATAGAGCTGCTGCATAACCTCGCGGCTCTTAAACTCAATTCCCCTGCCAATGAAAGGCAACACACCATATGCCTTCTTTACAACCCTATCAACTTGTGTAGCAATTTTGAGGGATCTATGGACGTGGATCCCAAGATCCCTCTGTTCCTCCACATTGCCAAGAATCCTGCCATTAATCCTGTATTCTGCATTCAAACTCCAAAATGAATCACTTCACACTTTTCCAGGTTGAATTCCGTCTGCCACTTCTTTGCCCAGCTCTGCATCCTGTCAATGTCCCGTTGCAACCTACAACAGCCCTCCACACTATTCACAACTCCACCAACCTTTGTGTCATTGGTGCTTCCTGAATGTGGCAGGCAGAGGTTGCAAGGTTTGCATGATGCAAAATGTCAGTGGGCACGGGAGAGCGTGTTGGCAGGTGCCCTAAGATGCTGCCTGATGCTGAGCTACATGGATCTCCTTCAGAGCACGCAGTGAGCGCAATCCACCACGTACCCGCTCTGATTCCACAGAGCCATGGAGTGCAGAAGAGGTCTTTCAGCCCATCGAGTCTGCACTGATGTGTGAGAAAGACCTGACCTTCAACCTAATGCCAATTAACCAGCGCTTGGTCCATAGCCTTGCATGCTATGATGTGTTAAGTGCTCATTCAGGCATTTTTAAAAATTCATTCATGAGATGAGGGCATCAATGGCTGGTCCAATGTTTATAGTCCATCCCTAAATGCTCAGAGGCCAGTTAAGAGTCAACCACATTGCTGTGGGTCTGGAGTCACATGTGGGCCAGACCAAGTAAGGATGGCAGTTTCCTTCCCTAAAGGACATTAGTGAGCCAGGTGGGTTTTCCTGACAATCAATACATTTTAAAGGATGTGAGGCAATTTGCCCCTACCACCCTCCGAGGCAGTGCATTCTAGACCGTCACCACCTTCTGGTTTAAAAATCTTTTTCCTCACATTCCCTCTAAACGCCCTGACCCTCACCTTGACTCTATGTCCCTCGTGATTGACCCCCTCAACCAAGGGAAATAGCTGCTCCTTAACCATTCTGCCCATGCCCTTCATAATCTTGTATGTCTCAATCAGATCGCCCCTCAGGCTTCTCTGCTCCAGTGAAAATAGCCCAGACCTATCTAACCCTTTCTCATCCCTGGGAACTGCCTGGTGAATCTCCATGTTGAGATTTCCCAATGGCAATTGTACTGGGCACAGGTGGTAAAAGAGAAAGCTGAATATTGCTGAGGTCTGTTAGCGTGTAATTCAACAAACAATGATCCCCCTTTATTGGCAACTTCCTACTGGCTTGTGAGAAGCTCCCCACTTGTGAAAAACATTAAAGATGGAGCAAGAACCTGCTAAAGTTGAGATAACAAGGAGTAGAGCTGAATGAACACAGCAGGCCAGGCAGCATCAGAGGAGCAGGAAAGCTGACGTTTCAGGTCTGGATCCATTTTCTCCCTCCAGCCCAAGAACTCCCCACCTATGTTGGTGACACCACCCATGTCCTCTACCTCCTCCAAAACTTCCTATTCCCGGTCCCCAACACCTCATCTTCACCATGGACGTCCAGTCCCGATATACTTGCATTCCCCATGCAGATGGCCTAAAAGCCTTCTGCTTCTTCCTGTCCCACAGGCCCCACCAGTCCCCTCCACTGACACCTTTTTCCGCCTAACCAAACTCGTCCTCACCCTCAACAATTTCTCCTTCCATTCCTCTCACTTCCTACAGACACAGGGAGCCATGGGTACCCGCATGGGCCCAAGCTATGCCCGCCTCTTTGTAGGATAAGTGGAACAATCTCTCTTCTGCAGCTACACTGGCCCCATCCCCCATCTCTTCGTCCGGTATATCAATCACTGTATCGGTGCCATCTCGTGCTCCCACGAGGAGCTTGAACAGTTCATCCACTTTACTAACACCTTCCACCCCAAACCTTAAGTTCACGTGGACCATCTCTGACACCTCTCTCTCCTTCCTGGACCTCTCTGTCTCCATCTCTGCTAATCACCTGGAAACCGACGTCTATTTCAAGCCCACCGACTCCCACATCTACCTAGAATACACCTCCCCTCACCCACCTTCCTGCAAGAATGCCATCCCCTGTTCCCAATTCCTTCGCCTCCACCGCATCTGCTTCCAAGATGGGGCATTCCACTCCTGGACATCCCAGATGTCCTCGTCTTTCAAGGACAGCGATTTCCCCTCCACAGTGGTCAAAAACGCCCTCGACCGCATCTCTTGCGTTTCCCGCACCTCCCCCTCTCTCTATTTATTTCAGAGCCCCCTTCCCCTCCTCCATTTCTAAAGAAGGGTCCAGACCCGAAACGTCAGCTTTCCTGCCCCTCTAATGCTGCCTGGCCTGCTGTGCTCCTTCAGCTTCACACCTTTCTATGTCAGGCTCCAGCATCGGCAGTTCCTACTATCTATAAAGTTGAGATCGGCCTGGTTGGAATTCTCATCAGATTATGTCTCAAATTGTGCTACAGCCTGCCACAATGTGACCCCTGGAAGATTCCACCCTTGGATTTGATCACGTTAAAAACAAAGATAGAAATGAAAATGGTCATGAAATGGTTGAACTGTTGTTTTAAGAAAAACCCAGTTTTCCCGAGGGAAGGAAATCCACTACCCTTACCTGGACTGGGCCTGTACGTGGCTCCAGATCTACACCAACTCTTGACTGTCCTTCGAATTGGCTTCATAAGGCCAATAGTTGTATAAAACCATAAGAACACACCAAATAAGAGCAGGGAGAGGCCATTCAGCCTATTGAGCCTGTTCCATCATTCAAACAGATCATGGTTGGTCATCTATCCCGCTACCATTTTCCTCCACGATGTCCATATCTCTCGGTGTCATGAAAGAGAAATGGTTTTCATATCACCACTTCAGGGCGACAAGGGATCAATTGGCCATGTGATTGATGTTCCTACCCTGGGAGTGAGTAGAACAAATTAAAACTATTGCCCCCATGCCCATAACTCACACCCTCTGCCAAACGCCCCTCTCCCAGAATTACTTAAAGCCACGAGCCAGGCATTCTGCCAGACAGTGTCAGCCAATAGTCTGTGTTCTTCATTGTTCGACAATCGTGTGAGTCAGTCCAACAGATGTTAATGCTTTGGATTAGATTTCCTCCTCTTCAATACTAATGAGGGTCAGAGAGAACACAAACAGTGTATCGCCTTGAATCTGTTTCCATACAGCCTCTGTAGATAACACCAGGCTCAACATTGCCTTCAAAATCAGAGCTGAGAGATGTTGGTCTCTATACAAAACAGTAGGACAACTGGAAAGGTTTCAGGTTAATGTACAATCACTGTTTCACTGTCATTGATGCACTGATGTAGGAACATAGGATTAGACCATTCAGTCTTCAAGGTTGCTTCACCGTACTACACAATCAAGGTTGGTCATTTCAATTCCCTTTCCCCACACTATCCCCATATCCCTTTATGTTTCTGATAGTTTGAATTCTGACAGGCTCTGTGTTAAACATTCTCAATGACGGAGTTTGCACAGCCCTCTGGGGTAGAGAATGTCAAAGATTCATCACTGGCCTCAGTTTCTGGTTAGACCTTTGGAGGTTAGGCAATTAAACTTCCTGTTAATTTTGGTTTACTTGTGCATGGAAACCCTGGACCAGCACCCAACTGTCACAGATCTGAAGTTAAGTGCCTCACTGGAGAGATGCTCACTTCATTGAGTTTCTGACGGAGATGAAGTAGGATAGCACCAAAACTGAGAGCGGAGCAAGAGGATTGGCCTCCTGATATCAACAGAAAAGGAAGGCAGACAAAGATTGATACATAGGCACTAAAGGTCAGGTAATATTCGCTAAGCTGGGGGAACTGTCCTTCACTTTGCACTCACTGGGACTCAACACTTAGCTCCACAACTTCAGAGCATGATCCCCCCCTCCTCCATTTTGACCATAACTCCCATCACCTCACCCCCACCCCACGTTGTTCACCCTGAGCCATGTCTTTTTGACTTGGCGGTCAACAGAGCAGACCCAGTTTCACATTTAAACAGCTACCATTTACACCTATTTTACATCTCTATTACTCCTTGACTACCATTAGCAATCCCTTTGAGGTTATCTCTGGGTGCCCTCACCATCAATCCCACTCTTTGGTCTTTCCCATCTGTCAACCATACAAAACCGTCATTTTACAGCCCTTTGCAGTTCTGAGGAGGGGTCATACTGGACTCAAAAAACTAACTCTTCAATGTTTTGACATCACCTTTCTGTGTGAGAGCTTCTACAGGCTCACTAATCTCTGGATGAATGCATTCCTCCTCATCTCAGTCTGAAATGGCCTACCCTGTATCCTTAGACTGTGATCCCTGGTTCTGGACTACCTGGCCATGGGAACATCCTTCCTGCATTTGCCCTCTCTAGCCCTGTTAGAATTTTATGGATTTCAATCAGATCCCCCCCATCCCTCAGTTTTCTAATTCTAATGATATTTTACAGTAAGCATTACTTAAAGCATTTATATAAAATGTTCCTTAGATAAAAATTTCAAGCTGCAGTTATCAGTCAAAATTTGATACTTAGTCCATATCAGACAGTGTAGCACACTTGAGTATAGGAGCTGGGATATCATGTTGAGGGTGAACAGAACATTGGTGAGGCCCCTTCTGGAGTACTGTGTGCAGATCTGGCCGCACTGTTACAGCAAGGATATTCTGAAGCTGGAGAGGGTTAAGAAAGGATTTACCAGGATGATGCTGGGAATGGAGGGTTTGAGTTATGAGGAGGGGCTGGATAGGCTGGGATTTTTTTCACTGAGCGTAAGAGTGTGGGGGATCACCTTGTAGAGGTTTATAAAGTCATGAGGGTATAGATAAAGTGAGTGGTGGGTGTCTTTTCCCTAGGGTGGGGAATTTCAAGACTAGGGGGCATATTTTTAAGGTTACAGGAGAAAGATTTAAAAAAGACATGAGGGGCAACTCTTTGATACAGAGAGTAGTTCAGGTATGGAATGAACCTCCAGAGTAAGTTTTGGATGGGGGTATAGTTACAGCATTTAAAAGACATTTGAATAAGTTCATGACTAAGAAATGTTTGGAGGGATATGGGTCAAGCACAGGCAGGCAGGGACAAGTTTAGTTTGGGATGATGGTTGGTGCGGACTGATTGGACCGAAAGGCCAGTTTCTGTTCTGTATGCCTCTATGGTTATGACTATGACTAATCTGAACGATTGGGAAACTGTTAAGTTGGAATGGAGAGAGAGTAATTGAAAGAATGTGATCAGTGGTTAGTGGTTCTGTGTTGGAATTAAGCCACAGTTTAGACATAACTTCACTCACTAGGAAGGTAGCAGCATGCCGTTAATATCGTTCAACTAGTAACTTGGAATTTCAGAAAATCTGGGGACTAACCTGGATTGAAACCCTAAGACAGCCAGCAGCTGGTGGAATTTAAATCTGATTTACAAAGCTGGTCTCAGCAACGATGACTTGACAATTTATATTGATCATCATAAAAAAAGCCCACCCGGTTCATTAATGCTCTGTAGGGAAGGAATCTGCTGTCCTTGTCTGGTCTGGCCTACACTTGACTCCAGACCAACTGATCTCAAGGACAATTAGAGATGTGCAACAAATTCTGGCCAGTCACCTCACTCTCCGCACCAGTTCCCAGAAAAGGATAAGGAATAGTGGATCAAGCTTGCGTGGTACCCCTGTGCATCCTTGTTTTAAAATTCATTCACAGGATGTGGGCATCATAGACCAGGGCAGCATTTATTACCCAGGTAACAGTTAAGAGTCAACTACATTGCCTGAAGTCACAAACAGATCAGACCTCCTTTGTGAAAGTATATTAGTAAGCCCAATGAGTTTTTAAACAGTTGTTCCCCCCTACCCCCACATATATATTAGGCTATCTTTTTACTGAATTCAAGTTTTATCAACTTGCATATTGCAATTTAGACCCATGTCCACAAAGCATTAATATGGGGCTCTGAGTCCAGTGACATTACCCCTACACCACCTACTCCTGCTCTCTGGTAAGGCTGTGATGTTTTTGATCAAACAATGCCACTAACCCGTTACTATTTATCAGCACCAGCAAACATCAAGCATGTTCCTGTTTAACATCCTGAAATGAACTTGCTCCAAACCCGTACAGATCTGATCATTGTTGGTTATTGCAATTGCTTGGTTATGTAGCTTTTCTCCTGAAGTGTTGCGCCTAGCTTCAAACTCATCTGTCTTCCTTGATGTAGAGGGTTCGAGTGAGTTGCACATGGCACAGTATCATTAAAGGCTGGACCCTGATAAATGCTTAAGCAGTTTGCCAAGTAATGTTATGCTTGGATCAGGATTATGCTCGAGTCAGGGTTTCACAAGCTGCAGATAAAAACAGGCGATTGGCAAATCTTTTATACTGCGGCCCAGTTAATCAGACATTCAGTGATTAAACTGAATCAGAACCCAGAGAAAACACTTTGCAACTGTTTTCCACAGAAGTGGTTAGATATCTCTGAGCAAAATTCAGTAATTGACTAATTACATTTACCGTACAAAGTATTATAAAGTGGATAATTACAAATCATTTTATGGCTTGATTAGGAACTCTGTCTGTGGGATTGAATGGAAATGGCTTGTTCCTCTTAGAGTTCAGTGCTGTGGGACTGAATGCAGCAGGCTTTAATGCTTGGAAACCTGTTCTGTTTGTGTTGTAATTGATAAGAGATGGTTAGATTCATTAGAATTTGGTCAGAGTACAACAAAAATAATAGGAGGAGCTTTGGCATATACAATCGGGCTGCCAGCACAGAAGAAGGCTATTTAGCCCATCCTATCAGTGCCAGCACACTGCAACGTCAGCTCATTTAGTCTCATTTTCTCCCTGTAACTCTGCAATTGTGTTGAAGGCCCCATTGTATTTTCTAATACCACTGTTGCCAATTTGACATACCTACCAGTTACCAATCACTGGTGGCTTGTGGCTGGGACACTTTGCTGCCACCACTCCTCATTTCGCTCTTTTAAAAGAACATTAATCAACTCAAATTGTGTCAACGGGAACAAAATTTGGGGGTCAATGGAAACACAGAAAACTGAAATGGAAACTTCTGAAGACAAATCAAAACGTTGTTCTCTAATACAATGATGCACCCCATCCCCTGTGGTGCCCACTGATCTCAAAAGGCACATATTTCTTTCTTTAACAACAGAAACAGAGATGCTGGAAAATCTCAGCAGGTCTGGCAGCATCTGTGAAAAAAAAAGTTAACGTTTCGGGTCCGAAAGCAACTTCTGTTTTTGTTCCTGATTTACAGCACCCACAGTTCTTTTGGTCCTTCCTTCTTTAATTTGACATGATTTAATTTATTATTGGCACATGTATCTAAGTGCAGCAAAAAGTTTTGCTTTGCGTGCAGTACAGGCAGATCAAATTATACAAAAGTTCAAAGGGCGATTGAACAGTGAGAGGAATGCAAAGTTATGGCTGCGAAGAAGATGCACAGAACTCAAGATGAACGTTAGATTTGAAATTTGAGACGTCCATTCAGAAGTCTAATAATCATGGGGGAGAAAGCTATTCTTGAACCTGTTGGTACGTGTGTTAAAGCTTTTGTACCTTCTGCCTAACGGAAGAAGTTAGAAGAAATTATAACCGGGGTAGGAGGGATCTTTGATGATGTTGGCTGCCTTTCTAAGGCAGCGAGAAGAGTAGCTGGAGTCAATGGAAGGACGGTTGGCTTGCATGATGGACTGGACTGTATTCACTGTAGTTTCTATTCTGAGCCTGAGGGCCTTTGTAATTGTCGATAGTAGATTACAGACTACTATAGAATCTTGACAAAAAGAGGTATCTGTCTTACCTAATACATTATATTTTATTTCATGAGCGCAATAGATATAATAGTGAGGTCTAATTACAAGTATCAAGTTTATCACATCTGCCTCCACGAGGACCTTTTTCAAGACTAGCTGTTTCTCCACCTAAAGACGATGTGAGATCATTGAAATTGGAACTATTGCATATTGAAGGAGGTGGCAAGATAACGGATACATTGGTGTTCCTCTTTCAAGCTTCTATTGATTCTGGGAAGGATGTTGTGGACTGGAAAGTAGCAAATGTAACTTCAAAATTTAAGAAGGGTGAAGAAGAACGAGAATGGAGAGCAACAGACCTGCTGGTCATCCAGTCATAGAGATCTACAACACAGGGAAAGGCCTTTTGGCCCATCGCAAGTGTGCCAGTCATAAACAACCACCCAACTATTCAAATCCCATTTTCCACTTGGCCCGTAGCCTGAATGCCTTAACATCACAAGTGCAGATCTAAATACGTCTTGAATGTTACAAGGGTTTCTGCCTCTACCACCCTTACTGGCAGTGAGTTCCAGATTCCCATCACCCTTTGGGTGATTTTTTTTTTCCTCATGTTCCCTCTAAACCTTCTGCTTCTTTCCTTAAATCTATGCTTGCTGATCACTGATGTCTCCATTGAGGGGAAGGTTCCTTCCTGTCCACCCTATTCATGTCCCTTGTAATTCATACATCTCAGTCATGTTCCCTCTCAATCATATCTGCTCTGAGGCAAACAACACCAGTCTGTCCAATTTCTTTTCATAACTGAAATTCTCCAGTTCAGGCAACGTCCTGGTAAACCTCCTCTGCACCCTCTCCCATGGCAATCACATCGCTGCGATGACATGGATTCTAGGACGGCACATAATCCTTGGCAGTGGCTTAACCAACATTTTATTCAGTTCCAGCATCTCATCCCTGGTCTTAAACTCTATGCCTCGGCTAATAAAGGCAGGTATCCCATAAGTCTTTGTAACAAATTTAGCTACGAGTCTCACTACCTTTAGGACCTGGTCTAACTACACACTGATGTCCCTCTGATCCTCAATATTCCCTTGCCTTGTTTGTCCTGCCCAAGTGTATCACTTCGCACATCTCTGGATTGAATTCCATTGTCTTTCTTTAGAGAAAACATTATAACCTCTTACACAGGATGTGATAGGTAAGCATTTAGAAAAGAATGGTGAATTTGGACCGAATTAACTTGGATTAATGAAGGAAAATCATATTTGACAAACCGGCGAGAGCTTTTTTGATACTCATATACCCATTCAGATGGCTCTTAAATGATGCAATTGTACCAGCCTCCACTACTTCCTCTGGCAGCTCTTTCTATATACAAACCACTCTCTGCATGAAAAAGTTGCCCCTTAGGTCCCTTTTAAATCTTTTCCCTCTCGCCTTAAACCTATGCCTTTAGTTTTGGACTCCCTTACCCTGGGAAAAAGATCTTGGCTATTCACCATATCTCTGCCCCTCATGATTTTATAAACCTCTATAAGGTCATCCCTCAACCTCCGATGCTCCAGAGAAAATAAACCCCCAAGCCCTCCAACTCTGGCAATGTCCTTGTAAATCCTTTTTGCACCCTTTCAAGTTTCACAACATCCTTCCTATAACAGGGAGACCAGAATTGAATGCAATATTCCAAAAGTGGCTTAATCAATGTCCTGTATAGCCACAACGTGACCTCCCAACCCTTATACTCAATACACTGACCAATAAAGGTAAGTGTGCCAAATACCTTCTTCACCATCCTGTCTACCTGTGACTCTGCTTTGATCAAAAAACACAGAGAGACAGAGAAATTCTTAAACAGTGAGAAGTTGGATTCTTCTGGTGTCCCAAGACAACTGAGTGTCCTTATCCACGAGTCATTAAAAGCTAGTATGTAGGTGCAACAAGCAATTAGGAAGGCAAATAGTATGTGGGTGTTGCCCAGGAATGTGAATACAGGAGTAAGGATGGCCTGGGCCTCCTCCAGTGTCACAATGACGCGGCCCGCAAACTGGAGGAGCAACATCTCATATTCCGCCTCGGGAGCCTACAGCCCAATGGCCTAAGCGTGATTTCATGAGTTTTAAAATCTCTCCACCACCGGCCTCATCCCGTGTCCAACCCTCCCTCTCATCCCCACCTCCTTGACCTGACACAACCTGTCCATCTTCTCTCCCACCTATCCGCTCCTCTCACCTCACTGACCAATCTCCACTACTCCCTACCTGCACTCACCTATCAGCTGTTTGCAGAGGACTTTGGAGAGAGGAAAGCTTTTCCCAGTTAGCCATGCCAGCTTTGGCTTGCTACTTTGGCCAGATCATGAAATCTGAAGAAATCACAAGAAACAAATGTTTTTCTGATGAAGAAATAGTTAATCCTTCTGAGGAAACTACCATGGTCAGCCCTGGAAATACCTTTTTGTTCCTTAGCCATGCTTCCAATCCAGGACCAACAAACCATTGTGGCCCCATTTGGGACATGTGCCTTTCTATTGCTGATGTGTTTACTGATTGCACCTTATTTGTGATCACACAAATGAACTAACTTAAAATCACTTCCAAATTCTGAGCTGGCTATTTTTGTTCATCTGTGACTCAACACTATGGAGAACTGCAGAGGAGCCTCTTGTCTCATACTTGAAATAAATAAACTAAACCAACTCTGACTGCGCAGCTACAAAGTCTATGTTGAAAGAAGCAATTTTGATTAAAATTTTTTTTGTTTTACAATTTAACCTATTTATCTGAACAACCTGTTCAGAGAGGTTATTACACACCTCTGGAGCAGGTGGGACTTAAACCCTGGCCTCAGGCAGGAACACTACCACTGTGCCGCAAGAGGGCTCATGCAATGCATCATGAGATGAAACATCTGAAGTTTCACAGCCACTTTCTGAAGTGCAGCCATTACATTAATGTAGCCAAAAGGGCGTTTATGGCTCAATGGTAGTAATCCTACCTCTGAGACAGGAGGCCCAGCTTCAGCCCATCTAAATGTTGGTCAGGGTGTCTCCTTTGCTCCTTAAAAGGTCATTTGTGTTTGCAGTGTCCTGGTAGTGTTCCCTATTTCTGGGCCAGGACCCCTGTCTATGAGTCCTCTCTGCTCCAGAATTGCGTAAATTGCGCAAAAACGTTGATTTGAAAATATCTATCACACTTTTGCGGCATAGCGGTAACATCTCTGAACAGGCCGGTTGGAAAATATCTATAAAGGTTGCCTAACATGGTCACCAATTATATATTCATTGATGTAGAAATATTCCGTGAATAATACACCCATTGTAACAACTGATTAAAGTTGTCTGATGGCAGATCCTCATACATTGCTCGATTGCTTTGGCCTGTGGATGGAGCTCGAGAGTCAAGTGGCACTTGACTGTCAGAGAGAAAAATTCTTAAGAGAAACTAGACTTGCTGTACCTCGCTATGCTTATGGAAAGAGCTGTAAGTTCTGAGATATTTTTTAAGTTATGTAAATAGACATTTTGAATTTTGAACATTATTTGCATTGGATGGAGATAAATGAGATTCAAACCAAGCATAAGGTGCACCCTAAAGATGGTTATCTAAATTTCTATTCCTTGAGGAATTTCCACACATTAGAAAAGATCAGACAGTGTTGCAGCTTTTGTGAATCGCCTTGGGGCATTTTGTGAAAGTTGAAGAAGATATGTAAATGCAATTTGTTATCATTGCAAAAACAAAAATTGCTGGAAAAGCTCAGCAGATCTGGCAGCATCTGTGGAAAGAAATCAGAATTACCGTTTTGGGTCAAGTGACCCTTTGAGGAAGGGTCAGTAATCTTGTCCAGCTCCTCATGCCCCATTCCCTCCCTTTGAGGAAGGGTCACTCGACCCAAAATGTTAATTCTGATTTCTCTCCACAGACGCTGCCAGACGTGCTAAGCTTTTCCAGCAATTTCTGTTCTTATTTCTGATTTACACCATTTGCAGTTTTTTCAGTTTTTACAAGTTATTGTTGCAAATGATCTGTGTTCCAAAGCCTTGTGCTTGGCAGAGCTAGACCCTGAAACTGAAGGTAAAACTTGGGAAAATTTGACCATGTAAGCATTTAAGCTCTAGGTGTTGTATCTGACAAATTGATGTTAGCGTACCTTTTCTGTCAGGATCTCCCACATTGAGTAGCAGAACAGGAATTGGCATTTCAAATCTCAGCAAAGTGACTGTGAAGGAAATCAAAATGAGAAAGGGAGAAGTCATATTCAAGTCCAAAGCTGTTGTAATTGTGATTCATTCAAACTCATGGCAGATATTTAGTGAACTCCCTCATTCCATGAGAATTATGAGGTTATAATGCAGTCATCTGCTGAACTAAACTTTAAAAATAACATGCATTTGGATAGCACCTGTCCTGACCTCAGGACATAAAACATCACCCAGCACTTTACAATGATAAAATATCTTTGAATACATTGGATCCCAACAGCGTGGGTTCAATCCCTGCACCAGCAGAGGCTACCATGACAGACTCTTCTCTTAATCGTTCCCTGTACCTGAAAGCACTTCCAGCCTCTCCCTCTAATGAGAGAGCAGCCCTATGATCCAGTAGGACTATGCCAATTTTGCATTTTCATTCGATCGCTGCATCCAATTTTAAATTGTCATCACCCTGTATGAATCCCTCCTGGGCTTTGATCCTCCCTATCCCAGTAATCTCCTCCAGACCGTCATGCCCCCAACCCTCTCCCCGCGTGAAATGTTTCATTTCCCTCACCCAATTTCTTACCCAAAACTTCTGTGCCCCATTCCACTCTATTCAACTGCTATTTTCCATTAGGCTCTGAATTACGCAGACTGTAAGCAATTCCCTTCTTAAACTCTATCACTCTTTCACATCCTTCATTCAAAGCCCATTCGATCAAATGCTTGATCTGCCCTTCTCGAGATATCCTAGTGATATTATTACTGAACTGTTAATCCATGGACCCAGGTAATGTCCTGGGGACCCAGGTTCGAATCCCACCATGGCAAGTGGTGGAATTTGAATTTAATTCAAAAAAATCTGGAATTAAGAGTCTAATGATGACTGTGCATCCATTGTCAATTGTTGGAAACACCCATCGGGTTCACTAATGTCCTTTAGGGAAGGGAACTGCCATCCTCAGCTGGCCTAGCTTGCATGTGACTGCAGACCCATAGCAATGTGGTTGAATCTTAACTGCCATCTGGGCAACTGGGGATGGGCAATAAATGCTGGCCTGGCCAGTGATGCCTTTGCCCCATGAATAATTTAAAAAATCTCACAGAATGTTCTTGTTATGTGATTTTGTTTTTGTTCGTGTATGATTACTCTCTCTATTTGAAGATTTTCCCATCTTAAAAGCATTTGGTAATTGCAAATATCTGCACAGGAATGTCTAACACAGAAAGATCAGGCAGAGGCAGGAAAGCAGGCAACGTCACAGAGACAGAGAAGGAATGCCACGATTTCATTGAGCCTGAACTGCAGATCCTACAATGGAAATGAAAATCAAGGTTGTGTGGGGAGAGGGGCAAGAGTGATATAGCCCATTTTGTAAATTTCACACAACAATCTCCATCACTGGCAAGTCCACATTGGACTGTGCCCTCAGGATTCTCTCATTGAATTGCCCCTAACCAAATCTGTGAGAGTTTCTCCTGCACCACCGTCATTTACCAGTATCTTAGCAAGTCAACATTTTCACCTCAATTTGTCTTAAGCAAGTCCCTGAGGCCTTGTTATGGCAACACTGGCTTGTCGAAACATTATGCAAGCTTGTCTGACATTCATCTTCAAGATGTTAAAATATTTTGATAAGTAAGTGAGGCCTGAGTAAAGGAACAGCCATCATACCACTTTCTGTTCACTCACTTCTAACTTTTTCCTTTATAATTACCAAAGGTAAATGTAACTACAAATTATCAGCAATTGCAATGCGATGTTTTTGGTATGGGATTAATTATTTAGTAGAACCTGAGTTTGATTTCCAATGCAGCAGTTTGAGAAGTTCACTTCAAACTATCTGGAAATACCAAAAGGTAACCAACCTTTATCGTGTTTTTGGTTGCTCACTTGTAGGACATGGGCTTTGCTAGCTGGGTCAAAGTTTTTTGCCCGTCCCTAGTTGCCCTTGAGAAGGTGGTGGTGAGCTGCCTTCTTGAACCATTGCAATCCATTGGCTGTGGGTTGGCCCACAAAGCCCTTAGGGAGGGAATTCCAGGATTTTGACCCAGCGACAGTGAAGCAGCAGCGATATATTTCCACCTCAGGATGGTGAGTGGTTTACAGAGGAACTTCCTGGTGGTGGTGTTCCCATGTATCTGCTGCTCTTCTCCTTCTAGATGTTACTGGCTGGTGGTTTGGAAGGTGCTGTCTAAAAGTTTCTGTAGTGCATCTTGTAGAGATGGTACACACCGCTGCTGCTGAGAGTCGACGATAGAGGGAGTGGATGCTTGTGGATGTGGCGACAATCAAGCGGGCTGCTTTGTCCTGGATGGTGTCGAGCTTCTTGAGTGTTGTTGGGGCTGCACTCATCCAGGCAAGTGGGGAGTATTCCATCACACTCCTGAGTTGTGCCTTGTAGATGGAAATCTATATTATGTAATGTAATAGCAATCTACATAAGCACATTACGCATGTATTTGTAAGCCTGAGATGTCATATTAGTGTGCATTGTTAGTTGTGAATAAAGTTCAAGATGTCTGTCTCAATAAGAACCTGAGTCTCTGTGATTCTTGTTATGTGAGTTGACACATATATAAAAAAACTCTTCGCCTCAACCAGGAAGCTTGTGTCAAACTCCTGTTGGCTCACCAAAGGCCTTCAGATAGGTAAGATTTCCATTTAGATAGTGCCCTTCAGGTACTCAGGATATCCCAGCGTGCTTTGCAGCCAATGAAGTGCCTTCAAAGTGTATTCACAGTTGTTTTGTACAAAATGCAGCTGTGAGCTTGCATATAGCAAGTTCCTACAAAAGCAAGCTTGATTGTCCGCACATAATGTTTTCCTAATGATAATTCTGTCATAAATATTGGCTAAGATATTGGGGATGACTCAAAACAAAATCAAAATATTGCAAATGCCAGAAACCTGAATCGAGATCTTAAAGTGCTGGAAATACGCAGCAGGTCTTGTCAGCATCCATGTTAATGTTTCAGGTCCGATGACCTTTCATCAGACCCAAAGATAACTTCCCCGATCTTCGTCAAAATAGTGCTTTGCTTTCATTGGTCAGCGTATTGAGCATGGGAACTGGGAAGTCATGTTGTGGCTGTGCAGGACATTGGTTAGGCCACTTCCAGAATACTGCGTTCACTAATGTCCTTTAGGGAAGGAAACTGCCATCCTTACCTGCTCTGGGCCAACATGTGACTCCCGACCAACAGCAATGCGGTTGACTCTCAACTGCCCTCTGGGCCATTAGGGATGGGCAATAAATGCTGCTCTGCCAGCGATGCCCTCATCCCGTTAATGAATTAAAAAAAATTTCTGGTTTCCCTGCTACAGGAAAGACGATGTTAAACTTGAAAGATTTCAGAAAAGATTTACAAGGATGTTGCCGTGTTTGGAGGTATTGGAGCTAAAGGGAGCAGCTGAATAGTCTGGGGCTATTTTCCCTGGAGGGTCAGAGACTGAGATGTGACCTTATAGAGGTTTATAAAATCATGAGGGGCATGAATAGGGTGAACAGTCAAGGTCTTTTCCGCAGGGTAGGGAAGCCCGAAACTAGAGGGCACAGGTTTAAGGTGAGGGGGAAAGACTTAAAAGGGACCTTTGAGGCAACTTTTTCATGCAGAGGGTGGTGCGTGTATGGAATGAGCTGCCAGAGGACGTGGTGGAGGCTGGTACCATTACAACATTTAAAAGGCACATGGATGGGTACATGAGTAGGAAAGGTTTAGAGGGATATGGGCCAAATGCTGACAAATGGGACTAGATTAATTTATGATATCAGGTCAGCATGTACGGGTTAGACCAAAGGGTCTGTTTCTATGTTGGATAACTCTATGACTCTACTGGTTTATGCTTTGGTTTAAACATGTTCAAATGTGCAGTATTCCCTCGGTATTGCCTTGGATATTCTGCTTTAACCTAGTGGTTAAGTCTTAAGAGCGGGATTTGAACTTGTTGCTCTGTGAGGCACAGACAATATTTTCATCTTGTGGGTGGATCATTGGTATGTGAATAATATTGGATTATGTGCTCCCACCTTGGGAGAAACTGGAAATGAACAGAAAGGTTGCTTTTTGAGAAAGCTTTTCCGTATGTCATATAATTGCTATAGGGTTCATTCATCTATAGTGTATTTTTAAAATATTTGCTTATGTGATGTGAGCCTCACTGGCCAGGCCAGTATTTAGTGGCGTCAACCACATTGACAAACAGCAGCCAGAGGATCTGGAGTCACATGTAGTCCAGACCATTGAAGGACAGTGAATTTTCTTCCCTAAAGGGCAGATATTCCTTCACCTCCGCCGCATCTGCTCCCAGGATGAGACATTCCAATCCCGCACATCTCAAATGTCCTCATTCTTCAAGGACTGCAACTTCCCCCCCACAGTGGTCGAGAACGCCCTCGACCGTGTCTCCCGCATTTCCCGGAACACATCCCTCACGCCCCGTCCCCGCAACAATAACCAAAAAAGAATCCCCCTCGTCCTCACATACCACCCCACCAACCTCCGGATCCAACGCATCATCCTCCGACACTTCCGCCATCTGCAATCAGACCCCACCACCAAAGACATTTTTCCCTCCCCACCCTTATCTGCCTTCCGGAGGGACCACTCCCTCCGCGACTCCCTTGTCCGCTCCACACTCCCCTCCAGCCCCACCACACCCGGCACTTTTCCCTGCAACCGCAGGAAGTGCTACACCTGCCCCCACACCTCCTCCCTCACCCCAATCCCAGGCCCCAAGAAGACTTTCCACATCAGGCAGGGGTCCACCTGCACATCTGCCAATGTGGTATACTGCATCCGCTGTACCCGTT
>JAHRHZ010000144.1:91193111-91226075 GCA_024137785.1 Ginglymostoma cirratum
CTGCCAGACCAGGCCTAGACCACCACGCCAGGCTTAGGCTGCCACACCAGGCCTAGACCACCACACCAGGCCGAGACTGCCAGACCAGGCCTAGACCACCACGCAAGGCCTAGGCTTGAAACACCAGGCCTAGACCACCACACCAGGCCGAGACCACCACGCCAGGCCAAGACCACCATGCCAGGCCTAGACCACCACGCCAGGCGTAGACCACCACACCAGGCCGAGACCACCAGACCAGGCTGAGACCGCTACGCCAGGCCGAGAACTCCACACGGGGCCAGAAGCCTCCACTGAAGAAGACCACCATGCCAGGCCGAGACTGCCATGCCAGGCCACTGGACGCCACCTCGTCGCTGGGCCAGGAGAAGCTTCCTGTTCCCTAACCAACCCTCCTCTAGACACAGACCCGCTGTCTGTTCCTTTCACCGATGCTTCTGTTCCTTCAAGCACCTGGGCCTAGCCATAGGCCTGAAGCCTCAGCCCAGCCTGCAAGTCTGGGCCGGGGTATTCAAACCAGGACCTGCTCCTCACTTGATGTGAGACCCTAGGCCAGAGTGGAGCCGTGCCAGGCTCATTCTGCCGCCACCAGAGGCCTCCTCGTTCACATCCCACTCCCTAAGCTTTAAAGGAAAGGAAATGAAGAAATAAAAGAGCAGAATAAATAGAAAACAAAAAATAGAAAGTAAGCCAATGAGAGGGGACGAGCCTGGGCTCAGCTCCCCTATTTCTAGGTTTTAGAGGCATTAAGGGGTATTGGGTGAAAGCAGGAAGGTGGCATTGAGATAAGGATATCAAGTGGACAAGCAGCATTGACGGGGCGAATAGCCTACTCTTACACCTGGTTTCTATGTATATTTATAGTAGGTATTGGGAGCAGGTTGGCGCTGACTTAGAGGGTGCACAGACGAATGTAGAATAGGTAAAGTGTGTGGCGTTGTGGTTAAACAGTGATCGAAGTGAAACAATGGCTGTATGTACAAGGGAGGTTCAGCCATGTTGACCATGTGCCATGTGACTTTGTGGGGGGGCGGGGATGTGGGGTTCCTATGATGTTGCCAGTGAGGGGCACTGCTGGATTGCCGATGCTTGTCCGGGTGCACAGTGGCCTGTCAAAGATAGCGGGGGAAAAACGGGCAGACATTCGATGATTGGCAAGTTGTTCTGGGAACAGCACAGGGTTCTGATGGGGCAGGAAGTGGTGAGGGATGCCGTAGGGACAGTGTAGGTAATCAGTTTGGCAAGACAGGGTGAGAAAACTCACGAAACATTGTGGCGAGCCCCTCTCTACAAAACCCATCATAACTTAGTCCTGGCCAAAAGAAATGTAACATTTATCTGACGCACAGTCACATGCCCAGGATTTTATCAGCAGGGACAAGACAAAGAGAAACTATGCCTAAAGCCCTGGCTCCTTATTCGCCTCAGACTATTAGCTTTATACAAAACACTTGGCATTTGAACAAAGCACAGGAGTTATTTAAAGTTTCAAATTTTTTTAAAGTTGCGTGGCTGAACCTGCTCAGAGAATCAGGCTTGTTTAATAGGTTACAGCAGGAGAAATCATTGATAGGTATAGGTCATTGGGTGCTTTTGTAAGACACAAGTGGGAGTACGTTTTTATTCAGTTTCTGACTCACTTGCCTCTGTGTTTATCTGGACTTGGGAAGTGATTTGGAACCATCAGGACATGCATTCACTGCAAAGCTCACTGAAAAGCAGAAAAGATTACTCACTACAGAATCTCCCCACGTTGCAATCTGCACAATCTTACTGTTTCTGCGAGCAACTATTAATTTGTATCGTGTTTCAGACAGGACAGGGGTGTAGGATTGGGCCCCGAGGCCTGTTCACCCACTCCATCAAATCTTTGGCTGATCTGTATCTCAACTCCAACCATTCACCTTGACTGCATATGCTTTCAAATGATTGGCTCGCAAAAAAAAAGTCAATCTATCCGTGATTTGCAATTATTCAGAGAGCTGCGAACAGTAGCTTTTTGTAGGAGAGCATTCCAAACTTTGACAACCCTTCAGGGAGCAGTGTTTGCTAACTCCTTTCCAGAATGACCAGGTTTTAAGATTATCTTGTCTATTCCAGGAAAATGAAAACAAAGCAAAGAATCGCGGAAGCTGGAAATCAGGAACAAAGACAGAAATTGCTGGGAAAACTCAGCAGGTCTGGCAGCATCTGTAGAGTGAAAGCAGAGTTAACGTTTCAAGTTCAGTTACGGGAAAATAGACCTCTCTCTACTCGCCCCAACAAAGTTCAAGATTACAGAGTTTTAAATGAATTACTTTAACCTTCTATATTCCAGGATGATATAGGTCTATATTATATCATCTATCCTCATAACTCAATGCTAGTTGTCTTATTAACATTGAAACGCCAGTATCTTTTCTTGCAAAATACAGAATCCAGAATCTTTGAATATCCATATAAACTCCACATGTAGACAACCCCCAGTCCACGATTTCTGCAGCCTCCTGAAATGTTTCAACAAGTTTTGTTAGATATGACTGTAGAGCCGTAGAAATGATACAACACAGAAGAAGGCCATTTGGCCCATCTTGTCCTTGTTGACCCAAAGACACCCAGATGTCCTTTCTAATCCCATCTTCCTACATATGGTCCATAGTTCTGTGGCCTACAGCACGTAAGGTGAAGATCCAGGAAGGGTCACCAGACCCGAAACGTTAACTCTGTTTTCTCCTCCACAGGTGCTGCCAGACCTGCTGAGCTTTTCCAGCAACTTTGTTTTTGTTCGTGAAGATCCAGGTACTTTTTAAAAGAATTTAAGGCCTCCACCTCCACCACCAACTCGGGCAGCGAATTCCAGGCACTCACTACCATCTGCATAAGAACAGAGTTTCGTCACATCCCCTCTAATCCTTCTGCCACTTAGCTTGAATCAATGATCCCTGGTTTTTGAATTCTCTGCCAAGGGAAACAGGTTCCTCCTGTCTCCTCAATCTCTGCCTCTCACAATTTTGAATATCTCAATATTGTCATACCTCGGCCTTCTCTGGTCCAAAGGCATGACTGTCATTGGTAGAGTTCACCATTAGCACATGCCACCTCATTTTTTTTTTGTTTTTACTGTCACAGGACGTGGGGGTTGCTGGTAAGGCCAATATTTATCGCTCATTCCTAATTGCCCCTGAGTGAATTGCTATGTCATTTCAAGTGGTAAACACATTACTGTGGGTCTGGACTCATGTTGCCCAGAATGGGTTAGGATGTCTGAGTTGCTTCCATAATGGGCATGAGTGAATTAGACTTTTCATTTCTGACAATTTATGACACTTTCGTGGTCACCCTTGTTGAGACTAGTTTTACTTTCTCGACTTATTAATTTAGTTGAAATTCAACCAACTGTCAAGTTGGGATTCGAACCTATTTCCTCTGAGTGTAACCTGGGCCTCTTGATGACTAGCCCCAAGTGATATTGTCAATGGTTTGAGGCGTGTTTGTTACAGTTGAGCCTCCCAAAGCATAGACAGGAAGGACTTGATGAGCTGAGAGAGACAGCAGTGAATGGTGGACGGAATAATAAGGCAGGAGGAGTCAAGACTTGCCTTTTGTCATCCTGTTACTTCTTTATCATCAGACCCTATGCCGTCATCTCTATGTCTTCTTTCCTGCACTTATATAGCGCCTTTAATTGTCTTATGGAAGAGGTTTTGTGGATATGGACCTCAGGGACTAAAATCATAGCTGCTAGTAGAGGAACACTTTCGATAGGGAACGTACAAAAGACCAAAACTGAATGGGGAAGCACAGAAATAAGCTATTTGGCCCATTCTGCTTCTGCCAGCTCTTTGAAAGAGCTTTCCAGTTTGTTTTATTTCCCCACATTTCCTCCATTCTCCTACGATGTTTTTTCCCTTTGAGTGTTTATCTAATTTCATTTTGAAAGGTACTTTTGAAGAAATGCTTCCATAGAAGATGTATTCCAGATTGTAACAATTTGTTCTTCAGAAAGTAAAACTGTCCATTTCCCCTTTGGATCTTTTCAAAATTATCTTGATTCTGCTTTCTTACCCACTCTCAGTAGTAAGTTTATTTTTGCTTACCATCAAAAGCTTTTGTAATTCTGAATGTCTGTATTAAATTTCCACCTTCTCCACTCCAAGGAGAATAATTCCAGGTCTTCCTGCTTCTCCACATGACACGTTTTCTCAAATCACTGGTATTTTCCAGTAAATCCCTCTCTACAAATGTCACACTGTTCTGTATAGGGTTCAATATTGTTGCGAAAGTCCAACCAAAAGCTTATAAATGTTTTGTATAACATTCGTGTTTTTGTTTTCAATGTTTCTGTTTATAAACAATCCTGTATGTTTCAGTCTTTGTGATGAAGTTTTGAAATAAATTTTCTTATTTAGGAGTTTAAGTTACACAGTGAAGGAAAACAGATTTTAGACGTTATCAAAACAAAATCAGAAAGTCATTTTGAACGGTGAGGTAAGGGCAACATTCCCATGAAATCATATTATTTCGACTAATTGATTGACAAGCCCCCTGGGGAGATTAAAAACTCAGAAATTACTGGAAAAACTCAGCAGGTCTGGTAGCGTCAGTGGAGAGAAAGCAGAGTTAAGGTCAAGTGACCCTCCTTCAGAACCCTATAGGGAGATGATTGTTAAAGAGTTTGTTGACTTGAGTTTTACAGGCCAGAGAAAGAGGGAGAGAGTCTGAGACATAAGTTCAGTCCTGGAGGAAAGGTCTATGACAGCAAAGGTGTTATTAGTTTAGCAGTCTCCAAAACAGGCAAGGCAGAGCTGGGGAGAAATCCAAAGATGCTTAAACTAACACTCCACAAAGCAAAATACCATGAAGGACTGTGAGAAATATTACACAAGCCAAACCTGGAGAAAATTGATACGGATACATGAACACCAACTAGCCACCAAGAGACACGACCAATTCTCACTAGACACAGACAAGGAGAGACACAAATTTGACTGGAATAACGCAGCTATAATTGCACAGACCAAGGAGAGACATGCCAGGGAATTCCCGGAGGCCTGGTATTCTAACCTGAACTCCATCTACAGACACATTAAACTAGACCCTGTGTACAAACTACTGAGAAACAGAACCAGAAGTGATACCAAACACCCCAACAACCTGAGGCATAAGATACAAGCGGGACAGAACACCTCTAATTCACTGGAGGTGCACTGACGATAATACCTAGCAGGGTGATGAAACGTTTGCAGCTAAACCCATCGGCTCGGCGTGCATGTCTATAAGCTTGAAGGAAGATGTCCTACAGGTTGTTGAAATTTAAGAAACCCATGATCAGTAGTAACAGTGAGCTAAGTTAGCAGCATGGTCAAAGGTCTTAAGGATAGACGTTAATTGTAGGGAATAATGTTGATTGAATGCATGGAACTTTGGCAAAAAAGAAACCAGTTAGAACTACGGTGCCTGAATAAGGAGTTTAAGTGTGGAGACGGGGTGACCCTTCCTGCTAAGTTTGTGTATCTGTCAGTTTGGCTTAAAATGGTTGAACCTTTCACTCTGGTATTTGTCTCAGGCAAATTCCAATAACTCTTGTACAGTGCAAATACAGCTCATGTTTTCTTTCCTTTTTGAGCAATAAACCTTTCTGTTCTTTGGTTAAAAGTACCTTGTCAGCCCCTTGTGATTATGTTCAGTGACTGAACTTCACGATAAAAGAATAAAATTGTCTATTGTAGTCTATCAAGTCAGGCTGCACTCTAGAATCTGATTTGTCCACTATTAACCTCATAAGATCTTCTCAACTTATCCAGCCAGCATCAACATTTTGTACTCGGACACTCATTTCCGGCCTACCCTCTTAAACTTTAGGTAAAAGAAGAACACATGTAAAAATCACACTCATTTAAATAGAGAAAGAGTTAAAATATTTTGACTGAATGATGAATCATTCTTCAGATTTAGGCAATTTAGAAAGGCACCTGAGCATTCAGGATATAGGTTACACAGATTGAAACAAGAACCCTATTACACTGTCAACACAACATTACGATTTTTTAACATAACTTCGCTTTTTCATAAAAAAAAATCTGCCTGTCAGTTATGGTTTCGTCTGTTTTGTTTCTTATTGCAACAATTGTCCACTATGACTCCTGATTAGTGTATCCCGTTTTTTCGTTTGTCCTGCTCATTCCAGGTGGAATGGGTTTGGAATCATGGAAAACCCCAGTCGCTGAGCTGCTACATGAAAGCGAGCTATGGCGGATGCTGCCGATATCCCATTCGGGACCATTCCTTTGCCCCCGGCATCCAATGCTCATTGAGCCCCATCCTGTCAGCTGCCAATTGACATTTTACACGAACGTACTCAGTCACGATAAATCACAGCAGAACAATATCTGATATATGAACCAAAACACACTTGAGGCAGAAGCTTGGAACTGGCTGAATCAGCCCAAACAAGGAAGAGAGAAAAACAAATCTGAATGGAGATTATGCAATAACTCCAGGAACATTATGCAATAAATACTCTTGACCAAAACTTAAATTTTCTTCCAACTCTCAGGAAGCATATCAAATTCTGTTTTCTTTTCAGCATTGCTTCGCTATTCTGAATATTAAAGAGATAGAACAGAATGCTGGTTTATCAGGACATTTTCAAAAGTTAATGGGTCAGAAATCTCTATTAGCATAGAGATATGCACCACCTTTGTGCAATGTGAGGTCTGAGTGGCTCAGTTGGTAGATGTTCCTCTGGCCTTCTGAACATATGTATGACTGTACAAATTAGACATTGATATAGGCCACTCAGTTTCTCCAGCTTACTCCTCCTTTCAATAAGATCATAGCTAATCTGACTGCTCCACATTCCCAAATATCCCCAAAACCTTTGTTTGTCAAAAAGCCATCCATCTCTCCATTAAGAATATTCCAATACTGAGTTCTCATTGCCTTGTGGGTTTCCAAAGACTCACAACTCTTTTTGCAAACAAAAAACTCTCGTCTCCTTTGCAAATGACAATCCCTGATTTTTAAACAGTGATTCCTCGTTCTAAATTCTCTCACACGAGCAAGCATCCTTTCCTCATCCACCCTGTCAAGACCCCTCAGGATCAATCAAGTCTCCTTTTACTCTTTAAAACTTGAGTGGGTAAGCCTAGCCCGTCCCCAAACTTTGTTCCTTCCAGGTATCAGACTAGACAGGGTTGGCACGGTGGTTAGCACTGCTACCTCACAGCACCAGGGCCCTGGGTTCAATTCCACCCTCGGATGGCTGCCTGTGTGGAGTTTGCACGTTCTCCTGTGTCTGCATGGGTTTGCTCTGGTTTCCTCCCACAGTCCAAAGACATGCAGGTTAGGCTGTGCTAAAATGTCCAGGGGTGTGGAGTTTAGGTGGGTTATACAGGGTTGGATCAGTATGGACTTGTTGGGGTGAAGGGCCTGTTTCCACACTGTAGGGATTCAGTGATGATGAATTGTCTTGGAACAGTTTCCAATACATTTATATCCTCCCTTAAGTAAGGAGATCGGTACTGTGCACAGTAATCCAGATGTAGTCTCAACAGTATCCAGTATAAGTGGAGCATAATCTTTGCACTTAATTCCTCCTGCAATAAATTATTACATTCTATTGGCTTCCCTAACTACTTATTTACCTATATGCTAATGTTTTGCGATTCATCGATGAAGATGCACCAAACTCTCTCTTCATTTCAGATATCTCAGCATTTACATAATGTCATTTTTTAAAATGAGTTTCAAGGTCCCTTCATGATCTCACCATCTCCCATGTCCTCACTGCACCTTTGTGAAGCTCCTGATCCAAGTTTTAATCTGGGCTGACTACCTCATTGAGTTGTTAAAAGTATCATTCTTCAGAGGAATCTTTTAACCTGAAGCCCCAGCACTTTATCTGTCTTAGTGAACAACAACTCTCAATCTAAAGAAGAAGGATTCAAACACCTTTTCAGAGGTTTGGCTTTGAAAGCCCAGGCTGACCTACCTGGTGTGATACTGACACAGTGCTACACTGTTGAAAGTGCCATCTTTCAAATGCAGGGTTAAGCATTCTTTCAGTTGAGCATAACAGATACATCTTGATATAAAGCAAGGATTTCCCTTCAGTGTCCTGGCCAGTATTTATTCCTCAATGAACACCAAAAAGAAACAGATTATCTGTCACATTGCTGCTTGTGGGAGCTTGCTGTGCGCATATTGACTGTTGTTTTTCTGACATCACAATGGCCAGAATTTTACAAGCATTGGGTTTGTCTATGCGCGCCTCTAGATATATCGTTTTAGTCTGATAGGCTGGGGATTGAGGTGGGACCACAGAAGATATGTGTAAACAACATAATAGGAAGAGATGGGATGTTGGGATGTTTTTCTGTTGCCAGAGAAGAGTGATCCACTGCAATGCGTTACCCAGTGATACTGTGCGTACTGATTCTCTGTAAGACATGCTCTACATTCACTGTGGCTCCTCAGACAATACCTTCCAAATCCACAAATACTACCATCTAGAATGAAAAGGACAGTAGATACAGGGGAGCGGCAGTACCTGCAAGCTGCCCTCCAGCTCTCCCGCCAAGGAGGAAGGCAATAATCTAGTGGCATGTTCTGGGGAACAAGGTTCAAACCCCACCAGGGCAGATGGTGGAATTTGAATTCAATGAAGAATCAGGTATTAAGGGTCTAATGATGTCCATTTGACCATCGTTAATTGTCGAATCCACCTGGTTCATTAATGTCCCTTAGGGAAGGAAACTGCCATCCTTACCTGGTCTGGCCTACATGTGACTCCAGACCCATAGCAATGTGGTCAATTCTTAACTGTCTTTGGGCAATTAGGGATGGGCAATGAATGTTGGCCGAGCCAGAGACGCCTACAACCTGTGAGTTAATAAATAAGTAAAGCTATTAACCATTTTGGCTGGGAATTGCATTGCTATTTCTTCAGTTTGGTTGTGTTAAAATCCTGGAATTTTGTCCCTAAGGGGCATTGAACATAAAACATAGAACAATACAGCGCAGAACAGGCCCTTCGGCCCTCGATGTTGCGCCGACCTGTGAACTAATCTAAGCCCATCCCCCTGCACTATCCCATCATCATCCATATGCTTATCCAAGGACTGTTTAAATGCCCCTAATGTGACTCTACCTACAGCACGTGGACTACACAGGTTCAAGAAAGAAGTTCACCACCAACTTCTCAAAGGCCAACTAGGGATGTGTGTTAAACTATGCTGCCATTTTCCCAATAAGAGAGGGAGCATCGAATAGACTTGGTGATGTGAACTCTCAGACTGCCTCCTGTGCTGGGGTAGGGATGGATGATGTTGGGGAAAAGGTGATGGAGAAACAAACTTTACAGAATTGTTTTTAGTTTTTTAGGTCCCTACATACTCGTTTCAGCTTTTCTCATGCCAGAGATTATGGCATGGTGGGTGAGCATTGGAAATGGCTGGGTATGATTGTTCTACCAAAGTGAGGCAGACTTAATGGACCATGTTTTAGTCCCTCCCTCTGTCCTGTGTTGGTTCCTGAATGATCGGTGGCAGCAGCAAATCATGGATCCTGTCCCAATTTCCTGCTGAAGAACGACCCAGGAAAATAGGTCAGGGAAGCAGATGGAATACAAGTCCTGACCCTTCTCTTCTTGAAGAGGAAATGCTCTGAGGAGAGGGGTCCAGCAGTGCAGGATATTCAGCAAGGGTCCTGTTTGAGGATGGGAAAATGATACTAATTGGGTTGAATATTCCTCGCTTAATACCTGTTGGCGCTGCTTCCTAAGCAAAACGATGAGCCGTTTAACCTGGTGACTTTATTAACTAGCTTCCTAGATTAAGAGGCAACCTTTTCACGCAGAGGATGGTGCATGCATAGAACAAGCTGCCAGAAGAAGTGGTGGAGATTGGCACAATCACAACATTTAAAAGGCATCTGGATGGGTACATGAATGGGAAGGGTTTAGAGGGATATGGACCAAATACTGACAAATGGGACTAGATTTATTTAGGTTATCTGGTCAGCATGGATGAGTTGGACCGAAGGGTCTGTTTCCGTGCTGTACAGCTCTATGACTCTATGAATTTCCAAGGTCTGTCAGAAATTCATAGAATGATACAAGACAGATGGACACCACTGGGCCCATTGTGGCTGTGCCAGCTCTTTGACAAATGTGTCCAATTAATGTCACGCCTTTTCTGCAATTTCTCCACAAGTGTTTACTTAATTCTCCTTACAAGTTACAAGTAAATCTGCTTCTGGACAAAATAATTCACTGGCTAAGAATACCTCCTCACGCCTTGCTTCAGTTTGACTGAATGATATTTAATGTTTGTTGTTGTGTTAAGTTTGGCGCATAGGTTCTTTGGGTGAGATCCCAGGCTCGTATGCATCACGACTTATGCACACAATAAAATACAATCTCCATTGACTGTAAAACCCGGTGCACTAACCATAATATAACTGTTGTGAAGTGGAGTTCAGCTGAAGACAGATACCTGTCACCGGAGGCCTTGTTGAACGTTGTTTACACTGAGTTGTTGAGTGAAAGATGGAACAAGCTGTGGGGTGAGGCCTGCCAACCTGATACTTTTAATTCCCATTTACAAAAAGCCACAAGTAAGCAGAACATCACTTGACAAAGTAATGAAGTGGTCACACTGCCAGACAACAGCTCACCTGTCTTTGGAGAAATGGCAGAGCTGGAATTAAAAACTGCTTCACCCGGTAGAAGCCAGCAGGAAAGAGACAATTGAGCCCATCTAACCTATTCTTCCCATTAGTGTTTATGTCATTTGGTTTTACAGCACTTGAATATAGAACATAGAACATAGAACAATACAGCGCAGAACAGGCCCTTCGGTCCTCAATGTTGCGCCGACCTGTGAACTAATCTAAGCCCATCCCCCTGCACTATCCCATCATCATCCATATGCTTATCCAAGGACTGTTTAAATGCCCCTAATGTGGCTGAGTTAACTACATTGGCAGGCAGGGCATTCCACGCCCTTACCACTCTCTGAGTAAAGAACCTGCCTTTGACATCTGTCTTAAATCTATCACCCCTCAATTTGCAGCTTTGCCCCCTCGTACTAGCCGACGTCATCATCCTAGGAAAAAGACTCTCACTGTCCACCCTATCTAATCCTCTGATCATTTTGTATTGTTGGTAAAAAAAAGACACAGCTTTGGCAGTTAACTTTCGATCATCATCTAACATGTGCAGTCTCCATGACAGCAACTTGCCGGCCAATCAGCACTGTCTCCTCATCGTAGCAAATGTTGTTTTCCTTTACTGTGGGGTTTCTTGTGAATGTGCTGAGGAGTGCAGGAAGGAAAGTTTCTCAGCAATACCTTTTATACATTATACACTGAAAGATTGTTACAACAAGCACATCCAAAAAGTTAAACCATTGAACTTCAATGAGTAACAAAGCTCCTGTCTCTCCTTGCAAAAAATATTTAACAAAGTTGTACTTCTTTTGGGAGCCAGTTGGGCTCAAGCTTCAAACCAAAGACCAGAGCACAAGATCGAACTAATATTCCGATGCGGCACCGACGGAGAGCTGTGAAATTGGAGGTGCCATCTCTCAATTGAAACTTTAAACCGAGGTCTGGCCTCCCTAACAAGTGCTCCTGGAAGATTCCTCAGTCCCTCTTTTGAAGGAAAGCAGGGAAATTCCCTTACAATGCTCTGTCCTGACTAACCAACATCATTCAAACAAAACTGTATCAGAGATAATAGGTACTGCAGATGCTGGAGAATCCGAGATAACAAGGTGTGGAGCTGGATGAACGCCGGTTTTGGGCCTAGACCCTTCATCAGCCCGAAACGTCAAGCTTTCCTGCTCCTATGATGCTGCTTGGCCTGCTGTGTTCATCCAGCTCCACACCTTGTTATCTCTCATTCAAACAATACACCTGGTTATCCATCTCATTGATACTTATGGGAACTTGCACAAATGTAGCTCTTGAATTTGTATTTTTGCATTTGCTCGTGAAAAAAATAATTTTCAAATGCCCACATCTCACGAATGGCCTGGGCTGGCATTTATTGTATATCCCTCATTGCCCAGACAGCAATTAAGGGTCAACCGCATGACTGTGAATCTATAGGCCAGGCTGAGTCAGGGTGGTAGGTTTTCTGCCCCAAAAGGAAAACTAATCTAACAAGTTTTCCATGGAAATGGACAGTCACCATCACGTGATTCCAGACCTTTTTGATTGAATTTAAATTTCACCACCCCTGCTCTGGAGGGATTTGAACCCATGAACCCAGGACTTTTACCCGAGGTATCTGGATTAACTAGCCTCGTGATATTACCTCTGCTCCCCCAATTTCAGTAAAATATAACCAGGTTGCATATTGAAAGGTGCCTCACTGGCTGTGGTGCATTTTGTATGTTGTCCTGAAGTCTTGAGAAGTAATTTTGTCTTAAACAGGAGAGTTCCCATCCATCAGTCTGAAAACTTTTGTATTTTCTCTCTCTCTCTCTCTCTCTCTCTCTCTCTCTCTATCCCTTTCTCCACCTCCTGCCTTCATGACCCTGTCTCCTAGTCTGAGCTGCTGTGCATATACCCTGAAGCTTGGTTCCAATTACTACACAGATTTTCATTTAAGATACCTGAAGAAGCCCAACATTAATCACATCAGATGGCAGTAATTATGCTTAATGTCCTTGACGTGCCCCATTGGGGAGCGGGGGAGGGGTTGGGGAGGGTGTTTGGTAGGGATGGTGATGGCTGCCTGAGAAAATAATGGCCACAGTAAACTGTGAACAAAACTGAATCAGTTTGAACCAATTGTCACAGCCACACACTCTAAAGCTCGCATGAGTGGCTGCAGGGGCAGTGATGGGAAAGGATGGGGGCAGGCCACACAGTTGGAGCTCACAGAGACACGGCGAAGGAGCTGAAACTGTGAGAAATTTTCGTTTAACCGTTAACCCCTTTATGCCAATGGAATGAGCAAGCCTGCAGAGCACCTCGTGATAGGTTAATGCCCTTAGGTGACCAATACAGAGAACATAGAACATAGAACATTACAGTGCAGTACAGGTCCTTCGGCCCTCGATGTTGCACCGACCTGTGAAACCAACCTGAAGCCCTTCTAACCTACACTATTCCATTATCATCCATATGTTTATCCAACGACCATTTAAATGCCCTTAAAGTTGGCGAGTCTACTACTGCTGCAGGCAAGGCATTCCACGCCCTTACTACTCTCTGAGTAAAGAATCTACTTCTGACATCTGTCCTATATCTATCACCCCTCAGTTTAAAGCTATGTCCCCTCGTGCTAGCCGTCACCATCCGAGGAAAAAGGCTCTCACTGTCCACCCTATCTAGTCCTCTGATCTTCTTGTCTGTCTCTATTAAGTCACCTCTTAATCTTCTTCTCTCTAACGAAAACAGCCTCAAATCCCTCAGCCTTTCCTCATAAGACCTTCCCTCCATACCAGGCAACATCCTGGTAAATCTCCTCTGCACCCTTTCCAATGCTTCCACATCCTTCCTATAATGCGGAGACCAGAACTGTACGTAATACTCCAAGTGTGGCCGCAGCAGGGTTTTGTACAGCTGCAACATGAAATAGGATGGGAGTTCAAGGCTCGGCCGCTCATCCCAAACATGTCGAGAGCATGTTTCACCAACTTACAGGACCAATGAAGCGTAACGCATGAAATGTAATGACAAATATGTGCACAGCAAGCTCCCACGGAGAGGGAGCTCTTTCTTGTGATGTCAGTTGAGGGACTAATATTGGGCTGGGGCCCTTCTTCTGCCTAGAGCCCTGAGTTCATTCACATTCAACTGAGCAGGCAGGTGGGGCCGCAATTCAACATCTTATCAAAAAAAACGTCCACAAGTGGAGCCCTCCCTGCAGTGGATTGTCATCCTCAACTTGTTTTAGACTCAAACACAGGAGCAGGGCTTAGACTGTGGCTCAGGGTCATGAACAGCTGACACCCTATGATGGCAAGAGGGGCTGTTGTTCCTACAAGACAACTGGCTCCTAATTCCCTCTTGCATAGTGCTTGCTGGTCCCAAGTTATACACAATTCTCAGTAATATAGATAGAGTCTACATTCTGCAGGAATTTGTTGCAAAAAGCTCTTCATAATGGTGGCCTTGACCCATCTTCAGCTGCCTCACCTACTAACCAACATAAGGGCAATAATGGGGACATTTACTTATGACACATAATGTTGTACACCATTGGCTACTCCTTAGATATTGAGGCAATCCACATTGAAATGCAATAAGACCTGAGCAACATCCTAGCTTGGGCCGATAAGTGGCACATAGTCATAGAGTCCATAACCTTAGAGTCATGCAGCACAGAAATAGACCCTTCAGTCCACCAAGTCCATGCTAAACATCATCCCAAACTAAACTAGCGCTGCCTGCCTGCTCCTGGCCCAGACCTCTCCAAACTGTTCCTATTCATGTAATTTTCCAAATGTTTTTTAAATGTTGCAAGAAATGTACCCACACCCAGCACTTCCTCAGAAAGTTCATTCCACACGCAAACCACACTTTGTGTAAAATGTTAGCCCCTCATATTTTTTTTAAATATCTCTCTTCTCACCTTAAAAATCTGCCCCCCCAGTCTTGAAACTCCCCCATCCTAAGAAAAAGACACCCCTCATGATATTATAAACTTCTCTCAGGTCGACCCTCAACTTCCTATGCTCCAGAGAAAACAGTCCCAGCCCGTCAAGCCTTCTGTTATAATCAAACTTTTATGGTGTCAAACAATGGCCATCCCTGACGAAGAAAAACCTAGTGATCATCCCATGACATGCAATTACATAATTCCCTTCATAACAGATTGTGGGTGTGCTGACACCCCAAGGACTCCAAAGGTTCAAGAAAGCAGCTCACTACCAACTTTTCCAGGGCAACAAGGGACAGACAATAGATGCTAGCCCTGCCAATGATACAAAACCCTGAGAGAGAATAAAACAAAATAATTGATATTCTCAATCATAAACACCGAGCTTGTAATTTTCAGTAATATGCACAGGGGCTGCTGTTCTCTATAATATGTATAGGGGCTGCTATTCTCTATAATATACACAGGGGTTGCTATTATCTTTAATATGCACAGGGACTGCAGTTACCCATAATATACACAGGTGCTCTTTTCCTCTATAATATACAGAGTTGCTACTATTCTATAGTATATGCATATGGACTGCTATTCTCTTTGGTATACACAGGGACTGCTATTCTTTTTAAGAAGGATAGGGACTGCTGCCATTCATAATATACATAGGAGCTGTTTTACCCTATAACATACACCGTGGTTGCTAATCCCTATAATATACAGAGTGGCTGCTATTATGTATCATATACACATGGACTGCTATTCTCTTTAATACACACAGGGACTGCTGTCTCTTTAAAATATATAGGGACTGTTGTCATTCAAGATATACAGATGGGCTGTATTTCCCTATAATTTACACAGAGGTTGCTATTCTATATTGTATATATACAATGGCTGCAATTCTTGCTAATATAAAGAATAGCAGCTGTTCTCTATAATATACATCGGGTTGTTTCTGTCTACAGCATCCACAGAGCCTGTTATTTTCATAATATACATATGTGGTTATTCTCTATAACAAATCAAGGCTATTATTCTCTAACCTAACCCTACCCCTAACCATAATGCTGCCTGTGATTGTGTATAATACACACAAAGTCTGCTGTAGTCTTGGAAATACCGAGTCTAATAAATCCCACACCAGTGTGGTATCATTTGGCTGGAGGTCAACAGACTGGTTAACCTTGTTTGGTACGGGTTTCCTCCAGGTGCTCCGGTTTCCTCCCACAGTCCAAAGATGTGCAGGTTAGGGTGGATTGACCATGCTAAATTACCCATAGTGTCCAGGGATGTGTAGATTAGGTGGGTGAAAGGGGGATGGGGCTGGGTGGGATGTCTGAGGGTCGGTGTGGACTTGTTGGGCCGAAGGGCCAGTATCACATTGTAGGGATTCTAAATGTGAAAAAAATGCAAGACCTGGAACTGATCTTACCAAGGTCAATGTAAATGAGGTATAGACAGTGCCTGTTGATTGGTGTGGACCTGTTGAACTTGGCTTCTTCCTCAAAGTGTCTTTCAGTGTCATTGCTAAGGAAGGATGTACTTGTCTTAGAAAGTATGCAACATAGGTACAATAGGATGACAACATCGTCCTGTGGAGAGTGATTAAGCCCAATTTTTTTAAAATTCATTCACAAAATGAGGGCATCACTAGTTAAGCCAAATTTATTGCCCATCCCTAATTGCCCAGAGGGCAGTTAAGAGTCAACCAGATAAGGATGGCAGTTTCCTTCCCTAAAAGACATTAGTGAACCAGATGGAGTTTTCCTCAACAATTGGCACACAGTCATCATTTAACTCTTAATTCCAGATGTTTATTGGATTCAAATTCCACCAGCTGCCAAGGTTTAGATTTGAACCTGGGTCCCCAAGGGCATTACCTAGATTAACAGTCCAGAGATAACACCACTAGGCCATTGCCCCACTTCATCTTCTGGGTGCTCGAAGAATGGAAGGTGATGCCATTGAAGTGTATCAGATTTTGTGAATGCTTGACAGGGTAGATACTGAGAAGTGGATTCATCTCCTGGGAGAGTCTAGATTTCAGGCAAGCCACTTACAACGGGGCAAGTTCTTTTTCACTGAGATGGCTATGAATCTTTGCAGTTTGCCATCCCAGAGAAGCTGAGAGTACTCAGTGGTTATGTAAATTCAAGACTAAAACTAATAGATGCTTGGCTAAGAAAGAATCCTGGGATGGCGGGAATAATGCAAGAAAGTGAAGTTACAATAGAAGATCAGTCATGATCTTGTTGGATGGTACAGTAGGCTTGGGTAGCTATCATGCTGACCATTGTCTCTTACACTTAACAACTTTAGAGCAAAGCTATGACCTAAAGGAACTATGACCTTGTACTACTGAGAAGACATTAATTGTATAATGACAGCAGTGGAGTGCTCTGTGGGGTGGCATGGTGGCATGGTGGCTCAGTGGTTAGCACTGCTACCTTGCAGTACCCAGAGATCAGGGTTCAATTCTACCCTTCAGTGATGGTTTGCACAGAGCTTGCATGTTCTCCCTGCATCTGTATAAGTTAATTCAAAGTGTTCCAGTTTCCTCCCACAGCCCCAAGATATGCTGGTTAGTGTGGACTGGCCATGCTAAATTGCCCACAGTGTCCTGGGACATGCAGGCTAGGTAGGTTCCCCATGGGGAATACACAGTTACAGGGATAGGGTGGGATCCTGTTCAGAGGGTTAGTGCAGACTCCCTGTCTGAATGGCATCTATCTGCTCTGAAGGGGTTCTATACAGTAGGTAGTGGAACTCCAAAACAGAGCAAGGAATGCTAGAACTGTTCTGCAGCACCCCCCAGATTTGATATCTGAGCCCAAATAACTCTTTTGCAACTCTGAAAAATTCACAGTCAAATTGAAGTGTTAACTCTGTTTATTGCTCTGCAGATTCAGCTGGAGTTGCTGAGTTCCTTCAGGATTCTCTGTATTTGTTTGAAGAAGTTGGGACTGTTCACCTTAGAGAGAAGAAGGTTCACACTTTGGCGTGCTCTACATGCAGGAGACCAGAGCCTAGTCAGGAGAACAGACCCTAATCAGGAGATCATACTCTGATTGGAGACCAGACTCTAAACGGAGACCACACCCCTCATCACTGGCCACACCTTAATCACAGACCACACCCTAATCACAGACCACACCCCTCATCAAGGACCTCTCCCCTCATCACTGACCACACCCTTCATCACTGACCATTCCTGACTCCCTTATCACTGAACACTGCCTCACTATTGACCACCCCCTCCCTGATGGCCACCCCCTCACCAATGTCCACTCCCTCACTGGTGTCCACTCCCTCACTGGTGCCCAATCCCTCACTGATGACCACCCCCTCACTGATGTCCACCCCTTCACTGGTGACCAGCCCACATCACCATCCCACCTGGCTGCTGTCTGTACCTTCCCTTTGCTGCTCCTCTTGTTAAGAATCAACTCAGTATACATTATGTAGATCTTGATGCAGAATGAATCCATTTTGGTCAGTGAGCTTTGTAGTACTCGATTAATTTAGTGTAAAATGTGACAGTGGGTTTACAAATTTTAAAAAGTGATCATTGTACCAGGAACTGGTTGGTCACCCTGAGGGAGGTGGGGTCCGTTTGAACAGAGGACATGTCTGCCTGGGGAGGATTTAAAGGCTTGGCTCTTGTGAGCAAGATTCCTTGGAATCAAAACGTGAATAAGCCACCTAGTCCGTTAACTCGGCTAGACACGTAATATTGTGCATGAGGTTTGCTCATCCTTTGTAACTTGTTTTTTTAATTCACTCACATTATATGACTGGGCCCAGCATTTATTGCCCACTCCTAGATGCCCTTGAGAAAGTGGTGGTTAGCTGCTTTCTTGAACTGCTTCCATCCATTGCTGTATGTTGACCTACAATGCCCTTAAGGAGGAAATTCCAGGATTTTGACTCAACAATAGTGAAGAAATGGCAACATATTTTGAAGTGAGGATGGTGAATGCCTCAGAGGGGAGCTTGAAGGGGTTGGTGTTCCCATACATCTGCTGCTCTCGTCCTTCTAGATGGAAGTGGTCATGGGTTTGGAAGGTGCTGTTTGAGGATCTTTGGTGAATTTCTGCAGTGCATCTTGTAGACAGTACACACTGCTGCTACTGAGCATCGGTGGTGGAGGGAATGGATGCTTGTGGATGTAGTGCCAAACAAGCGGGCTGCCCTGTCCTAGAGGGCGTCAAGCTTCTTGAGTGTTGTTGGGGCTGCACTCATCCAGGCAAGTAGGGAATATTCCATCACATTCCCGACTTGTGCCTTGTGGACAAGCTTTGGGAACTCAGGAGGTGAGCACCTCGGACATAGCTTTCACAGCATCCCCTCCCCTACCAGCCTCACCTTGTTTCAGGGGTTAATGAATAGGGCCGAGACAGAGTGAGGCAAGGAGAGCCTGTTCTCAATGCTATTCTGGGTCAACGGTTTTAACATAGTGACATTAAAAAAATGGAGTAGGACATTCAGCCCTTTGAGGCTGTTCTGACGTTCATTCTCATCATGGTTGACCATCCAGCTCAGTACCCCATCTCCGCTTTCTCCCCATACACTTTGCTCCCTAGAACTATATCTAACTCCTTCTTGAAAACATTCAATGTTTTGGCCTCAACCACTTTCTGTGCCAATGAATTCCACAGGCTTGCCACTCTCTGTACTAAATGGACTACCTTGTACTTTAATCAGAGTGATGTGAACAGTGTGAGTTCAATTCCTACACTGCCTGAGGTTATCATTAAGGATTCCCGTTCTCAACCTCTCCCCTCACCTGAGGCATGGTGACCCTCAGGTTAAACCTCTACCAGTCTTCTCTCTCTAATGAGAGACCAGCCCTCTGGAGTTATGGCAACTTTACCTTTTATCCCTCACTTGTGACTCTTGGATCTGGGCACTCAAGTCATCAGGAACATTTGCCTTGTTAGAATTGCATCCGTTTTTATGAGATACCCCCTCTCCCCATTTTACTGAACGCCAATAATTTGGTCCTAACCGATCCACACTCTCTCTCGCTTTTCTAATTCATTTTGTTAGGCTGCCAAATGAACTAAACTTCAAAGGTAAAATCTTGGCTTATCACTGGCAACGTCATCAAAAGGACAATGAGTGAGTTCCTGGGCTGTGCAACGGGAGCCATTGTGCTCTCTTGTCCAATTGGTTGATCAATTGGTCAAGTGTGGAAGTCAATCTATGTCCTCACCCCCGAGAGTCACTACAACTCAGGTGTAGGTGATTTGGATTTGAATCAACTGTTGTCTGAGAGATTATAGTCAACCCTACATGAACACGAGTCTTTTCCTTTTGAGCATTGTGGAGTGAGTCACCTGTCTTGTGTGTCAATATCGGAATGTTTGATGCTAATTCCAAAAGTTTCATGGGCTCAGTGTCAAACATTTTCCTTTACCTTGATGAACATAGAAGAAACAAAACAAAAAAGCCACATCAAGGTTGTGAATGGTCCGTGTTGCAGCATTTGGAAATGAATCCCTGAATCTACAGTATCGGTTGATACAACACCGAGATTCACTTGACTCCCTTGAAAAGGAGAAAGAAACTTTGTCATCTGAAAGCTGTTCACAAAGGCTGCTGAAATGATATATGCTCAACATTGCCCACAATAAACTGCATACGTCAGAACACAGAACGGACTCACATTCACAAGCTGGCACTGTCTTTAATTTGCCTCTCTTGTTATGAGAGGTGACCACATGAAGGCAGAGAGCTGGGAGATCTCCCTTGCATTCTTAATGCGCTCTTAACTCTCACATGGCTTCCCACAGTGAGTGTTTAACTGACATTCATCCAGGCCATATAGGGTGAGATTCGTACAAAAGGATTCAAAGGTATCCTGTATCGAAAAAGTTGGTGGTAATCATCTGATACTGCGATACTCTGGCTAGGCACCAAACACCTGCTGTCTGGTGGTTACTGCTCCCCAGTTCCCTTGTGCTTTCTTGAACAGACGGTATCATCATTGATGTTCTCATTGAAAAAACAAATAAGTGAAGCCTCCAGGATTGTCCTGCAGGACTTGAAAATAAATCTCCCGAACGCTGCTGGGTGTCGAAAGCCGTTCAACAGTAATCAGGGCAAAGCACCTCGCCTGATCAACGTCTGTAGCATTACCTTCACCACGGATACAGTGCAGCTGCTTTGACAGGATGAACTACAGCAACTCACCCAAGGCTCCTTTAGTAGCACCTTTCCAATCTATGACCTTGATTATCCATAAGGGTAAGGGCAGCAGAGGCGCAAGAAACCTTGCAAGTTCATGTCCAAGGTACCATCTTGGGCTTGGAATTGTATCGCCATTGCTTCTCTGGGTCAAAATTCTGGAGTTCCCCTTGGGATTTACCTACACCAGACAAGGAAGGTAATCACTTTCCCAAATACAATTGTGAATAGACATCAATGATACACACATTCCATGAAAGAAGAAAACAAAGCACAGGAGAAAAGTCAGAGGAAACATTACCAAAGAGCATAAAAGTCTTTACACTACAGTAGGAGGCCATTCAGCCCCTTGTATCCTTGAGATTTCTTTCCAATTTCCTTCCAACAGTGCTGGTAAAGGTAAATAAGTTCATAATGGTGTTAGAGGCAGGAGGACTGTCCAACTGGACTGTAAAATGGCATTTGGTTTCAATGGGCACTGAAATGGCAACGGAGTATCAGGACCAATTGTGAAGTGTAGAGACATGGTGCTTGGAAGTAGCATATCATATTCATGCCAGAACTATATATCCCGAATTTGAGTTGACAACACTTTCTTCACAGTCCCTCATTCCACCTCTAAGGAAACAAATCCCACATTCAATTTGAGAATCCTATTCACACAGGCACCCCAAAACCTGATCAGACCATCCTGGTGTTTCTCTAAGGGTGAGGTGAAGATCCCACTCTCCAGGACATGCCGGACAAAAACTGAAATTGTTGGAAAAGCCCAGCAGGTCTGGCAGCATCTGTGGAGAGAAACCAGAGTTAACTTTTTGGGTCAAGTGACCCTTCCTCAGAACATGCCAAACAAAATGCCTTAGTTGTTGTTTTCGTTTCTTCTGGTTACTTCAAATTCCATCTTCAGCAAGCACAACCAAACAGAAATTATCTTGCAAGTTAATAATTCTCTGTGTTTTATTCTCTTTGATGGAGAACTATGTGGCTGGGACGGAACAAAATGCCCTTCACTTTGGGAGTGAGCTAGTTTCAGTCTGACAATGATGACAGAAACCCTGGGGACAGCAGGGTTTTTAATGGCAATTCAACAAGACCCAAACTAATATAAGATTTATGCCTGGAATTCAGTCATTTGGCCCTTTGAGCTCGCTCTCCTATTTGATAAGATCGTGATGGCTCATGGTGTGGTCTCAACCCCACTTTCTTGTCTGTCCCCGTTACCCTTAATTTCTTTGCCTTTTAAGAACCGACCTAATCTAACTTTGAATTCATTCATTCAGTTAATCTTCATTATTTTTGAAGGAAGGGGAGTCAACAGACCAGTGAACATCTTGCCACAGAGAGCCGTGGGGGCAGAGTGTTTATATATATTTCAGAGTGAGATAGATAGATTCTTGATCAGTCTGGGAATCCAGGGTTACAGAGAAAGGGCAGGAAAGTGAACGTGAGGAATGTCAGATCAGCCATGATCCCACTGAATGGGGGAAGCAGGCTCAAGAGGCCAAATGGCCTACTCCTGCTCTTATTTCTCACAGTCTATGGTCTTATCTGATGGGAGAAGAATTCTCACTTCAGTTGTAAAAGAGAGACAGCAAATGTGTCCTTTGTTTGAGACTCCCTCGCGAGAAGGAACATTCTCCCAGATCCAACCTGTCAAGTCTCCTCAGGATCTTGTATGTTTCAATTCTTTTAGTTTTCCAAAGGCAGTTTTCTCTCTTTACAGATAGCCTAAACTGAAATGGTAAATTTGGTTCAGGTTTCGTATTCACTATCGCAAATAGCTCAGATGTCGAGGATGTAAGATCAGTGAAATAAGCCAAGCTTCACAAAGGATGCAATGAAATGTTTGAAAGTTTGAAAAAATGTACCAATAGCTTCTTCTTTGGAACAGCTTCTTCCCTGCTGTTACCAGACTTATGAATGGGCCTCTCATATATTAGATTTGATCGTTATCTACACCTTCTCTGTAGCAGTAGCACTATATTCTGCATTCGGTTCTATTATTCCGAAGAGATAGGAGAGGCGCTAAATGAATATTTTTCATCAGTATTCATACATGAAAAAGACAATGTTGTCGAGGAGAATACTGAGATACAGGCTATTAGACTAGACGAGATTGAGGTTCATAAGGAGGGTGTGTTAGCAATTCTGGAAAGTCTGAGAATAGATAAGTCCCCTGGGTCGGATGGGATCTATCCTAGGATTCTCTGGGAAGCTAGGGAGGAGATTGCAGACCCTTTGGCATTGATCTTTATGTCATCATTGTCTACAGGAATAGTGCCAGAAGTCTGGAGGATAGCAAATGTTGTCCCCTTGTTCAAGAAGGGGAATAGAGACAACCCTGGTAATTGTAGACCAGTGAGCCTTACTTCGGTTGTGGGTAAAGTGTTGGAAAAGATTATAAGAGATAGGATTTATAATCATCTAGAAAGGAATAATTTGATTAGGGATAGTCAACATGGTTTTGTGAAGGGTAGGTCGTGCCTCACAAACCTTATTGAGTTCTTTGAGAAGGTGGCTATACAGGTGGATGAGGGTAAAGCGGTTGATGTGGTGTATATGGATTTCAGTAAAGTGTTTGATAAGGTTCCCCACTGTAGGCTACTGCAGAAAATACGGAGGCTTGGGATTGAGGGTGATTTAGCGGTTTGGATCAGAAATCGGCTAGCTGGAAGAAGACAGAGAGTGGTGGTTGATGGGAAATGTTCATCCTGGAGTTCACTTACTCGTGGTGTACTGCAAGGATCTGTTTTGGGGCCACTGCTGTTTGTCATTTTTATAAATGACCTGGATGAGGGCATAGAAGGATGGGTTAGTAAATTTGCAGATGACACTAAAGTCGGTGGAGTTGTGGATAGTGCGGAAGGATGTTGCAGGTTACAGAGGGACATAGATAAGCTGCAGAGCGGGGCTGAGAGGTGGCAAATGGAGTTTAATACGGGAAAGTGTGAGGTGATTCACTTTGGAAGGAGTAACAGGAATACAGAGTACAGGGCTAATGGTAAGATTCTTCATAGTGTGGATGAGCAGAGAGATCTCGGTGTCCATGTGCATAGATCCCTGAAAGTTGCCACCCAGGTTGATAGGGTTGTTAGGAAGGCTTACGGTGTGTTAGGTTTTATTGGTAGAGGGATTGAGTTTCGGAGCCGTGAGGTCATGTTGCAGCTGTACAAAACTCTGGTGCAGCCGCACTTGGAGTTCTGGTCACCGCATTATAGGAAGGATGTGGAAGCATTGGAAAGGGTGCAGAGGAGATTTACCAGGATGTTGCCTGGTATGGAGGAAAGGTCTTATGAGGAAAGGCTGAGGGACTTGAGTGTTTTCATTAGAGAGAAGAAGGTTAAGAGGTGACTTAATAGAGACATAAGATGATCAGAGGATTAGATAGGGTGGACAGTGAGAGCCTTTTTCCTCGGATGGTGATGGCTAGCATGAGGTGACATAGCTTTAAATTGAGGGGTGATAGATATAGGACAGATGTCAGAGGTAGATTCTTTAAACAGAGAGTAGTAAAGGCGTGGAATGCCCTGCCTGCAACAGTTGTAGACTCGTCAACTTTAAGGGTATTTAAATGGTCATTGGATAAACATATGGATGATAATGGAATAGCGTAGGTTAGAAGGGCTTCAGGTTGGTTTCACAGGTTGGCGCAACATCAAGGGCCGAAGGACCTGTACTGCGCTGTAATGTTCTATGTTCTATTGTTCTATGTTCTACCCTGTCTTACTTCTGTAAGGTATGATTTGTCTGGATAGCACACAAAACAATAGTTTTCACCGTGTCTAGGTAAATGTGACAATAATGAATCAAATCTAATCAAATGAAATCAAATGTGTTCATGAAGAGTGAAGGAATAAAGAGTGTCATGGTGGCTCACAGCACCAAGGGCCCTTGCTCGATTGCACCCTTGGGCAACTCTCTCTGTGGAGTTTGCACATTCTCCCTGTGTTTGTATGAGCTTCCTTCGGGTTCTGCGGTTTCCTCCTACAGTCCAAATATGTGCAGGTTTGGTGAATTAGCCATGGGATATACAGGGATAGCTGGGTCTGGGTGGGGTGCTCTTCAGAGGGTCAGTGTATGGTTGATGGGCCGAATGGCTGCTTCCAAACTGTAGGGATTCTACAAATTGAGGGAAATGGTATAAAAACAGACAGTTGGGTTCTTCAGTCAAAAGACCATTTGGTCCAAAGGTCTCCTTGTTGCTAAAGATTCCACTAATGACTGATATTCAATGTAATCAATTGACTTTAGAGCACAGGCATTCCATTAGAACATTAGCATGCAGCTTTCCATGGCCTTAATTCCATTGTCAATCGTAACTAAGAAATGGAATTTTGTCCTTCATTGCGAGAGGGTTGGAGTTTAAAAGCAGGGAGGTTATGTTACAGTTGTATAGGGTGCTGGAAGACCATACCTGGAGTATTGGCTTATGAAGAAGTATTGAATAGACTGGGACCATACTCATTGGAATTTCAAAGAATGAGGGGGATTTTATAGAAACATATAAGATCATGAGGAGAATAGACAAGACAGAGCAGGGATGTTGTTTCCACTGGTGGGCGAAACGAGAACTATGGGGCGTAGTCTCAAAATAAAGGGGAGCAGATTTAGGACTGAGTTTTAAAAGGGATCTAAGGGGCAACTTTTTCACACAGAAAGTGGTTCATAAGCACAAGGAACGGTCAGGGGAAGTGTTAGACGCAGATAGTTTCAACATTTAAAAGCCACTTGGACAGGTACATGAAGAAAGGTCCTGATTCGAAACGTCAACTTTCCTGCTCCCCTGCCTGCCTGCCCTGCTGTGCTCCTCCAGATCCACACTGTGTTGTCTCAAGATTTAGAGGGATATGGCCGAATGCAGGCATGTGTATTTAAGATATCTGGTCAGCATGGATGAGTTGGAGAGAAGGGCCTGTTTCTGTGTTGTAGATCTCTCAGACTCTATAACACTAAGAAAGAGATAGATTTTTAATTAGCAATGGATTGAAGGGTTATTGAGGGCAGGCTGAAAGTTGAGTTGAGGCCGAGATGAGATCAGCCATGATTGTATTAATTGGCGGAACAGGCTCAGAGGGCGGAATGGGCTATTCCTGCTCCTAGTTCATATGTTCTAATTGAAAAGCCTAACCTGTAGAATTACAAGGAAGAGCCAGCAGAGAGGTAATGGGTTGAAAGACCTCCTTCAGTAATGTTCTGTGGATTTTCCTGGATATCAGCTCTAAAGTTTTCCTGTTTCTGGCAAAATACTTGTATAACACAGAACTGACACAAGGTTCCACCCAGGAGCACAAGGGATGCTGAGGAATGTGCTGGGGAGGCAGGTAAGTGGACCCAATATGTCCCAAATGGAATTCCGGCATTCCTCAAGCACCAATCATACCAACTCTGTTTTTCGTAAACACCCACATTCACCAGGCAGTCTCATGCATGTGGTCTCAATCTCTCACCCAACTGCTTCGGGAGTATCAGCCCCACACTTGTGTGGACAGCACTTTACAATCTCTGGAATTCTTCACACCTCAGCAACAGAAACCAAAGGGCGCAGGAGTGGGAATGATGGGAAAGGAACAATGCATTGGCAACTGCTCTGGACAAGGACAGAAAATGCTTCAAGTGTTTGGGGGATCCCGGTGTGAAAGTTGGATAGCGACCCCTTTCACTAAATCCTGCTGAAATCTGGTACAATTGCCGGTAGCATAAATAGTGAACAAGTGCAGGATGAAAGAAACTGATCAGTCCCTGAGGAAGTAGCAGAAGTACATTGAATCTGCTCTACCATTCAACGAGATCATAGCTGATCTGATAATCCTCAACTCTGTTTCTCTCCTCACAGATGCAGCAAGACCTACTGAGTTTCTCTATCACTCTTACATTTATTACTGTTAAGGACTCACAGTGCATTAAGATTCTAAGACGTAGGAGCAGAAGTAGGCCATTCAGCCCATTGGGTCTGCTCTGTCTTCAATAAGATCACAGCTGATCTAATAATCCTCAACTCCACTTTCCTGCCCTTTCCCCATAAGCCTTGATTCCCCGACTGATCAAGAATCTATCTATCTCAGCCTTAAATATACAAAAGGACTCTGCCCTCACAGCTCTCTGTGGCAAGGAGTTCCAAGATTCACAACGCTCTGAGAGAAGAAATTCCTCCTCATCTCAGCCTTAAATTGGCGCCCCTTTTATTCTGAGACAATGACCTCTGGTCCTAAACTCCCTTATGAGGAGCCTTTCTCTGGAGCGTCAAAGGCTGAGGGGTGACCTTCTAGAGGTTTATAAAATCATGAGGGGCATAGATAAGGTGAAGAGCAAAGATCGATTCCCTTACTGATTAAAAATCTATCTCAGCCTTGAATAAATTTAATGACCCAGCCTCGACAGCGCCCTGCGGTAAAGAATTCCACAGATTAACCCCACTCTGAGAGAAGATATTCCTCCTCTTCTCTGTCTAATTGTGTAAGCCCTTATTCTGAGATGATGTCTCCTGGTCCTAGACTCTTCTATGAGGGGAAATACCTTTCCACATCTTCCCTCTCAAGTCCCTGAACAATGTTGTATATCATTATCTACATATCGTTTTGAAAAACATGAATGTAGTTATCTCACCACTGCCTTGTGGTGGCACCACGGCATAGTCGCTAGCACTGCTGCCTCACAGCAATAGGGACCTGGGTTTGATTCTAGGCTTGGGTGACTGTCTGTGTGGAGATTGCATGTTCTCCCTGTATACGCATGGGTTTCCTCTGACAGTCCAAAGATGTGCAGGTTAGGTGGATTGGCCAAGGGAAATGCAGGGATGGGCTGGGCTGGGTTGGGTTCGGATGGGATGTTTTTGCTTGGGAAGTCCGTGCAGACTTGATGGGCCAAATGGCCCTTTCCACACTGTAGGGATTCTGTGTTATTTATGAAACCCCTTCAGATTGTGGACGCAGCAAGTTTGCTCAGTTTTGTGGGTCCTCTCTAAGCCTTTTTTCATAAACCCCACAACTCCTACTTAAAGGGCATGGTGTTTCCCTTCTCGTTCTTCAAGTATGTCCAAGCTGTGAGGGGCTTCATTGTCACTGTGATAGAAAGACTGATGTGGGATTGGCATAGATACCCCAGAACAGCGGGTCATTCTTTGATGCTGTTGGTGCTTGTGGCAATTTATCCTGCCAATGGTCTCTCCTCTGGGTAAGTTGCGCGGGTTCAGTGTAGGTGTGCTGTGAGATGGCTAACTTTCAGCGTTTACCTCTGCCTGATTCCAGTTCTTGCTGCAGCGTTTTTCCAGAAGAGATCACCCATAGCTCGTGAACAAAAACAGAGGTTGCTGGAAAAGCTCAGCTGGTCTGGCGGCAGGTGTCTTTGTCTCCCCAGCTTCGATGGCCCCTGTAGCAGACTGAGGATTCAGTGTCCCACAGCAGGGTAGTGAGGGCAATAGCTTCATAGTTTCATATTAGTCTTCAGTTTAATGCCAGTCTCCTTCTGGACATGATCATAGAGTTGCCAGTGGGCAGAACATGCTTTCTCTTCCACACATAGATACCTTCATCAATATTGGGAGTCCTAAAGGACTCAAGTCAAGCTCATTCCCTTTATATAAAAGTTGTGTCTTTTTAAAGACCTAACAATCCATTAGCTTTTTTATTGGAGATAACAAGCATGGGGCTGGATGAACACAGCAGGTCAAGCAGCATCATAGGAGCAGGAAAACTGGACGTTTCAGACCTATTGGATTATTTTTGAGCACTCATGAGCATATTTTAATGATCTGTGCCCATAGATCCTTAAATAACTTTTGACCGCCAGTGTCTTTAGCTTTTTTAAAAGTACTCAGATCTATTTCTTTCTTTTGTCCAAAATTGGATGTTCTCGCCCTTTTCTCTTTTTATAATCCAGCTTTACAGTTGTACCAAGTCACTGAATTTATCACTATCCATTTATAATTTTGTGCTCCTGTCCCGATTATAGTGAATGATCAGCACCTCCCCCTGTGGGAGACACCAATGATCATTTCCTCTCAATGTGAATGCTCATTATCGCCAGGACAATATAAACTATATAATATTTACATAACTCATATGTAACTGTAATTACTGTTATCTGGGGAGGTGATCGCTTAGTGGCATTATCACTGGACTGTTAATTAGGGGACCCAGGCAATGTTCTGGGGGTCCTGGGTCAAATCCCACTACGATAGATGGTAGATTTAAATAAATATCTGGAATTCAGAGTCTAATGATGACCATTGCCAATTGTTACGAAAAACTCATTGGATTCACTGATGTCCTTTCGGGAAGAAATCTGCCATCCTTACCTGAACTGGCCTATATGTGACTCCAGACCCACAGCAATGTGGTTGACTCTTAACTGCCCTCTGGGCTCTTGGGGATTGGCAATAAATGTTGGCCTGGCCAGCAATGCCCTCATCCCATGAAAGAATAACTATATACAACGTAACAGTCCTATAACTCGAGTGACATTTTATCCTCAACTCTGTGAGTTTTAATATTAGTTGGCAGCCTTTTATGTGGAACCCTATCAAGTGTCTTCAGAAAGTCCATATCAAATGCATTCATTGACATTCCCCTGTCTACTACGTCAGACACTAATAAATTCAGTTGGACTCATTATGCACGGCATTATACAAAATGCAGGGTTTCTCTTCAGCTCAAAATTTTCTAAGTGCACAGTTATTCTGTCCTTAATTATAGATTCCAATAACTTTGCCACAACAGATGTTAGACTAACAGGTCAATAATTTTTTGGGGGTTCTTTTTCTCTCTCTCTCTCCCACTTTTACATTCCTGAAATGGTCAGATCTGAAAGTCACTAAATCTGAAAGTCAGATTTATAATTTTCCAAAATAAAGGAAGAGTTGCTGAATTGAGGGAGTTTAGAACATCAGGAGATAGGAATTAGAAGCAGGAGTAGGCCATTCAGCCCTTCAAGCCTGCACCGCCATTCAATGAGATCACGGCTTCTCTGCTATCTCAACACCACTTCCCTGCAAGATTCTGGATGGAACATGGTCAGCTCCTGATTGGGCTCAGTTCTACGCTGCAATTGTACGTCAGTGTGATCTGCATGAAGCAGACAAGGCTTTCTAGTGATCTCATGAAGTTTCAAGAACCCATGCCCCAAGACAATCTGGGAGAGCGAGGTGACTGCTTTTCGTAGAACAGGCCAAGCAGCATCATAGCAGCAAGAAAGCTTGACGTTTCGGGCCTAGACCCTTCCTCGGGTCTAGGCCCAAAATGTCAAACTTTCTTGCTCCAATGATGCTGCTTGGCCTGCTGCATTCATCCAACTCTACACCTTGTTATCTCAGATTCTCCAGCATCTGCAGTTCCTACTATCTCTGACTGCTTTTAATCATGTTTTTCACTCTTGACACGCAGTGAGGACTCAGGTGCACAACTTATGACTCAGAGGCTCACAACTGGATTTGCTGACATCTCCAAATACTGTACCTACAGTTTTACTGTTGTCGGATTGCTATTAAGGGTGTTAGACATCTGCTCCCAGACCTTGTCAACATAATCCAGACATAAGTGAGCACTGTTAATGTTCGCTGCGTGCCATGACTGTTCAGATGTCTCTCCTGTTTGAACACGTTGACACCACCTTCAAACATACCTCACTCCTTAACAATTAACATTGCTGTCCTTGTTTAAAGGCAACATTTAGACTGAAGAACGCAGTGAAATTGTGCATCTGAGCCACACAAGTCTGGCCAGCTGTTCTTTCAAAGTATAGAAGTTAGTTGGTTCTTTGCCGTACCATACGCATTGTCACCCCAGGTTCATGTTGTGCAGCTAAACATCCCTGTGCTTCCATCTTCCATCTTCCATCTTCCATCTTCCATCTTCCATCTTCCATCTTCCATCTTCCATCTTCCATCTTCCATCTTCCATGCTCAATGGAGGGGGAGGCAATGGCCTAGTGGTATTATCACTGGACTGTTAATCCAGACACCCAGGGGACCTGCGTTCAAATCCTGCCACAGCAGATGGTGGAATTTGAATTCAATAAAAATATCTGGAATTAAGAATCGAATGATCAGCATGAATCCATTGCCAATTGTTGGGAAAAACCCATCTGGTTCATTAACATCCCTTAGGGAAGGAAACTGCCATCCTTACCTTACCTGGTCTGGCCCACATGTGACACCAGACCCACAGCAATGTGGTTGACTCTGAACTGCCCTCTGGGCAATTAGGGATGGACAACAAATGCTGCCTAACCAGTGACGCCCATTAATGAATAAGAGGGGGGAAAAAAGATGGACCATGCTAGTAGTTGGCTAAGTTGTGGTTCAGTGATGGGCACTCTCAATTGCAAGGCAAAAGATTGCAGATTCAAGCTGCATCCTCGGGGCCTAAGTACCTCATCAAGGCTGACATCTCGCAGAAGGACTACTGCATGACCAGAGATGTTGCTTTTCAGACAAGAGGCACCATGTGATCTCTTAGTTGACAAGAGTGAACCACACAGTGGCTGTCCAGATTAAAAAAAAAAGGGCCCTGATGGCTCGGTCAACATTTATCCCCTTAACCAATGCTTCCAGTGAGCTGTCTAACAATTATCGCTCAGCTAACATTGTTCAAATACAGAAGACCAGATCATTGCTGCTTGTGGGAATTTGCTGTGCCGTAAGGAGCTGATATATTTCCTACATTCTAACAGTGTCTCTGTTTCATTCATTGTAAGGTGGGCTCAGATGCCATGAAAGGAGCATTGAAAGCACTTTGTAATTGCCAGTCCTTTGTATTTTTATTCAATATTCCATTGTGCGTGTGACCAATCTTTGCTGCATTACTGTAGCAACTATATTCTTGGAAACATAGAAAATAGAAACAGGAGTAGGCCATTGGGCCCTTGAAGGCTTCTATGTCATACAATGGCATCATGGCTGATGCTCTATCTCAACAATATATTCCCACTTTCTCTCATTACCCTACAAGGCCTTTAATATCTAAAAAGTTGCTGTCTAAAAAATTATCAATATCTCTCTTGGATATACTCAGTGACTTGGCCTACACAGCCTTCTGTGGTGGTCAATTCCACAGCTTCACCACCCTCTGGGTGCAGAAGTGTTTCCTCACCTCAGTCCTACATGATCTATCCCATACCCTGAGATTGTGTCCCCCTTGGTTCCACGACTAGAAGAAACATTCTGCCTGCATCTAGTCTGTCCAGCCCTGACAGCATTTTATACATTTCAAGCAGATCCTCTCTCATCCTTCAAACCTCTGATGAATACAGGCCCAGCTGAATGAAACTCTCCTCCTGGGACGGCCCTGCCATCCCCGATACCAACCAAGTGACCCACTGCTGTACTCCCTTCCATGGCAAATATATCCTCTCTTAGGAAGGGAAGCAAAAACAGCACACAGTACTCCAGGTGTGGCCTCACAAAGTTGCTGTATAACTACAGTTTGACGTCCCTACTTCTGAACTTTTTAAAAAATTCATTCACAGGTTGAGGGCTTCACTGGCCAGGCTAGCATTTATTGCCCATCCCTAATTGCCCAGAGGACAGTTAACAGTCAAGCACATTGCTATGGGCCTGGAATCACATGTAGGCCACACCAGGTAAGGATGACAATTTCCTTCCCTAAGGGACATTAGAAGTACTACTCAAAGTGCTTTTAAAGTACATCATTGACTAAAATGTGTATTGAGTCAGGAAAGGTGCTATTTAAATGCAAGACTTTCTTTACCTTTGTGTGCAGAATGTAGAACTGATCGCCAACTTGTTTGATCCCCTCTTGAGCATAGTTTCCTGTGGATTTCCAGGCAATATACACTTTATAAATTTCAAAAAAAGAAAATTTGTGGTAGTAGACTTGCTCGCCGAGCCGGTGAGTTTGTTTACAGAAGTTTTGTCACCCTGCTAGGTAACACCGTCAGTGCGTCTCTGGTGGTGTTGGTGTTCTGTCCTGCTGAAGGATTCTATACCCAAAACTGGCAAAACTGGCATAATATACAAAATACCACACAGGGAATGTGAGAAACACTGTATAGGCCAAATCGGAAGAAAACTGACAATACAGACGCGCGAAATCCAAGTAGCCACCAAGAGACACGACCAATTCTCACTTGTCTCACTATAACACATCGATAATTATACAGGCCTCCAGGTAGTTCCTGGAGGCCTGGTAATCCAACTGGAACTCCATCAACAAACACATTGAATTAGA
>JAHRHZ010000144.1:91231075-91251674 GCA_024137785.1 Ginglymostoma cirratum
AAACCCTTTTGGGCCCGAAACGTCAAGTTTTCCTGCTCCTATGATGCTGCTTGACCTGCTGTGTTCATCCAGCCCCATGCTTGTTATCATCAGAACATTTGGCTCGGTTTTTAATGCTGCTAGGCTATTCATTTTACCATTATGCCAATGCATTCCACAACTTGCCTACTAGAGTAACAGAGTAACTCTGGGAGGGCTTCGGGAAATGTCAGGGCTGAAGTGAGCAAGGTGTTTCATTTGGTTTAGAATTTCCCAATTGTTTTTGGAAGGGCCAGCCCTTTTCAAAAACTTAAAATGCCAGGGGCCAGGTCAAGGGTGAACCTCCCAAAGCTGGATTGGCGAGGTGATGGGACAGGTGATTCCTCATTCCCAGCACAATACGAGACCTAGTGAATAATTCACTTGGTCACATACTGCATACTGGCTTCTGATAGGTGGTATAAGGTGGTTAGATGGTTTTATAGGTCAGGAACTTAGCCCAGAACACCTGAAGGTGCTCCTGGCAGGGAATTTATTCTTACTAAAAGTTTGAATATAACTTTCTACAGTGAGCCTTAAATGTTGGCATAAAGCAGCCCTCCTGATTGGCACCACATCCACAAACATCCAATCCCTCCACCTCCAACACTCAGGAGCAGCAGAGTGTACAGTCTGGAAGATGTACTGTAGAAATTCATCAAGGCTCCTTAGATAACACCTTCCAAACCCATGACCTCTACCAACGGGAAGGACAAGGGCAGCAGATGTATAGAAACACGCCTACCTACAAGTTCCCCTCCGAGCCACTCACCATCCTGACTTGGAAATATATCACTGTTCCTTCAGTATCACTCAATCAAAATCCTGGAATTCCCTTCCTAAGGGCATTGTGGGACAATCTATAGAACATAGACTGCAGCATTTCAAGAAGGCAGCTCACCCCTACCTTCTCAAGGGCAACTAGGGATGGGTAATAAATGCTGAGCCCAGCCAGCGATGCCTAATTTCAGCAAGGAAATAAAAGAAAGGGTGTCATGGTGGCTCAGTGCTCAACATTTCTGCATCACAACATCAGGGACCTTCGATTCCACCCTTGGGTGACTGTCTGTGTGGAGTTTGCACTTTCTCCCTGTGTCTGCGTGAGTTTCCTCCCACAGTCCAAAGATGTGCAGGGTGGGTGGATTGGCCATGCTAGATGGCCCATAGTGTCCAGGGATGTTTGGGTTAGACATGGGAAATGCAAGAGAATGGGTCTCGCTGGGATGTCATTTGGAAGAGCAGTGTGGACTTGTTGCGCCAAATGGCCTGTTTCCATACTGTAGGGACTCTATAACTAGGAAATTTAAAGAGAATAGAGGCCAGAACCTCAGACTGTGCAGCCAGAAAAGTTCTGGTTGATATTATATTCATAAGTATCCTGTTCATACGATATGCATGTGAATAAATGCGTTAGGAAGAACTGTAAGCAGAAAAGAGAGGGAAACAGATGTACTCCAATTGACCTTGTGAATAAGAGTCACAGAAGTTATTCTCTAAATGACCACAGGGGTAACAGTTGCATAATTAAGGTCTAACTGACCTCTCAAAGTGCCAATTCAGAACAATTGTGATCTGAAAGAGAAGGATCAATAAAAGATATTGGCATGTGGATGCAAAGTAACACAGTGTGCAGTCGAGAGAGTCAGCATGTTCAACTGTGCAACATTTGGGACTTGCTATGAGCAATGCCATGGATGTTCAGAAAGTGTATATGCGCATTGTCCAACATAACTTTGTGTCACTGAATAAACTTGTCCTAAAGCAAGTGTCCGCAAGTTCAGGGTAAGTTGCGGTAGTGCTGAAGATCAAAAACGCTGCCTGTTAATGGAAGTGTTTGCATTACTTCCAGATCATCCTGGCTGTGTGGAAATTCCCGAGAGCCCGACCCAACAGAGCATCCTGCTGATCGAGTAAGATTTATTGGCCAGCTATCATAGCAGGCCAGCTCTCTTTGCCTTGTGAAATACTTTTCCAAGTACATTATTGCCTGTAACAGCAATTTTCAGCAGCACTTATGAGATAACTACCTCAGAGCCTCAGGCAAGAAACATGCGAGGAGTACTTGGAGTGGGAGTATTGTGTAAGGGAAAATGAACTGCGCAATTAATAGGCCTGAGCTCTCCTTTCTTGAGTCAAAAAAAACATCTTTTCGCTTGAGGCGAGGCATGTTAATATTGGGAAATAAGCTCGCCATGTGAGAACTGAGCACCTTCACATTTCAACTTGCTGTGTAGGCACAGAGTAAAGCTCCATCTGCACTATGTCCCATCACGCACTCCTGGGACAGGTACAGCATGAGCTAAGAGACAGCGTAAAGCTCCCTCTACACTGTCCCCATCAAACATTCCCAGGATATGGGATTAAATATAGAGTAAAGTCTATATAGAGTCTACATTGTCCCCCAACAATCACTCCCAGGACAGGTACACATGGGGTTAGATACAGAGTAAAGCTCCCTCAGCACTGTACCCCATCAAACACTCCCAGGACAGGTACTTGGCAGCAAGCTTATATCTTAACCAGCGCCACTGAAACCATTCTTGGTCATTATAAAAGCTGCAGATGCTGGAAATCAGGAACAAACACAGAGAATGCTGGAGAAACTCAGCAGCTCTGGCAGCATCTGTGAAGGGAGAGAGAGAGACAGAGACAGAGACAGAGATAACAAGGTGTGGAGCTGGATGAACACAGCAGGCCAAGCACCATCATAGGAGCAGGAAAGCTTGACGTTTCGGGCCTAGACCCTTCATCAGAAATGGAGTTCTGATGAAGGGTCTAGGCCCGAAACGTCAAGCTTTCCTGCTCCTATGATGGTGCTTGGCCTGCTGTGTTCATCCAGCTCTACACCTTGTTATCTCGGATTCTCCAGCGTCTGCAGTACCTATTATCTCAGAGACGGAGACAGAGACAGGCAGAGTTAACATCTCCAGTCTATGTTCATTTCTCTGTGTGACCTGAAGGACAGTGTGACTTTTGCTTGTCTCTGCACTCTGACATCACTGAGATCCGTTGCAGTGGGGCTAAAAACCATTTGGTTTGCAGGAAGTATTAATTCACAAAGGATCCAGATTTGTTGAGATGTAATTGCTGGTTGGAATACCTGCATATGTAATGTGGAGTGTGTGGGAGGCAATTTTGAGAGTTGACAGTTGGCTGGATTATCATGGAATCATAATTATACTGTAATTTAGTTTTTGAAGATTGCAGAAAATTAATCATTACAAATATCTATTTTTATTAATCTCTTAATGCAGCAATTTATTACATTCTCCAATGCACTGCCTGGGTGGTGGAAGCAGATCTAATGGCAATTCACAAAAGGGGATTGAATAAAAATTCCAAGGCGGCAAAATTTGTAAGGCAACGAGGAAGAAACCATGAGATAGGAACTAAAAGGGCAACTTTCTGTCAGACCCACCACTGACATGATGGGGCAAATGGCCTCCTGTGTGCTGGATGCTTCCATATCATTTTGACATTGCTTCACAGAATGATGAAAATCTCATCTCTTGGCTCCCCTAAGTCTGTTCTCCATCCACAAGGCACATGTCAGGAGTGTGCTGGAATACTCCCCACTTGCCTGGATGAGTGCAGCCCCAACAACATTCAAGAAGCTTGACACCATTCAGGACAAAGCAGCGCCCGCTCGATTGGCACCACATCCACAAACATACACTCCCTCCACCACTGACCCTCAGTAGCAGCAGCGTGTACCATCTACAAGATGCACTGCACAAATTCACCAAAGATCCTTAGACAGCACCTTCCATACCAATGACATCTTCCATCTAGAAGGACTAAGATATCAGATACATGGGAAAACAAACATCTGCAAGTTCCCCTCCAAGGAACTCACCACCTCAACTTGGAAAAATATCGTGTTCCTTCATTGTCACGGCGTCAAAATTCCCAGAATTCCCTGCTTAACAGCATTGTGGGCCAACCCAGAGGAGATGGACTGCAGTAGTTCAAGAAGGCCACTCAGTACCGCCTTCTCAGAGCAACAAGAGATGGACAATAAATGCTTGCCCAGTCATAAAACCCATGACCCATGAGTTAATGAGAAAAGCAAGTTGGCAGCAATTAAGAGAAGTGTTAATATGCTACTCCCTGAAATGGGTGGGCGGCTTATGGGGGGACATTGGACAGGCTAGGCCTGTATCTACTGACTGAAAAATCGAAAATCCCGAGGAGTCTTGGCAGGGTGGATGTGGTGAGGAAATGTCCTCTTGGGGAAGAAGGAGGAGTCATTGTTCATAGCTCAGGGGTCACCTATTTGTATCAGAAAATTAATCAGACAATATTTTTCTTGCAGAGGGTTGTGAGTCTTTGGAACTTTCTTCCCCACAGGCTGATGGGTTCAGAGCCTTTGAATAATTTTAAGGCAGAGATGAGTAGATAAGCAAAGGACCTAAAAGGACTCGGGGTTAATCTGGGAAATGGAGTTATCAGATCAACCACGATCTTCTTGAATGGAGGAGCAGGACTGGAAGGGCAGAGCGGCCTATGACTGATCCTAATACCTGGTGTATTGTGTGCAGTTTCGGTCTCCTTATCTGAGAAAGGATGTTCTGCCGATGGAGGGGGTGCAATGAAGATTTGCCAGACTGATTCCTGGGGTAACAGGACTGACATTTGAAGAGAGACTGGATCGGTTGGGACTATATTCACTGGGCTTCAGAAGAATGAGTGGGGTTGGGTGTGGGGGATCTCATAGAAACCAATAAAACTGGAAAGGAACTAGACAAGAAGGATGTATCCGATGACTGGGAAGTCCAGACCCAGGGGTCACAGCCAAAGGATATGGGGTAGACCCTTTAGGACTGAGCTGAGGAGAAACATCTTCACCTAGAGAGTGGGGACCCTGTGGAATTCTCTGCCACGAAAGCAATTGACGCCAAAACATCGAATGTTTTCAAGAAGGAGATAGATGTAGTTCCTAGGTCTAAAGAGATGGTTATGGGGAGAAAGCAGGAACAGGATAATGAGTTGGATGATCAACCATGATCATATTGAAAGATGACACAAGATTAAATTGTGTTTCTAATTTGTATGTTTACATGTAAGTCTGTATAACTGAAGGGACAGCTACCAATCTTTTTTTAAAAAAATCGTTTTTATTCACTTGTGGAACATGGGCATCATTGGATGGCCAGCATTTCTATCCATCCCTAGCTGCCCTTGAACTGAGTCATTTGCTGTGCCATTTCAGAGAGCAGTTAAGAGTCAACCACATTGCTGTGTGTGTAGAGTCACATGTAGGCCAGACCAGGGAAGGATGGCAGGTTGCTTCCCTAAAGGGCATTAGTGAACCAGATGGGTTTTCCCGAGTTGATACAGTGTGGAGCTGGAGGAAAACACAGCAGGTCAGGCAGCATCAGAGGGGCAGGAGAGTCTGCGTTTTGGGTTTAAATCCTTCACCAGGATTTTCCTGACCATCGGTAACGTTTTCGTGGTCGTCGGTAGATTCTTAATTCCAGATTTTGTTTCATTGAATTCAAATTCCACCATCTGCTGTGGTGGGATTCAAACCTTGAGCTAAATACTGATTAACATGAGAAGCCCAACTGCACACAGGACAAATAATAAAGCAAACAGTGCCTTCGGCTTCATTAATAGGGGTACAGATTGCAAAAGCAGAGAGGTGATGCTGACACGATATGACATTTGGTAGACCTCAGCCTGAGCATTTGGGTACCACATCATAGCAGGATGAAAATGCATTGGAGAGAAAGTGCAGATGCCAAATAATGGTTCTAAGCGTGAGATGAAGATAGATTAAAGGAGTTGGGCGTGTTCTCCTGGGAGAGAAGAAGGCTGAAAGGAGACTGAAGAGAGATTTTCAAAATCATGAATGGGTTGGACAGAGTGTATAGGGAGAAGCTTTTGCTGCTTGTGGAAGGAGCAAGCGTGAAAGGGCATGCATTTAAAGAGCTTTGTAAAAGGAGCAAAGGTGATGCAAGAAAAAACATTTTCACAGAGCAAGTGTTTAGGATATGGAATGCACTGCCTGGAAATGTGGTGGAAGCAGATTCAGTGGAGGCATTCAAGAGAGACATTGGGAAGTTACCTCTTTTTTCTTTATTCATTCACACGATGAGGGTGTCACTGGCCAGGCAGCATTTATTGTCCACCCCTAATTGCCCAGAGGGCAGTTAAGAGTCAACCACATTGCTGTGGGTCTGGAGTCACATGTAGACCAGACCAGGTAAGGATGGCAGTTTCCTTCTCTAAAGGACATTAGTGAACCACATGGGTTTTTCCAACAATCAGCAATCGATTCATGGTCATCATTTGACCCTTAATCCCAGATATTTATTGAAATCAAATTCCACCATCTGCCGCGGCAGGATTTGAACCCCAGTCCCCAGACGTTATCTGGTTTGTGGATAAACAGCCCAGCAAAAATACCATTAGGCCATCGCCTCACCACCTGGACAACGAAAATGTGCAGGGATATGTCTGTTCATAGAATCCCCACAGGGTGGAAGCTGGCCATTCAGTGCATCAAGTCTACACTGACCCTCCAAAGAGGATCCCACCCAGACATACCCCCCTTGTCCTTGTAACCCTGCATTTCCCATGGCCAATCCACCTATCCTGCACATCTTTGGACTGTGGGAGAAAACCGGAGCTCCCTAAGGAAACCCACACAGATGCGGGGAGAATGTGCAAACTCCACGCAAACACTTGCCCAAGGCTGAAATTGAACCCAGGTTCCTGGTACTATTAGGCTAATAACCACTGAGCACTGTGATGCCCCACAAAACAATCCCACAAAGATTCTGCTGAGCAAACCCTAAAATTTTTTATCTGATTAGTTAACAAGACTGATTTAAATTTGTTGTTAAACATGTTAATTTGTTCTGTCCAGGCTAAACTGGTCACCAAAACACATGCTTATCCTTTTTACCTGGAGATAATTTCCTAATAAACGTGCTCAGAGATGTAGTTCCACACCTCTGGAGTAGGGAGGAGTTGAACATAGGCCTCCTGGCTTAGAGGTTGGGGCACAACCACTGTCCTGCAAGCGCCCTTTAACAATTGATGAACATCAACTATTACTTATGGTAGAACGTTCCCAGTATCCACCATACTTCACTTGTCCATATTTTCAACTGTTTGGGTGTAAGGTTTAGGCAGAGATTGAATCTTAGTTCATGTGTAGCATTGGCCAAACTTGACCTTGTCAAGACAGAGTTTAAGGAAAATGCAAATGTGGCTGAAGTGATGAATGAAGAGAAACTGGATCGATTAGGAGTATATCAACTGGAGTGTAAAAGAATGAGTCCGGATTTCATTGAAATCTATGAAATTCTAACTGGAGTAAACAACATAGAAAAATAGGATCCATTGTCAAGAATTTTATAACAGAGCGCTCCGAAAGCAGTAGTAGGATCAGACAGAGTCAGGATGGATTTATGAAGGGGAAATTATGCTTGACAAATCTGTTGGAATTCTATGAAGATATAACCAGTAGAGTTGACAAGGGGGAGCCAGTCAATATAGTATATTTGGACTTTCAGCGAGCATTTGACAAAACTCCCACATAAGAGATTAATGTGCAAGATTAAAGCGCATGTGACTGGGTGAACTTCATTGAGATGGATAGGAAACTGGTTGACAGAGAGGAAACAAAGAGTAGGAATTAATGTGTCCTTTTCAAATTAACAGGCAGTAACTAGTGGGGTGCCATAGGGATCGGTGCTGGGAGCCCATCTATTCGCAATATATATTAATGATTTGTATGAGGGAACAAAATTTAACATCGCTAAGTTTGTAGATGATACCAAGTTGGGTGGGAGGGTGAACTGTGATGAGGATGCAGAGATCCTTCAGCATGATCTGGACAGGTTGGGTGAGTGGGTAAATCAATGGCAGATACAGTGTAATTGGGATAAATGTGAGGTTATTCATTACGGAAGCAAAAGCAAGAAGGCAGATTACTACCTGAATGGCTGTAAATTGGGAGAGGGGCATGTGCAGTGGAACCTGGGTGTCCTTGTGTACCAGTCACTGAAGGTAAGCATGCAGGTGCAGCAGGCGGTGAGGAAGGCAAATGGTATGTTGGCCTTCATTGTGAAAGGTTTTGAGTACAGGAGCAGGGATGTGTTGTTGCAGTTATACAGACCCTTGGTGAGACCACACTTGGAATATTGTTTGCAGTTTTGGTCTCCTTTTCTCAGGAAGGATGCTCTTGCTCTCGAGGAAGTGCGGCAAAAGTTTACCAGGCTGATTCCGGGGATAGCGGCACTGAAGTATGAGGGGTGATTTATTAGGTTAGGATTGTTTTCGCTAGAGTTCAGACAAATGAGGGGGGAATCTCATAGATAGTTATAAAATTCTAACAGGATTGGACAGGGTAGATGCAGGGTGGATGTTCCTGATTGTGGGTGTGCCCAGAACCAGGGGTCACAGTCTGAGGATTCGGGGTAGACAATTTAGGACGGACATGAGGAGTCATTTCTTCACCCAAAGAGTGGTGAGCCTGTGGAATTCATTCCCACAGGAAGTAGTTGATGCCATAACACTGAATGTATTCAAGAGGCTACTAGATATAGCACTCGGGGCGAATGGGAAGGTTAGAATCTGTGCAGCCCAGAACATGGTACTTTGCAACCTCTGGGTGGTCTATTAATACGTGTTTAGACGTAAGAAGATTGACCTGATTGCGAAGATCCAAGAAAAACCCATCCTGGAACAGAGCAGCCTCCTGTCAAAGCTGACTGAGGAGAGCTTGGAACGACAGGTAAGTGAAAGCTTTACACTAATTTTGAACGCAGAGTTCAGAAATGATTTTTCGGCAGAGTAAAAGGTGTCTAACCTGAATTTAACCTCCAACTGACCTGGGAAGGCTTGAAGACTCAACATGAATGGAGATTAACTCTTGAAGTTAATGTTTTCGTTTGACTCAGGAGGGCCTGCAGCATGGTTACAAATATTTGCATAGTTGTGAACTTGGATCTGAATCATTGTGAACCCGGATCTGAATCATTATGAACTTGAATCTAAAACTGAATTATTCATGCTGACTATATATTATGCAAGCACGGAAACTAACCCTTTGGCCCAACTTGTCCATGACAAGGCTTCCATAGCGTGGAAACAGGCCATTCAGCCAAAAAGCCCACACCGACACTCCGAAAACCATCCCACCCACATCCACCCCGCTACCCTATCCCTGTAACACTGCATTTCCCATGGCTAATGCACCTAACCTACACATCCCTTAACACTGTGGGAAATTTAGAACTGCCGATCCACCTAAACTGCATATCTTTGGACTGTTTCCTAAACTGAAATAGGCCCATTTGCCTGCATTTGGCCCAAATCCCTCTAATCTGTGTACCTGTCCAAATGCCTTTTAGATGTTATAATGGTACCTGCCTTTACCACCTTCCGCTGGCAGCTCATTCCACATGCCAAGGAGGGTTTTACTGTCATATTATTGCTGGATGCTTTAAGTAATGATGTAGGGAATATCAGGGGCACCTAGGTTCAAGTCCCATGAAGGCATGGAGAGTCTAATGATGACCATTAATCTATTGCCAGTTGTTTGGGCAGAAATGTCCTTTAGGGAAGGAAAGTGCAACCTTACCTGATCTGGCCTACATGTGACTCCAGGCCCACTATTTAACAATAAATGCTGGTCGGGCCAGTGACACCCTCACTCCATGAATGAATAAAAGAAAGGTGCCTCCCTCTGTGTAAAAACGTTTAAAAGGAAAACCTCACTTTTAAATCTTTCCCCTTTCACCTCAATTGTATGCCCTCTAGTTTTGGGGTCCCCTACCTCAGGGCAAAGACCTTCGCTATTCACCCTATCCATGTGCCTCATGATTTTATAAACCTCTATAAGGTCACCCTCCAGCCTCCTATGCTCCAGGGAAATTGTCCCAGACTATAACAATCTCTCCTTCGGACTCAGTGAGTTCCAGTCTCAGCAAGATGTGACTCTATAGGCCCACTGGCAATAGCCCAACATAAATATATGGTCACAAAAAGGGACCATATAAAGACCACCTACACCAATGATGCCATTCTACGCTGTTAGAGGGAAATTTCAACATTAATCCAATGTTTTTTCCACACTCATAGAATGTAGAACATAGAACTGTACAGAACAGGAACAGGCCTTTTGGCCCAAGATGTTGTGCTGAATATGGTGCTGAATGAAACTAACCCCTTCTGCCTGCCCTTGGCCCATTTCCTACATATTCATGTACTCATCTGAAAGGTCCTTAAATGCCCTTGTTGTATCTCCATCCACCACCACCTCTGGGAGTGCATTCCAGACTCCTACCATTCCCTGTGTGAAAAACATGCCCCTCAATCTCCTTTGAACTTTTCCCCTCTCACCTTAAATGCATGCCCCCTACACATTTCAACTCTGGGAGAAAGGTTCTGACCCTCAACCCTATCTATGCTTCTCACAATCTTATAAACTTTTGTCAATGGCCACACAAATTCTGGGTCAGGCAATACAGAGAAAGATAGTGTGGAGCTGTAGGAACACAGCAGGTCGGACAGCATCAGAGGAGCAGGTAAGTTGATGTTTCAGGCCGAGATCCTTCCTGCTCCTCTGATGCTGCCTGACCTACTGTGTTCCTCCAGCTCCACACTCTGAGTCCAGCATCTGCAGTTCTTACCGTCCCACAAGGAAAGATAGGCCTGGTTATGAAGAAAAACTGAGAGAAAATTCCTAACCAACTCCCGCAGGCAACTGAGTGCAGTCATTGGACTACACAACTTGCAATGGCCCATTTACAGAGTGGCTGCCTCACATAGCTAGGCACCCTTGGGTGACTGTCTGTGTGGAGTTTGCAGGATCCCCCTGCACCCGTGTGGGTTTCCTCCAGGTATTCCAACTTCCTCTCACAGTCCAATGATGTGCAGGTTAGATGGATTGGCTGTGCAAAATTGCCCACAGTGTCCAGCAATGTGTAGGCTGGGTCGATTGGCCATGGTAGGTGTAGAATTACTAGGATAGGGTAGGGAGCTGGGTCTGAGTGCGATATTCTTCAGAGGGTTGGTGCAGACGTGAATGGGCTGATTGACCTTCTTCGACAAGGTAGGGATTCTATGCTTTGACCTTTTCTGTGTAGACTTCTTAAGTCAATCGGGAACCAGTCTTGCTCCCTATGAACTTAGGTTCTCCAAAAAGCCCTAATTCATACCACATCCTGTTCACACACCACTCTGTGTCTTCTTGACCTGCTTCAGATCCCATTCAGCAAACACCCAAAGTTAACATGTTCAACCTTGGGCTCAAAATCCTTGCATGACATGGCATACCCCATTCCTGTTGTCCCAAACTTCCTCCAGCACCACAACCCTCCAAGATCCATGCATTCCTCCAATTCTAGTCGGTTGGTCCACTGCCCAACACTCCACCTCCAGCTGCCCGGGAACTAAGGCCTAGAATTCCACCCCCTGCCCCATACCCATCCACATCTCTCTCCCTGTTATCAGACCACTGCTTAAAAACTACCTCCTTGGCCAAGCTCTTGTCATCTGTCCGAAAATTGTCTTAAATCAAACAGTGTTAAATTTTGACTCCTGAGAGCTCAAGTTCCTTTCAATGCAATAAAGGTGCTATGTAAATGCATGTTGCTGGATCAGCTTTCACTGTAAGGGCTAAACAAGCATACTCCAGTGACTCCTTGTGAAAAGGGAGCTCCTCCGAACGTTCTTAAATTCTACTTAAGTCCCATGTCTTAGCTTAAGTGCTTTAACCACTGAAGCTAATCCTTTAATTATCTTAAAGGTCTCGATAACAGTCTCCTCAGATTGTACCCTTCCCTGAAATTAAAGCAAGCTTTCTCAGCCGACTCAAAACCACCAAGGGCCCCCTCCCCATGAAATCTGCGGGCAACTGTAATCTCTATGGGAATGGCGAAGAATTTGTCATCTCAGTGAGCTGCCAGTGTGATACCAGGTAAGTAAAAAGGTCACATGGGCAATTCTTCTGGAGTGATTTCGAGCGGAAAGATTCTTTTTCACCCGGGGTGGTTTTGGCAGTTGGAAGGGGAGGGTGAGTGAGGGTAAAATTGAACTCTTTGTAAAGTAATTTGTTTCGACTAGGCAACCCTTTTCTTGCTGACTGTTGTTAGATGTTGCTGCGTCTCCTGAACCCTGCAAGTGCTGATGTCTTTTTCTGCCTCTAGGTTGAGAGAAGCCACGGCTCCTTTGATATCTCCCTGCAGTTGATGCACACGGCCTCCTCACTGTCAGTGACTGGGCTGGGAATGTGTGGGAAGAACCAAGAACAGTTCAACATGCGTTTTACAGGAACCCCGAGCTGTCGTCTGTCACCCTTGTTGATCACAGCCCCACCTCAGCACCAGACAGAAAATAGAGAATTTCCCTTCCAAATACCTCCCAGTTTGGTGCTTGCGTGTTTTTTTCTTCACCTTGGGATTGGACTCTGAAGAAACAGACTATCTCCCTCCATGTTGTGTGCTCAGTCATTTTGGATTTATCTCAGAAGCTGGGGGCACCTTTCAGGTGGTGCATTCATAGAACATAGAGCTGCACAGCACAGGAACAGGCCCTTCAGCCCACGATGTTGTGCCAAACATGACATCAAATTAACCAATCCTTTCTGCCTGCCCTTCATCCATATCCCTCCATTCCTTGCATATTCCTATGCTTATCTAAAAGTGGCTTAAATACCCCTTTTGTATGTGTCTCCACCACCCCGGCAGTGCATTCCACGCTCCTACCACCCTCTGTGTAAAAAACTAACCACTCACATCCCCTTTGAACTTCTTCCCTTTCACCTTAAGTACATGCCCCCCTAGTATTAGACATTTCCAGACTGGGAAAAAAGATTTTGACAGACAACCCTACCTACGCATCTCAGAATTTTATGGACTTCCATCAAGTCTCCCGTCAGCCTCCGCCGCCCCAGAGAAAACAACCCTCCCATTTCCGAGGAAGGGTCCATACCCGAAACGTCAGCTTTCCTGCTGCTCTGATGCTGCCTGGCCTGCTGTGTTCATCCAGTTCTACACCTTGTTATCTCAGACTCCAGCATTGGCAGTTCCTACTATCTCCGAGTTTTTCTACCGTCTCCTTATAGCTCCTACTCTCCAATCCAGGCAGCGTCCTGGCAAACCTATCTTGGTAAACCAATCCAAATCTCACCACTGCTCCCAGCCATTGTCAGAACCACACTCCTCTCTCCTCTTCCCAAAAGAAAAACTCACCCTCAGCTCTTCCATCTCTGAACATGTTCAGAAGAAGGGTCACCGGACCCAAAACGTTAACTCTGCTTTTTCCTTCACAGATGCTGCCAGACCTGCTGAGCTTTTCCAGAAACTTCTGTTTTTGTTCCTGATTTACAGCATCCGCTGTTCTTTCAGTTTTTACCTCACAATTTATTGTTCTTTGATTCTCTGTCCAAAAGTGTACAACACAGGAACGGGCCCTTTGGCCTTTGATGTTGTGCCAAACATGACGTCAAATGAAACTAATCCCTTCTGCCTGCGCTTTGTCCATATCCCTCCATTCCTTGAATATTCGTGTGTTTATCTAAAAGTGCCTTAAACGCCCCTATTGTACCTAGCTCCAACAGCATTGTGCTCTCCGCTAAGGGTGTACTGAGGTGGTACATCCCAAACCTTCTGCAGCCAGGATGGAGTTTGAAGCCACGCTGTTGATCCACATCCAATCAGCATGCTCTCCCAAGGAATCTGAAAGGCTGTGTCAGTATAAAGTTTGACATGTATCTGTAAGGGAGGACTGTTTTATGAGGCGAGCTCAGAACAGATTGGGCCTGTGCTCATTGGGATGTGGAAGAACGAGAGGTAACCTTTAAGTTGTCTCGAGTAGATTTGTAGCTCGGGTTGCGGGTGTTGAGGTTGGTTGGCTCACCGAGCTGGTTTGTTGTTCCGCAGATGTTTCATTACCACGCTGGGTAACATCCTCAGTGCAGCCTCTGGTGAAGCGCCGTTGTATTTTCCCACCTGGTTTTTCTATCATCTGTATCCACATTGATAAGGAGAACCACCAATTCAACTAGAACAACATCAGGATCCTGGGACAGGCAAAGCAGAGCCAAGCACAGGAATTCCTGGTTCTCCACGAAGAAAGCCATCAACAAACACTTAGAGCTCGATCCCATCAACACTCCATTGTGAAGAAAAACCAGAAGTGAGGTAATCCAGCTCAATGGACTCTAGAGTTTAAAAACCAGGCGGGAGAACACACCGACGCTTCATCGGAGGCTGCACTGAGGATGTTACCCAGCACGGTAATGAAACATCTGTGGAACAACAAACCAGCTCGGTGAGCCAACCAACCTCAACATAACTTTATTAAAACACATAGGATTCTTAGGGGACTTGGCAGGGTAGATGTGGGAAGGTTATTTCTCCTTATGGGAGAGTCTAGGACCAGAAGGAATCATCTCAGAATCAGGGGTTGTCCATTTAAGAAGTTGAGGAGGAATTTCTTCTCTTTGAGTGTAGTGAATCTATGGAATTCTTTACCACAGAGGGCTGTTAATGTTGGGTCATTAGGTACATTCAAGGTTGTGGTAGATTTTGAGTCACTGTGGGAATCAAGGGTTATGGGGAAAGGCAGAAAATTGGAGTTGAAGATTATTACATCAGCTATGATCACATTAAATGGTGAACAGCTTGGATAGACAGAATGACCTATTGCTGCTCCTGTGTCTAATGGTCTAGAGGTGGGGATACTGACGGTAGGGTTTCCAATTTAATTCCAATACATGAAACTCTCCCATTCTTACCACCAGCTATTGGCGCTTGTGGGAAAGATACGCAGGTCATTCTCGAGCCTGTTTAACTGTGTTATGAACACATCTTCCTTGCCCATCAAGACCTGGAGTGAGATTCGAACTTGAGGCTACTATCTCCAAGGCAGGGCATGATCATCTGTACCTCAAGATCTCCTGAAGGCCAACACGAGATGGGCGATTTAATACTCACATTGCCAATGATACCCAAAGTTTGGCAATGAATGAATAAAATCTGGGCCAAATACTTTTCTCAAACTTGACCCACCTCAGCTCGTCTCAATGTCATCACCTACACCGTTGACCTCTAATACACCTCTTTCTCAAAACAGCTAATTCCGAAAACAGTGATTGTAGGAACAAGAGTTTCCCACCTCAGCAGGGATTAACAGATAAATTTGAGTGAGAACATGCCTGTGTCGAATCGAAAGGCAGGTTCTAGATGATATCACAGCTGAGCAAGCAATTTGGAGAAGGTTTCGGTAGAACTCCTGACTTTGGATAACATTGTCTGAGCCACTCCCTGCCTTACGTATGTTTTAGTCGGAATTATTTTCTGTCTATTGTGATGATACGTTGGAATATTCAAGTATTTCTACACTTCTTTGTGAAATATTCAGGACACGATTAAAAAGAATCCTTTAATTCACAGGTGAACCTTTCAGAAGAATTTATTCCTTGTAATTTGTTTCATCTTCATGCCCTTCTCTGTGTTCGAACGTGGGGCCTTGGGCATTAGGTAACAAGCCCTAGATACTTTCCCTTCTGTGTGAGCTGGCCTCCGAGTTGGAAGTTTGGGAGTTCAACTCTCAGTCCAGTCACAAGATGTAGGTCATAAGTTGGTCATTCTGCCCATCAAGTCTGCTCCACCATTCAATGGGATCATGGCTGATTTTATAGTCCTCACACAGATGTGTAATCCAGGCTGACACTCCAGTGCAGAGCTAAGTGAGTGCAGCAGTGTCAGAGGTGCCTTCTTTCAGATCAGATGTTAAACTGGGCTACTATTTGCCCCTTCCAGTGTGTGGAGAAAGATCCTATAGTCTTGAAAAGAGCAGGAACATCCTTCCCAGTGTCCTGGCTGATGTTAATCCATCCCAGCATCAACCTAAACCAAGTGCTGGAGAAACTCAGCAGGTCTTGCGCTATCTATGGACAGTGTAACAGCATTAATCTTTGGCATCCAATGTGCAATAGAAGAGCAATAGAGTCATGGAGTCAAAAAGATGTACAGCATGGAAACAGACCCTTCTGTCCAACTCGTCCATGCTGACCAGCTATCCTAAATTGATCCCATATTTTGCTTGGGAACCCTGCAGCCAAAACGTATCGTTGTGGACTTCACAAGCGTCAAAATCTCCCCTCCCCCGACCGCATCCCAAAACCAGCCCAGCTCGTCCCTGCCTCCCTAACCTGTCTTTCCTCCCATCTATCCCCTCCTCCCACCTCAAGCCACACCCCCATCTCCTACCTAGCAACCTCATCTCGCCTCCTTGACCTGTCCATCCTCCTTGGACTGACCTATCCCCTCCCTACCTCCCCACCTAAACTCACCTTCACTGGCTCCAACCCCGCCTCTTTGACCTATCTGTCTCCTCTCCACCTATCTTCTCCTTTTTCCATCTTCTATCCGCCTCCCCCTCTCTCCCTATTTATTTCAGAACCCCCTTCCCCTCCCCCATTTCTAAAGAAGGGTCTGGACCCGAAACGTCAAGCTTTCCTGCTCCTCTGATGCTGCTTGGCCTGCTGTGTTCATCCAGCTCTACACCTTGCTAAATTGATCTAATCCAATTTGCCAGCATTTGGCCCATATCCCTCTAAACCCTTCCTGTTCGGTTACCCATCCAGGTCCCTTTTAAATGTTGTAATTGTACCAGCCTCCACCATCTCCTCTGGCAGCTCATTCCATACACGCACCACCCTCTGCATGAAAAAGTTGCCCTTTAGGTCCCTTTTAAATCTTTACCCTGTCACCTCAAACCTGTGTTTTGGACTCCCCTACCCTGAGAAAAGATAAATTGGCAAATCACCCTATTAATGCCTCTTATAATTTTATAAACCTCTATGAGATCACCACTCAGCCTCCGACCCACCAGGGAATATACACCCAGCCTGTTCAGCCTCTCCCTATAGCTCAAACCCTCCAACCCTGGTAATAACCTTGTAAATCTTTTCTGTACCATTTCAAGTTTCACAACAATTTTCCTATAACAGGGAGGCCAGAAATGAATGCAGGATTCCATAACTGGCTTAATCAATGTCCTGTACAGCTGCAACATGACCTCCCAACTCCTGCACTGACCAATAAAGGCAAGTATGCCAAATGCCTTCTTCACTATCCTGCCTACCTGTAATTGTTTTGTCGTAGAATGGAGGTGTGGGGCAGCAAGTGGAACAAAAGCCAAGGTCAACGAAGGTTAGAGCATGTGGGACATTATAGGTCATTGGTGTCACAGGGAGAAAGGCAAAGAGAGTGATAATGCTTGAAGACGTGTGATTTAAGTCCAGGGTAGGAGATAATAGCAAAATATAGGTCAAGAACAAAAGCAAGGAAATCAAACATTGGATGGGGGAATTAGGTAGGGCAAAGGAAACGAAATGGAGGACAGAGTTCATGGTTTGAAGCTATTGAGCCCAACGTTAAGTCCAGAAAGTTAAAAAGTGCCCATTTGGAAAATGAGGCGTTGCTGCTCCAGCGTGTGTTGTCTACTGGAACGCTGTGGCATGTCGGGAACAGAAATATTGGGGAGATCGTTGATTGCAATGGCAAGCAACTGCAAAGTCAGGATCATTTCTATGCAGAGAGCGGAGATCTTCCTCAAACTAATCTGTGGTCTCAGTCATGTAGAGGAGACTGCATAGCGAGCAGAGAATGCAGCAAACTAGATTGAAAGTAAATCACTGCGTCTCCTGGGAGGAGAGGTTAGGACCTTGGGCATTGAGGATCCTGTTGGCTATTTCTGACTTGGGGTGCCTGAAAACATGGCAATCCCAGAGCAAAACATCTTAGCCAACTCCAGATATTGCAATGTAAGTAATCTCCTAGCTGCTGAGGAGCTCTGAGTTCAGTGAAATGGGACAGCGCAACACACACAGAGACACACACTCACACACAGACACACAGATACATACAAACACACGCACACACACACACACACACAGATACATACAAATACACACACACACAGACACACACACACACACAGACACAGACTCACAGACACACACACACATACCCACACTCACATACACTCACACACTCGCACACACACACGCTCGCACACCCACACACACACTCACACACACTCACACACACAGACACAGACACACACACCCACCCACACGCACACATTCACACACACAGACACACACACTCACTCATGCACACGCACACACACACACACGCTCACGCGCGCACACACACACACACACGCACACATGCACACACACACACACACACATATAGACACACTCACACAGACATACACACAGACACACAGAAAAACAGAAACAGACACACAACGACACACACAAACGCACTGACAGGAGCGCGCACACACACACACACACACACACACACACACACTCTCTCTCACACAGATGCACACACACACACACGCAGGATAAAACCCTAGGTAAACTTAGAACGTAGAACAACATAGAACATAGAACAGTACAGCACAGTACAGGCCCTTCAGCCTACGATGTTGTGCCGAACTTTTACCCTGAACCTAAGGTCTATCTAACCTCCAAACCTACCTTATACTATCATCCATATGCCGACCTAATAGCCGCCTAAACGCCTCTAATGAGGCTGACTCCACTACCTTCTCCGGCAATGCATTCCACGCACCGACCACTCTCTGAGTTAAGAATGTACCTCTGACGTCTCCCCAATATCTACCTCCTTTCACTTTAAAACTAAATCCCCTCGTAAAAGCTACCTCTACCCTAAGAAAAAGTCTCTGGCTGTCTACTCTATCTATACCTCTGATCATTCTGTACACCTCTATCAAGTCAAAACAGGGTGATTTCATATCAGAAATGTGATTCATAACTACATCACTCTCTCTCTCATGTTTCATGTTGCTGCAGAGAGTGTATTTGTCACTCTTCACCTCAAAAGTGGCTCTGATTATTTAGGAAGAAAGACCAGGTTACAATGCTGAGAATCTTCGGCCATCATTGTTGATGGCCCAGGCATCAGTCGGGGAATGAAACCTCCAAAAACTCTAACCAGGTAGAAAAAGAATTGGCAACTCTCAATCAACCAACTCCTCAGTCAGCCTCCTGTTTATAAAACATGAGGGGTTCAAGGTTGACTTCATCCCTGCCACTGGTGGGACGAATGGCATCAGAGGTTAGCAATGAGGAGGTTAGTGGGATAAAGAAGCTGCCAAATAGTTGTGTACATTCCTGACGCCAATTCCACAGCAGTCCATTCACAGTCTCTGAAAATATTGCTCATTTTCAGAACAAGCCCTGCTATCCACGTACCCTCTCCGCTTCCCAGGAATCACTGGGGCTCAGGGCTTGGATCATAGATTATTCTGTCAAGCCTGACTTGGCCACTAGCCTAAAGGTGGCAAGCTAGCGTTTACCTTATGCACAGTAAAACTTAAACAGAGCATATTTGCCTGACACAATATGTTCACACATGACAGCAAAAAACTGCTCAGCAAAGAAGAGATTTGTTGTGCAAATGAGAGATGCCAACCCATCATTTCTGGTGTACAATCTCCGAGGATGAAAATACAAACAGAGGGACATTGTGGAGAGCAGAATCCTGGAGAAATAGACCCTGTAAATGCAGACACATCCCCCGGGGAACCCCTGTAAATAATGACATACTCTTCCCCGGCGACATCTTGTAAATTATTGACACTCTCCAGTCGCCGCTCCCCCCAACGACTCCCTGCCCACCCCCTGGGGACCTCTGTGAATACTGACATACTCCAACAGACCCCCACCACCCCCCAGCTCAGGGGGATCCCCTGTAAATACTGACACACTCCCTTCCTGGGAACCCAAAAATACTGACACCCACCCCCAAGGACACCCTGTAAATACTGGCACACTTCCTGGGACCCCCTGTAAACTCCCACCAGAGTCAATTTCAACCTTGAATCTACTTGACAACACTGCCCTGATAGCCTTCTGCGGCAAAGCATTCCACAGATTTGCGACCTGGTGAAAAGAGAAATTCCTCCTTATCTCTCTCTTAATTGTGCAACGGCTTTGCTAAGATTATGCTGTCTGGTCCTAGACGCTCCCACAAGGGGGAACACCTTTCCACATCAACATTGTCAAGCCCCCTAAGAATCCTGTGTATTTTAATAAGGTCAAATTTCATTCTTCTATATTCTAATGAGTATATGGCAAATCTACTGAACCACTTTGCATGAAACAATCCCTCCACATAGGATCAGCTTAGTGAACCTTCTTTAGATTGCATCCAATGTCATCGTTTCTTTCCTTAGATAAGGGGCCCAAACCTTTTCACAGTATTCCATCTCGATAGCACCTTGTTAAGTTTTAGCAAAACCTCCCCACTTTCATACTTCATTGCCTTTGATATAAAAATGAACACTCTTTTTACCATCTCTATTACCTGTTGAACTTGGATGCTAAATTCTTGTGGTGTACAGACGAGGATTCCCAAATTCCTCTGTGCGATAGCTTTCTGCAGTCTTTCTCCATTTAAATAATATTCAGCTCCTCTATTCTTCCTGCCAAAGTGCATAACCTCAACATTCTATTCCATCTGAGAAGATTTTGTCCACTTGTGTAACCTGTCTTTATGCCACTGTGAACTCT
>JAHRHZ010000144.1:91266674-91281729 GCA_024137785.1 Ginglymostoma cirratum
TGGATGAACACAGCAGGCCAAGCAGCATCATAGGAGCAGGAAAGCTTGACGTTTCGGGCCTAGACACTTTATCAGAAAAAAAAGCAAGTATGTTTTGTTTTCGTTCATTTGGAGTGAGTGCTGTGTAGTATTTTGCTATCTCCAGCCACCTTATTTCTTTTCCTCCTTAAAACATAACAGTAAATTTTGCAACGGGTGTAGATAATGTTCTATTCCCAGGCACCCAGTATTTGCATCACATGGCTTCCAGATCAAGCACTGGCCTATTGCTCTGCTCCATTAATGTTGGTTAAGCCCAGAGAATAACGTCACTGATATCAATGTGTTACTCAGCAAGTGCATATGTGAATGTAACATGCCCTGAAAAGTCATTTACAACCATTGACTTCTGTGTTGGTCCATGCTTGGCAAGATGTTCTCTGCTAAGACATTAGTAAGACATGCCTGTAGAATGTTCCTTCAGTTTGTGCAACACAGAAATGTGAAGACCATGTTGCACAGGGTTCCTTCTGAATCAGGAGCTCAGAGTTCGAGTCCCATGCCAGAATGTACTAGCCAAAACTGGAATATCTAAAACATGACCAAACGGGTTCAGTGTCAACATGCCAATACTTAGCAATGGCAGGTGGTAAGAGTGGGAGAGTTTGCTGAACAGCTAGCCACACATGACAATAGCAGCCCACAGGATCCTGAATTTTTTCATTCCTTTATTCATTCACAGGATGAGGATGTCACTGGCCAGGCAGCATTTATTGCCCATCCCTGATTGCCCAGAGGTGACAGTTCAGAGTCCACCACATTGCTATGGGTCTGGAGTCACATGGAGGCCAGGTTAGCAGTTTCCTTCCCTCAAGGACATTAGTGAACCAGGTGGGTTTTTCCCCCAACAATTGATCATGGACACATGGTCATCATTGGATTCCTAATTCCAGATATTTTATTTAATTCAAATTCCACCATCTGCTGTGGTGGGATTTGAAGCCAGGTCCCCAGAATGTTATCCGGGTCTCTGGATTGACAGTCCAGCAAAAATACCACTAGGCTATTGCAGAAGCCCATGATGGTAAATGCCCTTTCAGAGCATGATATCTGATAGAGGGTACAGTGAATTTGCCATAGTCCTACTGGGCCGTAGGACTGCTCTCTCATTAGAAAGAGAGACAACTAATGCTGGTTTAACCTGAGGGTCAGGGAGTGGAGAGGTTGAGAAGGAGAGACCTTCATGCTCACCTCAGCTGGTGTTGGGGGTCAGGTTAGCTCAGTTGGCTGGATGGCTGGTTTGCAATGCAGCTCGTACCTGTGTAAATTCATAGACATACTGAACATTCTTACTTCTGTGACGTTGATCACAATACCAACACAAACCAGCAATTGTCTTCTCTCATTTTATAGCTTCTATTGCTGTGAGTTACAAATGCCTCTTCTTTCTGCACATTCTTTCCCCAACCCATGTCCTGTTTTACTCTCACATCCAGGCGAATGTTGCGCACATCATTCATACAGGCCTTGTACTCAGTCTTCCCAACACAAACATACCAAGGGAATCCTCACAAGTATTAAAGTGAATTGGGAAAAGGCTTGGCAGTGGTATTTGCTTTGTTTGATGCAATGACTAAATATTAAGGGGATTGGGCTCTGTTTTCATTGTAAAGTGAGAGATGTAAAAACATCAGAGATAAAAGGTACTGCAGATGCTGGAGAATCCGAGATAACAAGCATGGGGCTGGATGAACACAGCAGGTCAAGCAGCATCATAAACATTGCTGCTGAGTCAAGTCCTCTTTTCCAGCTGCTTAAGATTTTTTTATTCATTGAGGAAATGCGTACGTCTCTGGCTAGGCCTGTTTAGGTGCCTATCCCTGGTTGCCCTGACAAGATGGTGGTGAGCCACCTTCCTGAACTGCTGCTGCCTGTGTTGGGTAGATACACAGACAGTGCTGCTAGGGAGGGCGCTCCAAGATTGTGACCCATCGACTCTGAAGGGATGGCGAAATATCTCCAAGCCAGGATGTGTGAGTGGATTGAGATGGTGGAGTTGCTTGCATCTGCTACTCTTGACCTCCTAGGTGGTGAGGGTCCCAGGTTTGGAATGTGCTGTCAAGAGTGAGTTACTTCCAGATGGCACACAATGCCATCACTGTGTTTCAATGCTGACATATTGAGTGTGGTGGACATGGCACCAATCAAGTGACTGCTTTGTACCTGGAAGAGGGCAAACCTCTCAAAAACACATTCATTCCCTACCGTGCGGAAGCAGGCCATTCGGCCCATTGGGTCCGCACTGACCCTCTGAAGACCCACTCCCCTACCCTATCCCCGCATTTCCCATGGCTGATCCACCTAGCTTGCGTACCCAATAATAACTACGGGCAATTTAGCATGGCCAATCCACCTAACCTGCACACCTTTGTGGGGGGAAACTGGAGCACCCGGAGGAAACCCACCCAGACACGGGGAGAATATGCAAACTCCACACAGACAATCACCCAAGGCTTCAATTGTACTCAGGTCCCTGGTGCTGTTAGGCAGCAGTGCTAACCCCTGAGCCACCATGCCACTCAATGTCGTTAGACCAAAACTCAGCCAGGCAAGAGGCAATGATTCTATCTCATTCCAGTTCCCCCCTTTAAATAGACCCCTCTTCTTTGAAACTGACTGTAATCATGTTTCACTGATCCCTTTTCCTATCCCTCTTTATCTAATACAGTTGATATAATCTTGAATCACCTTCCTCCTCATAGACCAGCTTGGCTTTTATATATAACAAAGGGTCCTTACAAGACCATTACAAATCAAAGTTTGACACCTAGTCACATCAAAAAAAAAGACGTTGGTTTTAAAGAGAGTCTGAAATGAGGAGAGAGCATGCTCACTGCATCTCTACCTGTCCCTTTCTCCCCCTCAGCCCGAGGTACCCAGCTCAAGTTAGTGCTGTGTTTTTCTCCACAGATAGTGCTGGATCTCCTGAGCTTCTCCTGCACTTTCTGTTTATATTTCAAACATTGCTGTCTGGCCTTGCCGTTTAATGCTGACACGAAGCCGGGAAACTTGCAATAGTTGCCAGCAGGTCTCACTCAAGACAAGGGGATATCCTTCACTCAGGGTTTCCCATAGGTACACAGGAACATTGAAGTCAGGAACAAGAGTAGGCTATTCGAACCCTTGAGCCTGCTCCACCATTCATTACATCATGGCTGATCATGGATCTGAATATGCCAAAGCAGTCCTCCTCCATATCTCTTCAGCCCTTTCGCCGCGACAGCTATATCTATCTCCTTCTTGGAAGCACTAAGTCCAAGGTAGCCTTTAACACCAATTCAGACTTAGGACTTGTCACTTTGGAGCCACTGGACTAACTGTAACCCTTTTCTTGGACTATAGATGTATGGTCTCCCTGATCACAAACACCCTGGCCATGCCTAGCCCTGGCAATGGAGGCTGGGCTGGCCTTTCTGAGCCAGATCTCTCTGACTAATGGGTGCCTCCAGGAACTCCAGTAGGGAATACTTCACCAAACGCTAGTGTGGGATTTTTTAAACAAAACAGTAATGGCTGGAAGAACCCAACAGGTCTGGCAGCATCTGCGGGGAGAAATCAGAGTGCAGGAACCTGAAACGTTAACTCTGATTTCTCTTCACAGACGCTGCCAGACCTGCTGAGCTTTTCCAGCCATTTCTGTTTTCGTTTTCAATTTCCAGCATCCGCAGCTCTTTCAGTTTTTATGTGGAATCATTTAACATGTGATTTGACTGACATCTCATCTGAAAGGGGAGGTGATGGCCGAGTGGCATTGTCACTGGACTGTTAATCCAGAGACCCAGATAATGTTCTGGGATCCTGGGTTCAAATCCTGCCATGGCAGATGGTGGAATTTGAATTCAATAAATATCTGGAATTAAGAATCTGACGATGACCATGAACCCATTGATGATGGTCAGAGTAAAACCCATCTGGTTCACTAATGTCCTTTAGGGAAGGAAACTGCTAACCTTACCTGGTCTGGCCTACATGTGGCTCTAGGCCCACAGCAATGTGGTTGACTCTTAGCTGCCCTCTAGGCAATTAGGGATGGGCAATAAATTGTGTCTAGCCCTCATCCTGTGAATGAATAAGGGAACTAAAATGAAGAAAGAAAGAAAGACAGTAATGCCCACCTCAAACGTTTAGTGTTTCCTTAGTGCTGCACTGGAGTGTTGTACCAACTGGAAAAGCAAGGACAGTGCATGTATAGGAACACCATCACTTTTAAGTTCCTTTCAATATTAACCGCTACCCAAACCTGGAACTATATCGCTGTTCCTTCACTATCACTGGATCGATATTTTGGAACTCCCTCCCTAATAGCACTTTGGGACTATCGAAATAGCGCATAGAACCAACAAAGAACCGTACAGCATCCCAAGATCCCTCTGTATATCAATGTTCCAAAGGGTCTTGCCATTTATTGTATACTTTCTGCTTGCAGTTGACCTCCCAAAATGCATCACCTCTCATTAGCTTGATGGAGCATGTGCTCATGTTCTCATCAGGTTGGTGACATTCTGTTGCTGTCCATCCAAAAAGTTGGGTTACAAACAAGAGATTCATCACTTTTAGTTTTGAACTTAGTACTCCTCAGCGGTAACTCAGTAGTTCACACTGCTGCCTCACAGCTCAAGGGACCTGGCTTTGATTCCACCCTCGCGCGACTGATGTGTGGAGTTTGCACATTCTCCCCGTGTCTGCATGGGTTTCTTTCGGGTGCTCCGGTTTCCTCCCACAGTCCAAAGGTGTGCAGGCTAGGTGGATTGGCCATGCTAAATTGCCCATAGTGTTCAGGGATGTGTAGATTAGGTGGGTTTATTGGGGGATGGGACTGGGTGGGGTACACTGAGGGTTGGTGTGGACTTGTTGGGCCGAAGGGCCTGTTTCCACACTGTAGAGTTTCAACAAAGTTCCCAAAGCCTCCTCGAGCAGGAGCTGATTCAGCCTGAAATGACAGCACTTCTCCCTGATGTGTCTAGATTGAGTCAGTCCCCAGTCAATCTGTTGACTCAGCATCAGACCACACAGGCTTCCAATTTCTTCGGCTCACATCACCTTGCCAAGCCCCATCCTGCCAAGGGTACTGCACTGAGGTTGGGAGCTTATCTCAGAGTCTGTCTGGGTGTGGTGACTCTCCCCAGCTGGTGAGGAGGTGGCCAATAGTTGCTAGTCCTCAGCTAAACCACCAACTCTGACCTCAGGGAATGATTTTCCCAACAGGATTTGAAACGAAAATTAAAAACACACAGAGGAAACCAGCATTTTAAAATTGTTTTTATTGAAACCTTTATTAAGTAACAATATATTACCACTGATTCATCAAAAGTGAGCCCAGAGCAGCCCATCTGCTCCATGAGTGTATGTTTCTCCACATGAACCAATTACAATTTAATGCACCAGTCCTGCCATTTGTGTTAAACACATTCATGTATTTTTGATTTCCTTGTAAAATCCATTCACAGTGGCAAAGAGAAGGACTCATGGCACAGCGGTTAGTGCCCTGCCTCTGAGACAGAAGCTCTGGGTTCAAATCCCACACTAAAACATGATATCCAAGGGAGAAGAATTCATAAAGTGGCCAAGAAAGGTTGAGAATTATTGTGCAAATCCTTCCAGAGATATCAATGGCTGGTGATAGTAGGAACTGCAGATGCTGGAGAATCTGAGATAGCGAGGTGTAGAGCTGGATGAACACAGCAGGCCAAGGAACATCAGAGGAGCAGGAAGGCTGACGTTTCGGGCCTCGACCCTTCTTCAGAAAAATGAAGGTGTGAAGAAGGGTATTTTCTGAAGAAGGGTCTAGGCCTGAAACGTCAGCCTTCCTGCTCCTCTGATGCTGCTTGGCCTGCTGTGTTCATCCAGCTCCACAACTTGTTATCAATGGCCGGTGTTAAGTCTGGGAGGGATTTCTGATCTGAATGCAATGGGGTGGGATTGACGTCTTGAACCATTCAGATATGGGGAGTAAAGGCAGAAAGATTAGACATGGAGAAAAAACATAAAGTTGCATGTTGATGCCAAAGTGTCTCCTCATTGCCTGAGCTGAAGAGTAGAGATTTAGAGTGGCTGCTATTTACTGACATGAGTTTGCTCATATCCTAATGAGCAGACAGAGAACTGGAGAGAGTGACAATGGACCTTAGGGGGTCAATGGATAAAGCAGAGAAAAGAAGGTAATACTTGTCTCTAGCAGTCAAGGAGGTTACGATGGAGCTGTTTATGACACTAGTTAGGCACTGCTGAAGCACTGTGTGTTGTTTTGTTCGCCACATCATAAAAAAGGATATGATTGCATGAAAGAGGGTGTAGAGGAGATGTTCTCCAGTGATTCAGAGAGACTAGATAGATTGGAGTTGTTTTCCTTAGAGAGGAGAAGGCTGAGAGGTCCAAAATTCTGACAGACAGACAGAGGGAAACATTTCCCTTCAAAAGAGGGCTCAGTAATCAGGGGGTACAGTTTTCAAGTATAGAACAGTAGGGTTAGAGAGATAATGGGAACTGCCGATGCTGGAGAATCTGAGATAACAAGGTGTAGAGCTGGATGAACACAGCAGGCCAAGCAGCATCAGAGGAGTAGGAAAGCTGATGTTTCGGGTCTGGACCCTTCTTCAGAACAGTAGGGTAAGAGTGGATTTGAAGAAAAGGTTTTTTCACTCAGAGGTGATGGGCATTTGGAACTCACTGCCTGAAAGATATTTAAGGATTATTTCGATAAAGACAAAACATACAAAGTTGTGGGCCAAGTGCTGGAAAATGGGATTAAGTTTGGTGGGTGTTTGATGACTAGCATGGAAAAGATAGGCTTAAAGGGCTCTTTCCATTTTGTAAAAGCGATATTGCACTAGTGAAGTAACATTTCATAGATCTCTCATTAGAGAGAGACAACTGATGGTGGTTTAACTGAGGGTCATCATGCCTCAGGTGACGGCTGAGGCTGAGAAAATGGTTACCTCAGCTTGTAGAATAATTGAACCCACACTGTTGGTGCCACTCTGCATCGCAAAGCAGCCAGCTGAACTAACTGAGCCCCTATTGCGTAAATGTATATTCCACTGTGACTCAAATCATTGATGTACCTACATAAGATAGCTCCATCGTTATGGAACGATGAACAAGAGTGTAACAGAAATGAAGGAGCACTGAAGGAATGAATCCTGTGAGATGTCAGAGTGAGGAGACACAGAGGTGACAGGAGGGGAACTCCTAGGGTGGCACAGTGGTTAGCACAGCTGCCTCATAGTGCCAGGGACCTGGGTTTGATTCCAACCTTGGGCAATTGTCTGTGTGGAGTTTGCACATTCTCCCTGTGTCTGCGTGGGTTTCCTCCAGGTGCTCCAGTTTCCTCCCACAGTCCAAAGATGTTCAGGTTAGGTGGATTGGCCATGCTAAGTTGCCCATAGTGTTCAGGGATGTGTAGATTAGGTGGGTTATATGGGTCTGGGTGGGATTCTCTGAGGTTTGGTGTGGACTTGTTAGGCTGAAGGGCCTGTTTCCACACTGTAGGGATTCTATGATTCACGTCTGCCCTTCCAGAATGGACTATTTATTGGGTGGATGTTTGAACAGAAAGCTATGGGTTTGCTAATAGACCAATAGGTGTGCCAGAAGGCAAGTTCTGGTCATCTATAGGAAGACCTGCTTCATACAATCAAGACCTAGTGTGTTCTAATGGATAAGGCAATGGAGTCAAGAACTCTGTAGTCATCTTGGATGTCATCCTGAGTAGGAATGACAGGAAAGGGCCAATATTTTTATGAGGTGAGCAAAAGATCTCCTCCAAGACCAGGGTGATGAGGTGGGCACTAGGACCGACCTCAAAGTCCTTGAGATAGGGAAGATATAATGATAAATCCAGTTTCCTGCTCGTGATTGAGTCCTGGGGAATCTTCTAGAAAACGTATGCCCCAGAGGAGTGTATGTGCCTGATCCTTCACATGGTTGATCAGGAATGCAGAAAATGGAGAGACTATAAACAAACTCAGTTCAAAAACACATGATTCGCATGCATTAAGAATAGTATCTCCGTCACATCCAAAGACATTTGCCTCTCTCAGGATTCGTGGCAAACAACAGCCGGGATCTCAGATTCCACAAGCTGATTGCGAAACCAGTAATCTGTCCTTTTGGTGTATTGAGCAAAACCCAGTTACAAGCAGAAATATTGTAAACAAGCCACACACTAGTTTGGCACACCTCCCTGAGGGTTGCGTTAAAACAACAACATTGTGGCTTCAACTGTCTGACTCGCCTTTCTGTTCTAGTCCTTGGCCTCTGATGTAACTCACTGCAGGAACAAGTTTTTTTAAGAAGAAAGGTTTTAATTGGGAAGGGAGTGAAGAGTTACAGGGATAATTCCAGGCAAATGGAATCGAGGATTATCAGATCAGAAACGATCTCATTGAATGGTGCAGCAGACTCGATGGGCTGAATGGCTGAATTGTACTCTTTTTTTCAATCTCGTGGTCTTAATAATGAACGGCAGTGGGCAAGGTTCTCAAATCTACTGCAATAGTTTGCTCCCTCAGACCATGGCTGTTAGAGAGGAAACCAGAGAATATGGGATATTTGGTATTGTTTGCATAGTGCGATATTGTCAGCCATGCACACAGCCTGCTGGGTAGCTGAAGGATTGAAAAGAAATGCCATCTGTACAATTTGATTTTATTCTAAGAAGACTTTGTTCAGATCTAGCAGAATTTCAGAAAAGTTGCCAAAAATGTGGATGTTGCCAATTCATGATTCATAATCCAGAAGGCCAGGTCAACGTTCTGATGACGTAGCTTCAAATCTTACCAAGGCATGAGATTAGATTTAAATTCAAACAGTTAAACCTGGAACGGAAATCTAGTCTCAGCAAGAGTGACTCTGAAACAATCATCAATTGTCGTCGAAACACATCTGGTTCACTAATGTCCTTTTGGGAAGAAAATCTGCCAACCTTACCTGGTCTGGGCTTTTGTATGAAAAATCTGTACCACTGCTCATCATACTAGATGAGTTTCATAAGATAAATGTGCTGCTGCTATACTGTTTCAGGGTATGGACTCATTCTGAAGAAGAGTCATACTGCACTCAAAAGGGTAACTCTGTTTCTCTCCTCACAGATGCAACCAGACCTACTGAATTTCTCCATCACTCTTAAATTTATCACTGTTAGGGACTCACTGGGCAATAAGATTCTAAGATGTAGGAGCAGAAGTAGGCCATTCAGCCCATTGGGTCTGCTCTGTCTTCAATGAGATCACAGTTGATCTGATAATCCTCAACTGCACTTCCCATCTTTTCCCCAAAGCCCTTAATGCCCTCATATCTGTCTCTTTCAATCTTGAATATGACTCATCCTCGACCGCCCTCCGTGTTAAAGAATTCCACAGATTCATTATCCTCTGGGAGAAGAAATTCCTCCTCTGCTCCGTTTTAAAGTGCAAAACCTTATTCTGAGATTGTGACATCTGGTCCCATACTCCCCCTTACAGGGTAACAATCTTTGTGCATCTATCCTGTCAAGACCCCTAAAAATCTTGTACGTTTTAATCAGGCAACCTCTCATTTTTCGAGATTCCAAGGAGTACAGGTCTAATCCACTCGGCCACTCCTCATAAAAAAAATCCCTCTGTACTTGGTATTAGGCGAGAGGAACATCTCTAGATTGGCTCTAATGCCATATATATTTCCTCATGTGAGGAGCCCAAGGCTGTTCACAATATTCCAGCTGTGGTGTGACTAGTGCTTTGTATAGTTTCAGCAAAATCTCCCTTCTTTTACACTCCTTTTGCTTTGAAGAAAACATCAAAATTCCACTTGCATTCCCTGAACCTGGATGTTGCTTTTTGTGATTTATATATGGATACCCTCAAATCCTTCTGTTCCATAGCTTTCTGCAGTCTTCCTCCATTTAAATAACGTTCAGCTTCTCTATTCTTTCTGCCAAAGTGCCAAACCTCATATTTTGCACATTATATTTCATCTGCCAAGTTTTTGATTACTCACCTAACATGTCTATATCCCACGACAGACTTGCTGTGTCAACATTACCACCTGCTTCCCCAGAGATAGTAAGAACTGCCAATGCTGGAGTCAGAGATAACACAGTGTGGAGCTGGAGGAACACAGCAGGCCAGGCATCATCAGTGGGGCAGGAAAGCTGATGTTTCGGGTCAGGACCCTTCTTCGTCCTGACTTGGAACATCAGCTTTCCTGTTCCTCTTATGCTGCCTGGCCTTCTGCATTCCTCCAGCTCCATACTGCGTTATCACTTGCTTCCCCAACTATTTTTCTGCCTTCCACAAACTTGGCTGTAGGACATTTAATTTCCTCATTTAAGTCATTAATATATACTGTGAATAATTGTGACCCTAGCACTGATCCCTGTGGCATTTTACAAGTTATAGAATGCTATCCTGAAAATCCTCTTATCCCAACTCCTTTTCTTTGCAACGAACTCATTTTTCCAACAACACGTGAAGCTAACTGGCCTATAGTTATCTGATTTAGTCTCTTTTCCTGTTTAAATCAACATGTTACCATGTCAGTTTTCCAATCTTCTGGGACTTTTCCAGAATCTAAGGATTCCTGGAAGATTACTACCAGTGTGTCCACTATCTCTGTGGCTACTTCCTTTACTATCTTTTTTATATATTTAAATAAGCTCTCACTGTCCATCTTGACTTTACCTGCAAATTTCCCCTCCGAGTTTATTTTCTCCCACTTTAATCTTTTTTTGGTTGTTTTTTTGTTGGTTTCCAAACCTTCCCAGCCCTCTGGTTTACCACTAACCTTTGCCATATTGCAAGTATCTTTTTTCTTTCAATATGATGCTATCCTTAGCTTCCCTGGTTAACCATGGTTGGCTTGTCCCCTTCCTAGGATCCTCCTTTCACACTGGAATATATCGCTGCTGTGAGCCATGAACTATTTTCACAAACATCTGCCATTGATCCTCAATGGTCTTTGCTGGCAAATTCTTTTCCAGCATTTAACTTCAAAGAACTCCAAAGCATTTGAAGAAGGAAAGACTTCCCAACAGTGCCTAGCTGCTCAGCAAATAAGGCTCTATTCCTGCCTCCTCACTGCATTCTTGAACAGTGCTTTGGTCAATTGAGACTTGAAGCTAGAATGAGATTTATGCACATGCTCCAGGTAAGAGTCACCCACATTATCCAATTCTGCACATACATCGAGCACTGAGGAAATGGGACAATGTTGATGCAGGTGTGGCCAGAGTCAGGGACTAATACCAGACTATCCAAGGATCCCTCAGTAACACATTGGCTGATTTTCACCTTGCAGTTTGGACTCAGGGCAAACATAAGGGACTGAATAAAGCTGTTTGCAGTTTTAGCACGGGTTCTGCTGACTTCTAGTTCTGTCAAAAAGCCATCCTTGGTCTGAAACGTGAATTCAGTTTCTCTCTCCCCGGATGCTGGCAGATCTGCTGAGTTTTTCCAGCATTCTCTATGTATGCTTCTACTGAACTTTTCTTTTAAATTCATTCATGGGATGAGGGCGTTGCTGGCTAGGCAGCATTTATTGCCCATTCCTAATTGCCCAGAGGGCAGTTAAAAGTCAATGACATTGCTGTGAGTCTGAAGTCACACAAAGGCTAGACCAGGTAAGGATGGTAGCTTCCTTCACTAACGACATTAGTGAACCAGATGGGTTTTTCCTGACAATTGACAGTAGATTCATCATCATCATTAGGACTCTTGATTCCAGATTTTTTTCATTGAATTCAAGTTTAATCACCTGGTGTGATTCAGACTTGGATCCCCAGAACATTACTGGGTTAACGGCCCAGTGTTAATAAGTCTTGCCAATCAACATACTCCTGGTCCCAAAGGTGCCAGATCCTAAAAAGTTTACTGTATTGATGCAAAAACAGTGCTGGGGAAACTAATAAGGTTAACAACAGCCCAATAACCTATATCCCAGAGTACTAAATATTGGGTGTATGGACGGTCATCTTCCAAAGTTCTAGACAGTCTGGAGCAGTTCCTGCAGAATGAAGAGAAGCAAATGTAACACCACTGTCTAAAAAATGGTGCATGAGGAAAGAAAAGAGAATTAAAGATAGCCAGCCTAATGTAATTAATGGGGAGAGTACTACAGTCCATTGTAAAAAATGTGTTTTCACAACATGTGGAAAGCATTGGCTGGATTGGACAAAATGATGGGTTTATGAAAAGCAAGTCATATTTAATGCATCTACTGGAGGTTTCTGAAGATAAATAGATAAAGGAGAACCAATGAATGTGATGCATTTGGATTTTTAAAAGGCTTCTGATAAGGTCCCTCACTGGACGTTAGTGGAGAAAGAAGAAGAACATGGAGCAGGATAGGGTAACATATTGGCATGGATCAAGAACTGGTTCTCAGACAAGAAGCAGAGAGTGGAAATAAATGGGTCTTTCTCCAAGCAGCAGGAGTAATATAAGGATTGGTGCTGGGGTCCTATTCACAAGCTGTTGTGAAGCTATTCACAAGATTTGGGACAATGTTGATGCAGGTGTGGCCAGAGTCAGGGACTAATACCAGACTATCCAAGGGTCCCTCAGTAACGCATTGGCTGATTTTCACCTTGCAGTTTGGACTCAGGGTAAACATAAGGGACTGAATAAAGCAGTTTGCAGTTTCAGCACGGGTTCTGCTGACTTCTGAAGACTTCTAGTTCTGACAAAAATCCATCCTTGATCTGAAACGTGAATTCAGTTTCTCTGGATGCTGGCAGACCTGCTGAGCTTTTCCAACATTCTCTATGTATGCTTCTACTGAACTTTTTAAAAGAATTAACCAAATGCATTAGTTCCACGTTTGCTGATGCCACAAAACAGATCAGAAATGTGAGTTGTGAGGAGAATGTATGGAGGCCATGATATGGAGATGCTAGTGTTGGACTGGGGTGGACAAACTCTGAAGTCACATGATGCCAGGTTACGGTCCAACAGGTTTGAAATCACAAGCTTTCAGAGCATTGTTCCTTTGTCAGGTGAAGTCCTGGTGAAGAATGCTGACCTAGTCAGCGCACCCATGTCCCACAAACGGTTATCAAATAGAACCGACACCTCTAATGAATAATTGCAAGGTGTCTGCCTTAAAAATGCACTTTATAAAGCACATATTTCTACTGAACCTTTCATACCCTCAAAAAGGCAAAGAGAGCTTCTGAGCCAGTGAAATATCTTTAAAGATGGGTACTGTTACAATGCAGCAAATGTAACCAATTTGCTTGCAGGAAGCTGCCACAAACAAGACATCAAGGAGAATGATTTCTGAAGAAGGGTCCCGACCCAAAACGTCAGCTTTCCTGCTCCTCTGATGCTGCCTGGCCTGCTGTGTTCCTCCTGCTCCACACTGTGTTATCTCTGACTGCAGCATCATCAGCTCTTGCTATGTCATGATAGAGAATGCTCCTTTTTTTTGAAAATCCTGACCTCTTAACTGAGAAGGTAAAGATAGTGAAGTAATCAGAAAATAGTAAAAATTGGTTTGTTCTCTCAGCCAAAAAGACAGTGCAGGGCAACACTTCCTCAGCACTATGATCTCAAGTGCCTTGGGGTGAGAATTGAATCTCATTTGCCTCAGTGTAACAGTTGATAGCATAACTTGGAAACCTTAAGAAATCTTATCGCAGTTACTAGTCTGCAATTTCCCATCTTGGCTGCTCTGAAACAAAGTGAAATGATTTTGTACACAAATCATACGTAAGGAAATCCAGAGATATTGGGAAAAGGCAGAGGATTATCGGATCAGCCATGGTGTCATAGAATCCCTATAGTGTGGAAGCAGGCCTTTCGGCCTATTGAGTCCACGCTAAACCTCCAAAGAACATCCCATCCAGACCCAATCCCTCTACCCTATCCCTATAACCCTGCATTTCATATGGCTAAACCACTTAGACAGCACATCCCTGGACACTATGGACAATTTCCCATGGCCAATCCACCTAGCCTGCACACCTTTGGACTGTGGGAGGAAACTGGAGCACCCGGAAGAAACCCGCACAAACACAGGAAGAATGTGCAATCTCCACACAGATAGTTGCCCAAGGCTGGAATTAAACCCAGTGAGGTAGTAGTGCTAACCACTGATCCACCAGGCCACCTCTTGTGTCTTTGAATGGCAGAGCAGACTCGATGGGCTGAATGGCCTACTTCTGCTCCTAAGTGTTATGATCCTATGGCATGCCCAATGCTATCATTACAATCTCCACAGGTCTAGCAACCCGGCCTGAATATTCCTTTTAACAAGATCTCTGTATTCTCTTAATGTTTCACCCTCCTCTTCAGAAGTTCCTCTCCAATCCTGCTGGTTCTCCTGAACTTCCTGAAGACCTACCCCTTTCCTTCACAGTTTCTCATTCCAAAATACTAAATTGATAGCTCCTGCTTTGAGCTCTTGGTAAATATATCCCTGTAATGGCTATAAGTTCACGCCAAATAACCACTGTTTGTTCTGTTAATTCATTTACCTTTCTCTGAATACTTTGTGCATTTTAGTAATAAACCATTTTAACATTGTTTTTCTTTTTGACCCTATTTGCTGCTGTTGTAGACTCTGTCTCTTTTTGTCCCCGTCTGAGTATCACTATTCAATAGCTGCCCTGAAGTGCTGCTATAAAATTTTACGTTGCATACCTACATTTTGCCTCCTCTTCCAAATCCTTACCCTCTTTAAAAACCAAAAGAACTGCGGTTCTGAGGAAGGGTCAGCGGACCCAAAATTTTAACTTTGTTTTTCCCATCACAGATGCTGCCAGACCTGCTGAGCTTTTGCAGCAACTTCTGAGCTTTTCCAACAATTTCTGTTTTTGTTCCTTACCCTCTTAAATTGGGTTAAAACTCTCTTTACAACCCTAGTTATTCAATTCACCAGGAAACTGTTCCTAGCACAAATCAAGAGAAGCCTGTCCCATCTCCGCTGTACCTCCCACACCAAATAAAAATCGAAAGAACTGCGGATGCTGTAAATCAGGAGCAAGAAACAGAAGTTGCTGGAAAAGCTCAGCAGGTGTGGCAGCATCTGTGAAGAAAAA
>JAHRHZ010000144.1:95255936-95361381 GCA_024137785.1 Ginglymostoma cirratum
CATCCCGTTGTGAATGGTGGTGGACAATTAAACAACTCACTGGAGGAGGAGGCTCCACAAATATCCCCATCCTCAATGATGGAAGAGCCGAGCACTTCAGTGCAAAAGATAAGGCTGAAGCGTTCGCAGCAACCTTTGGCCAGAAGTGCCAAGTGGATGATCCATCTCAGCCTCCTCCAGTGGTCCCCAGCGTCACAGATACCAGTCTTCAGCCAATTCAATTCACTCCACGTGACATCAAGAAACGGTTGGAGACACTGGATACTACAAAGGCTATGGGCCCTGACAACATTCCGGCAATAGTACTGAAGACTTGTGCTCCAGAACTTGCCGCTCCCCGAGCCAAGCTGTTCCAGTACAGTTACAACACTGGGATCTACCCGACAATGTGGAAAATTGCCCAAGTATGTCCTGTGCACAAAAAGGAGTACAAATCCAACCCGGCAATTCCCGCCCCATCAGTCTCCTCTCGATCATCAGTAAAGTGATGGAAGGTGTCAGTAACAGAGCTATCAAGCAGCACCTGCTCAGGAATAACCTGCTCAGTGACGCCCAGTTTGGGTTCCGCCAGGGCCACACAGCTCCTGACCTCATTACAGATTTGGCTCAAACATGGACAAAAGAGCTGAATTCCAGAGGTGAGGTGAGAGTGACAGCCCTTGATATCAGGGCTGCATTTGACTGAGTGTGGCATCAAGGAGCCCTAGCAAATCTGGAATCAATGGGTATCAGGGGACAAACGCTCCGGTGGTTGGAATCATACCTGGCACATAGGAAGATGGTTGTGGTTGTGGGAGGTCAATCATCTCAGCTCCAGGACATCTCTGCAGGAGTTCCTCAGGGTAGTGTCCTCAGCACAACCATCTTCAGCTGCTTCATCAGTGACCTTCCCTCCCCCCCCCGATAAGGTCAGAAATGGGGATGTTCGCTGATGGTTGCATAATGTTCAGCACCATTCGTGACTCCTCTGATGCTGAAGCAATCTATTGTTGGGGAGGCGATGGCCTAGCAGTATTATTGCTGGAGTGTTAATCCAGACACCCAGACAGGATATACCCAAGGTTACTACGGGAAGCAAGGGAAGAGATTGCTGCCCCTTTGGCAGTGATCTTTGCGTCCTCACTATCCACTGGAGTAGTACCAGAAGGTTGGAGGGTGGCAAATAGGGGTAATACTGGGAATTACAGACCGGTCAGTCTTACTTCTGTGGTGGGCAAATTATTGGAGAGGATTCTGAGAGATAGTATTTATGATTATTTGGAAAAGCACAGTTTGATGAGAAATAGTTAGCATGGCTTTGTGAGGGGCAGGTCATGCCACACAAGCCTTATTGAATTCATCGAGGATGTGACAAAACGCATTGATGAAGGTAGAGCAGTGGATGTGGTGTATATGGATTTTAGCAAGGCATTTGATAAGGTTTCCCATGGTAGGCTCATTCAGAAAGGCCTTATGAGGAAAGGTCGAGGGAGCTAGGGCTTTTCTCATTGGAGTGAAGAAGGATGAGTTGTGACTCGGTAGAGTTGTACAAGATGATGACAGGCAGAGATAGAGTGGATAGTCACAGACTTTTTCCCAGGGTGGAAATGACTTACAAGGGGGCATAATTTTAAGGTGATTGGAGGAAGATATAGGGGAGATGTCAGAGGTAGATTCTTTACACAGAGAGTGGTGGGTACATAGAATGAGCTGCCAGCAGTGGTAGTGGAGTCAGATACATTAGGGACATTTAAGCGACTCTTGGATAGGCACATGGTTGATAGTAAAATGTAGGGTCAGCAGGTTAGTTTGATCTTAGAGTAGGATAATAGGTCAGCACAACATCGTGGGCCGAAGGGCCTGCACTGTGCTCTACTGTTCTATGTTTCTATGTTCTATAATGTTCTGGGGACCCGGGGTTGAATCCCACTACGGCAGATGGTGGAATTTGAATTCAATAAATATCCGGAATTAAGTATCTAATGATGACCGTGAATCCATTGTCGATTGTCGGGGAAAACCCAGCTGGTTCACTAATGTCCTTTAGGGAAGGAAACTATCATCCCTACCTGGTCTGGCCTACACGTGACTCCAGACCCACAGCAATGTGGTTGACTCTTAACTGCCCTCCTGGGCAATTAGGGATGGGTAATAAATGCTGCCTAGCCAGCAACGCCCTCATCCCATGAATGAATAGAGCAGTCCATGTTCAAATGCAGCAAGATCTGATCAACATCCAGGCTTGGGCTGACAAGTGGCAAGTAACATTCACGCCACACAAATGCCAGGCTATGACCATCACCAGTAAGAGAAAATCTGTTCGCTACCCCTTGACATTCAATGATGTTACCATCACTGAATCCCCCACTATCAACGTCCTGGGGGTTACCATTGACCAGAAACTCAACTGGACTCACCACATTAACACAGTGGCTACAAGAGCAGGCCAGAAGCTGGGAATACTGCGACAAGTAACTCACCTCCTGACTCCCCAAAGCCTGTCCATCATCTACAAGGCACAAGTCAGGAGTGTGATGGAATACTCCCCACTTGCCTGGATGGGTGCAGCCCCAATAACACTCAAGAAGCTTGACACCCTCCAGGACAAAGCAGCCGCTTGATTGGCACCACATCCACAAACATCCCCTCCCTCCCCCACCAATGCTCAGTAGCAGCAGTGTGTACTATCCACAAGATGCACTGCAGAGATTCACCAAAGATCCTCAGACGGCACCTTCCAAACCCAGGACCACTTCCATCCAGAAGGACAAGGGCAGCAGATACATGGGAACACCACCCCCTGCAAGTTCCCCCCCAAGCCACCCACCATCCTGACTTGGAAATATAGCACTGTTCCTTCACTGTCGCTGGGTCAAAATCCCGGAATTCCCTCCTTAAGGGCATCATGGGTCAACCTATAGCACACGAACTGCAGCGGTTCAAGAAGGCAGCTCACCATCACCTTCTCAAGGGGCAACTAGGGACAGGTAAGAAATGCTGGGCCCAGGCAGAGACACCCACCTCCCACGAGTGAATTAAAAAATGGAATTCCACATTTTAACTACTCGAGTGTGAGAGGCTGCAGTTTCTCTTCACTTGTAGTAATGCTGCTTCTATCAGTGATTCTCTCTCCTGGACAGGAACCTTATGGAAAAGGGTGGGATGTGGATGTGAACACTCATGTGGATTAGCTCTTAAAGTGCCGTCAATGACGCGACTGCCCTGAGTATCCATAAATCTGGCAGTGCAGCTCCCTGTTGGCACTCTGCCCAAGTCATTAATTTAAGGATATCAACAACATACACCTCCAACTGCCTCTGTGTTATCCCTGGACAATATGCACTAGCTGCACTGGATCTCCTCAATGAACTCACTTGGTAACCCATCATCAAGCCCAGTCGATGTCTCCCAGAAACACTTTAAAATGTTCGAAGGCATTATGTCACATCATCTCATTGCAATGTGTAACCAGCACTTTGTAGGGATCATCATCATAGAATCCCCACAGTGTGGAAACACTGCAGCCCTACAAGTCCACTCTGACCCTCAGAGCAGCCCACCCAGACCCATCCCCCTAATCTACACTTCCCTGAACACTGTAGGCAATTTAGTATGGCTAATCCACCTAATTTGCACATCTTTGGACTTTGGGATGAAACCAGAACAAACCTGCGCAGGCAGTCACCTGAGGCTGGAATTGAACCTGAGTCCCTGGTACTGTGAGGCAGCAGTGCTAACCACTGAGCCACCGTGCCATCCCAAAAGAAGGAATGTGAGGGCACTCCCTACAGCCACACTCTCACACTGTCTCACACACACACACACACACACACACACACACACACTCTCACACTCCCACACACACACTCCCACACACACACTCTCACACTCACACACACACACTCTCTCTCACAAACACAGATACATACACACAGTCACACTCACACATACTCACTTGCACACAGTCACCCACAGACGCACACACACACACACGCTCACTCACACACTCACTAACACACACACACAGAGCCTGGTGAATAATACATAACAGACTGTAAACACAGGCAGTACACTCACCAAGGCAGAGTGTACTGCATTGAGAAAGGGTGTTGTCCTTCAGGATACTGGAAGTAGTTGGCTGCATGCGTGCTGCATCCTCTCAATCCAGTGTTGACCTGCTGAGCTAACTGAAGAAAATTGATCAGCCCTGTCATCTGTGGGGAGTCTGGGTCACTGCCTTAAAGTGAGACTGTCAGCATTGACTCCTGACTGTAGTCAGAGTGGTTTAACAACAACAAGTGCTGATCTTGCATTTTTAATGAGGTATATTCTATTCAGTTGCCAGAACCAGCATTGTGCGTCTTTTCCCGAGAATTGTAGAAGGCCATTCAGCCCATCATGGCTGTTCCAGCTCTTTAACAGACCTCTCCAGCTAATCCCCCACCCCCTGCCATTTCCCCCACTCCCTGCTGTATCCCCCACCCCCTGATATTTACCTAACCCCCTGCCATTTCCCCCACCCCCTGCTATTTACATACACCCCCGCCATTTCCCCCACACCCCTGCCATTTCCCCCACCCCCTGCCATTTCCCCCACTCCCTGCTATTTTCCCCACCCCCTGCCATTTCCCCCACTCCCTGCTGTATCCCCCTTTCCCTGCTATATCCCCCACTCCCTGCTATTTACCTAACCCACTGCCATTTCCCCCACCCCCTGCTATTTACATACCCCACTGCCATTTCCCCAGCCCCTGCCATTTTCCCCACACCCCTGCCATTTCCCCCACCCCCTGTTAATTACCCACCCCCTGCCATTTCCCCCAACCCCTGCCACTGCCCCCAACCCCTGCCATTTCCCCCACACCCTGCTATTTCCCCCACACCCAGCTGTTTCCCCACCCCACTGCCATTTCCCCCACCCCCTGCCATTTCCCACCCCCTGCCATTTCCCCACACCCTGCCATTTCCCCGTCCCCCTGCCATTTCCCCATCCCCCTGCCGTTTCCCCCACCCCCTGTCAATGGTTTCTTTTTGAATATTTCTCCAATATCGTTTAGAAAGTTCTGATTTAATTTGCTGCAGCCTCTCTCTCAGGCAGCACTTTTGAGGTCACAACAACTCACTGAGTAAGTAAACATTTTCATCCTCCTCTCTGGGCTCTCTAGCAATTATGTTAAACCTGTCTCCTTTCGTTACAGAAACCTCCTTCCACAGTTCTTGTATTTAGTCCATCAGAACCTTTCACCGTGAGAGATGGCTCTGTTAAACCTTCTATGAGCCTTCCCTGCTCCAAGGATAATAATCCCACCTCCTCGTAGCTCTCCTGTCCTGCGGTAGATCACTCCTTTCCTCACTTTTCTATTTCACAGATGTGTGCAGCCCCTCAGAGTCTCTGCCAAGTGGCCATGCGTTCATGCGTTGGACACCTGGATGGTCAGGCTATGCAACTGCGTGAGGTATCACAGCTGAGCCCCATCACTAGATCTCAGGTACATCTCTATCCCAAGAGCACTCATTGCCTAGAATGGATGGAGTTTGAATTTATATAGCACCATTGAGGTTGCTTGTGAAAAGCCCTGATTTACAAGGCAGATACTCCTCCCTCCTTGCTCCCAGCCAATGATGGCCGGTTATGGACAGAGGGCACAGAAGGGAAAGGACACATAGCCAGAGCAAAGCCTCCTCCAGCCACTGCCAACTCCTGTCCTTGGCCCATTAATGGAAATAGAAGTAGGTTTCAAAAGTCTCATGCCCTTTCCTGCCCAAACTGTAGACACCTTCCTCATTGGCCCCTTGTGTTAGCTCCTTCCCTTCTCAGCATTATCCCAAATGTTAGTGAATCCTAACGCTAGACCCTACTCTCCAGCCCCTATCAGAACTTCCCTTTAGCTCCTTCATTGGTTTATAAATTAAAATTATCTGATCTTAGGGACTTCATAAAAAAAAATCCATGATACAGGATTTGGGACTGTGAGGAACTTGCAGAGTTTGACAAAGGAAATGGGAAGGTATTAGGGGCTCTGTTGGGCTTAAAAACAGACAGATCCCCTGGCCCAGATGAGCTGCTGTAGGAGGTGAGGCAGGAAATTGCAGGGGCTCCGACACAAATATGTCATTCCTCTCTGCTCATAGTGGGGATGTGCCAGAGGCTAATGCAGCTGCACTCTTTAAGAGGGGTAGTAGGGATGAAGCAGGGAATTATAGACTGGTGAGTCTCACGTCAGTGGTAGGGAAACTATTGGAGAAAATTCTGGAGGAGTGAATTAATACCCACCTGGGTTAATTAGGAATAACCGGCATGGCTTTGCCAGAGGGAGATTATGGCTGACAAATTTGTTTGGATTTTTCGAAAATGTGATCAAGTGTGTGGATGAGTGAAGTTCAGCTGATATAGTATGGACTTTAGCAAAGATTTTGACAAGGTCCCACATCAGAGATTGATTGAGAAGCACTTGGAATTGAGGGAAACTTGGCGAGATGGATCAGAAACTGGTTTAATAATGTGACAGAAAGGGGAGTGGTAGAAAGCTGTTTGAGTGACTGGATGCCAGTGTCCAGCAGTGTAACACAAGCATCTGGACTGGGACCCTTATTGTTTGTTATATCCATAAATGACAGAGAGGACTTTGTGGGTGGCAGATAAGCAGATTTGTAAACAAGACCAAGATTGGTTGGGTGGTTAATAGGGAAGAAGATGGTTGTAGGTTACAGAACAATATAAGTGGGTTTGTCAGATGAGCAGACCAGTGGCAGATGGTATTTAACTCTGATAAGTGTGAAGTGACGCACTTTGGAAGAAGAAACAAGATGAAGGAGTATTTAATAAATGGCAGGACACTGGGTAGCTTAGAGGAACAGAGGGATCTTGGGGTAATTATTCACTGATCTCTGAAGTCAGCAGAGCAAGTGAATAGATAATTAAGAAAGCATATGGGACACTTGCTTTCATCAGTTGTGGCATAGCGTATGAGAGCAAGGAGGTAATGTTGGAGTTGTACATATTGTTGGTCAGGCCACAGCTGGAATACTGTTTGCAATTATAGACACCTCACTACAGGAAGGATGTGATAGCACTAGAGGGGGTACAGAGGAGGTTCACCAGGACGTTGCCTGGGATGGAGAAATTGAGCTATAAGGAGAGACTAGATTAGCTTGGATTATTTTCTTTAGAGCAGAGAAGACTGAGGGGAGACATGATTGAGTTGTACAAGATTATGAGGGATATGGACAGGGTGAATAGACAGCAGCTGTTTCCATTGGTTGAGGGGTCAATCATGAAGGGGCATAGTTTTAGGGTAAGTGGCGTGAGATCCAAAGGGGATTTGGGAAAAATCATTTTCACTCAGCAGGTTTTTGGGAATCTGGAATGCACTGCCTGGGAAGGTAGGGGAAACGAGAAACCTTACAAGCTTTAAAAAATATTTGGATGAGCACTTGAAATATCATAGCATTCAAGGATATGGGAGAAGTGCAGGAAAGTGGAGGGATGGGTTAGTAGTATTGTCACTAGGCTATTAATCCAGAAACCCAGCTAATGTTCCAGGGATCCAGGTTCAAAACCAACCACGGCAGATGGTGGAATTTGAACAATTAAAAGTCTGGAGTTAAGAATCTACTGTTCACCATGAAATCATTGCCAATTGCCAGCAAAAGCCCATCTGGTTCATTAACATCCTTCAGGGGAGGAAATCTACCACCCTCACCTGGTCTGGCCTACACGTGACTCCAGACCCACAGCAATGTGGTTGACTCTCAACTGCCCTCTCAAACGGCCTAGCAAGCTACTCAGTTGTACCAATCTCTACAAAGTCTCAAAGAAATGGAACCGAATGGATCACCTGCTATTGACCATGGCACTGGAAAAGACAACGGCAGAAACAGCCCTGTTGTCCCTGCAAAGTCCTCCTCTCTAACATCTGGGGGTTAGTGCCAACACTGGGAGAGCTGTCTCACAGACTAGTCAAGCAACAGCCTGACATAGTCATACTCACAGATTCATCCCTTACAGACAATGTCCCAGACACCACCATCACCATCCCTGGATATGTCCTGTCCCACCGGCAGGACAGACCCAGCAAAGGGGGCGGCACAGTGGGATACAGTTGGGAGGGAGTTGCTCTGGGACCCTATGAATTGACCCTGGACCCTATGAAGTCTCATGGGTTCAGGTTAAACATGGGCAAGGAAACCTCCTGCTGATTACCACATACCGCCCTCCCTCAGCTGATGAATCAGTCCCTCCTCAATGTTGAACAACACTTAGAGGAAGCACTGATGATGGCAAGGGCACAAAATGTACTCTGGGTGGGGGATTTCAATGTTCACCAACAAGAGTGGTTCGGCAGCAGCACTGCTGGCCGGGTCCTAAAGGACATAGCTGCTAGACTGGGTCTCCGGCAGGTGGTGGGGGACCCAAAAAGAGGTAAAAACATATTTGTCCTCATCCTTACCAATCTGCCAGCTGCAGTTACATCTGTCCATGACAGTATCAGCAAGAGTGACCATCGCACAGACCTGGTGGAGATGAAGTCCTGCCTTCACACTGAGAACAACCTCCATCGTGTTGTGTGACACTATCACCGTGCTCAATGGGACAGACTTCGCACAGATCTAGCAACTCAAGAATGGGCATCCATGGGGCGCTGTGGGCCGTCAACATCAGCAGAATTGTACTCCAGCACAATCTGTAACCTCATGGCCCGGCATATCCCCCACTCAGCCATTACCATCAAACCAGGGGATCAACCCTGGTTCAATGGAGAGTGCAGGAGGGCATGCCAGGAACAGCACCAGGCATACCCGAAGATGAGGTACCAATCTGGTGAAGCCAAACAGGACGACTTCCACACCAAACAGCACAAGCAGCAAGTGGTAGACAGAGCTAAGTGATCCCACAACCTACAGATCAGATCTAAGCTCTGCAGTCCTGCCGCATCCCGTTGTGAATGGTGGCAGACAATTAAACAACTCACTGGAGGAGGAGGCTCCACAAATATCCCCATCCTCAATGATGGAAGAGCCCAGCACATCAGTACAAAAGATAAGGCTGAATCATTCGCAGCAACCTTCAGCCAGAAGTGCCAAGTGGATGATCCATCTCAGCCTCCTCCAGTGGTCCCCAGCATCACAGATACCAGTCTTCAGCCAATTCGATTCACTCCATGTGATATCAAGAAACGGTTGGAGACACTGGATACTACAAAGGCTATGGGCCCTGACAACATTCCGGCAATAGTACTGAAGACTTGTGCTCCAGAACTTGCCGCTCCCCTAGCCAAGCTGTTCCAGTACAGTTACAACACTGGGATCTACCCGACAATGTGGAAAATTGCCCAAGTATGTCCTGTGCACAAAAAGGAGTACAAATCCAACCCGGCAATTCCCGCCCCATCAGTCTCCTCTCGATCATCAGTAAAGTGATGGAAGGTGTCAGTAACAGAGCTATCAAGCAGCACCTGCTCAGGAATAATCCGCTCAGTGACGCCCAGTTTGGGTTCCGCCAGGGCCACTCAGCTCCTGACCTCATTACAGATTTGGCTCAAACATGGACAAAAGAGCTGAATTCCAGAGGTGAGGTGAGAGTGACAGCCCTTGATATCAGGGCTGCATTTGACCGAGTGTGGCATCAAGGATCGCTAGCAAATCTGGAATCAATGGGTATCAGGGGACAAACGCTCCGGTGGTTGGAGTCATACCTGGCACAACGGAAGATGGTTGTGGTTGTGGGAAGTCAATCGTCTCAGCTCCAGGACATCTCTGCAGGAGTTCCTCAGGGTAGTGTCCTCAGCCCAACCATCTTCAGCTGCTTCATCAATGACCTTCCCTCCATCATAAGGTCAGAAGTGGGGAATGTTCGCCAATGAGTGCACAATGTTCAGCACCATTCGTGACTCCTCAGATACTGAAGCAGTCTGCGTTCAAATGCAACAAGATCTGGGCAATATCCAGGCTTGGGCTGACAAGTGGCAAGTGACATTCACGCCACACAAATGCCAGGTTATGCCCATCACCAATAAGGGACAATCTAACCACCACCCCTAGACATTCAATGGTGTTACCATCACTGAATCCCCCACTATCAACATCCTGGGGGTTATTATTGACCAGAAACTCAACTGGACTCACCACATAAACACAGTGGCTACAGGAGCAGGCCAGAATCTGGGAATACTGCTGTGAGTAACTCACCTCCTGACTCCTCAAAGCCTGTCCACCATCTACAAGGCACAAGTCAGGAGTGTGATGGAATACTCCCCACTTGCCTGGATGGGGGCAGCCCTAACAACACTCAAGAATTTTGACACCATCCAGAACAAAGCAGCCGCTTGATTGGCACCACATCCACAAGCATCCACTCCCTCCCCCACCGACGCTCAGTAGCAGCAGTGTGTACCATCTACAAGATGCCCTGCAGAAATTCAACAAAGACCCTCAGGCAGCACCTTCCAAACCCAGGACCACTTCCATCTAGAAGAACAAGGGCAGCAGATACATGGGAACACCACCCCCTGCAAGCTCCCCTCCAAGCCCCTCACCTTCCTGACATGGAAATATATCATTGTTCCTTCACTGTTGCTGGGTCAAAATCCTGGTATTCCCTCCCTAAGGACATTGTGGGTCAACCCACAGCAGAAGGACTGCAGTGGTTCAAGAAGGCAGCTCACCACCGCCTTCTCAAGGGGCAGCTAGGGACTGGCAAGAAATGCTGGGCCCAGCCAGCGCCACCCACATCCCTCAAATAAATAGGAGAAAAAAATTGGGATTAGTGCACTTTTAGTGGTAGTAATATTGGTGCATACCCAATGGGCCGAAGGGCCTTTTCTGCACCGTATGAATCAAGTCAATCTTTTCCGAAGAAAGGTCGAGGCCCGAAACGTCAGCCTTCCTGCTCCTCTGATGCTGCTTGGCCTGCTGTGTTCATCCAGCTCTACACCTTGTTATCACAGTCAACTGTGCATTTTTATTCTGTAAATTAAGGACAGCTGCCTTTTGTGACGTTCCATGGTTCCATTTGCGTCTGACATGTTCAGAACCTTTTATTTTCCTTCTTTATTCTTTCAATGGGAACATTGTTATTTCCGCAAGGCAAACATTTGTTGCCCATCCTCAAGTTCCCTTGAACTGAGAGTCTTCTGGGCTATTTCAGAGGGTGGTTCAGAGTCAACCACATTGCTGCGGGCCTGGAGTCACATGTAGGCCAGGGCAGGTAAGGATGGCAGTTTCCTTCCCTAAAGGACATTAGTGAATCAGGTGAGTTTTTCCTGACAATCGATGATGGTCACATTTTCTGAGGCTAGCTTCCAATTCCATTTAATTGAATTTAAACGTTACCAGCTTTCTTGGTGGGATTTGGATCAATATGACCAGAATTTTAGCCTGAGATTTGGAATTACTAGTCCAGTGACACTCCAACGACACTGCTACCCTCCCGTAAATCATTACCTTATTGTCACTGTTATGTGATTTTTAATTATTTAATATGATAATTTTATAGCTTATGTTTATCTTAATAATTTTCTGTAAATATGTTACGAATTGATTCATCGTGTTATTTTGTCCTGCATCTATCTATCTGGCTATCTATCTATCTGTCTGGCTATCTATCTATCTATGTTTATATCTGTTTGTCTATCTGGTTATCTATCTGTCTGTTTGTCTGTCCATCTATCTACCCATTTACCTATTGATCTATCAAAAATCTGTTAAATTTCTAACGTCCTCCAATTTACGATTAAGGTCATTGACCTGAAATGTGAGCTCTCTCTCTCTCTCTCTGGTGCCAGATCTGTCGAGCATTTCCTGTTTGGATTTCATCAACTCAAGCCCCCATGTACATACACCCTGACTCCCATAGACATGTTTGAAGAGGCACAGAAGCAAACCCGTAGGAAACAAAGAAAACTAAAAGGACATTACCTTTGGCTAAGGACTCTCAGGGCCAGGCCCGAACCTGAAATTGGCTTTCCCTGGTGGGGAGCTTTGGAAAGAATACACACCTTAAGTCACCTGTCTCTCTTCCTCTCTCTCTCTCTCTCAAGCTGTGTTGCACTCACCACACATCACGTCTCAAATTACTCCGATACTGGATCCCAAAATGATATTTTCTGAAAGCGATCTATGTAATTTAAATCGATACAAAACACTTCCAACGTCTCCCTCATGACCCAGCTCCATAGAATCACCACAGATTAGTTTTAAGCATTCCCTCCATTAACTGTACCCTCAGCTTCCTTAGGCAGTGGTAAGCAATGCCAAGGTTTACATTATCTAGCACAGGAGTGGGCATGGGGTGGGGGCAAAACCAAATGACTTTCTCCTTATGTCCCCAGTGAGAATTCCTCTTTACAAACCAGCACAGCTTCACCAGAAAGTTACTGCAGAATCTCATATCGTGCAGAGGGAGGCCATTCAGTCCATTTAGCCTACACCGACTCTACTATCTCACCCAGCTCTATTCCCTAGCACCAAGCTTTTCCTCACATCCGTGCTCACCATTTCTATGCAAATAACCATCCGATGCCCCTCTCTAATGACCCAATTGAAGCTGCTTCCACCACATTTCCCAGTCAGTGCATTCCAGGCCCCAACTACTCGCTGGGTAACACGATGTGGAGCTGGAGGAACACAGCAGGCCAGGCAGCATCAGGGGAACAGGAAAGCTGATGTTTCGGGTCGGGACCCTTCTTCAGAAATGGAGAAAGGGAAGGAGGCTCTGAAATAAATAGAAACAGGGAATGGGGATGGGGAAGGTAGATGGGATGGCAATAGGTGAGTACAGGTAGGCAGTGGTGGGGATTCGTCGGTGAGGTGGGAGGACCAGATAAGCGGGAGAGAGGACGAACAGTTCAAGGAGGCAGGGAGTGATGGTCATGGGATGAGGCCGCGGGTGGGGAGATTTTGAAGCTAGTGAAGTTCACATTGAGACCATTGGGTTGTAGGCTCTCAAGGCATCCGCTGCTCCCGATGTGGCCTCCTCAACAATGCCTCCCAGTCGCGAACCACTTCAACTCCCCCTCCCACTCCCTGGGTGACATGTCCATCCTGGGCCTCCTCCAGTGTCACAACAACGCCACCCGGAAACTGGAGGAGTGGCACCTCATATTCCACCCCGGGAACCTACAACCCAATGGTCTCAATGTGGACTTTACTAGCTTCAAAATCTCCCCACCCCCGGCCTCATCCCATGACCAGCACCCCCTCTCATCACCATCTCCTTGACCTGTCCAATTCTCTCCCGCCTATCTGCTCCTTCCACCTCACTGACCAATTCCCACCACTGCCTACCTGCACTCACCTATCGCCATTCCACCTACCTTCCCCAGCCCCATTCCTTGTTTCTATTTGTTTCAGAGCCCCCTTCCCCTCCCCCATTTCTGAAGAAGGGTCCTGACCCGAAACATCAGCTTTCCTGCTCCTCTGATGCTGCCTGGCCTGCTGTGTTCATCCAGCTCCACACCTTGTTATCTCTGACTCCAGCATCGGCAGTTCTTACTACCTTTACTTGCTGGGTAAAATAGTTTTTGCTCACAACATCCTTGCTTCACTTGCACATCACTTTAAATCTCTCGTTCTTGTTTTTTTTTCACAAACAGGAACAGTTTCTCCCTATCAGATCTATCCAGCCCTCTCATGAATTTGAAAACCTCCATCAGATCTCCCTCTCAGCCTTCATCTCTCCAAGGAGAGCTACCCCAACTTCTTTTATCTATCCTCATTGCTGACATTTCTCACTCCTAGAACCATTCTTGTAGATTGCTTCTGCAGTCTCTCCAATGTGTTCACATCTTTCCTATAATGTGGTGCCCACAACCAAGGCTTAGCTTATAAAAGCACGAGAAATAGGAGCGGGAACGAGGCTGTTCAGCCCATTGAACTGCTGCCCCAATCAATACAATGGCTTGAAATCCACTTTGCTGTCTTCTCACAGCATGGCCCGATTCCCTGAGAGTAATTCTACACAATTACATAAGCGAGGTTTGTCGTCTCTGATTGTAGATGATTAAAGGATACTTTCATTGCACCTGTTCGGATTTTGAAAAGAATTGATTGGCCAGATATGAAGCAACTTTTTTGAGTGTAAGAGAGGGAGATGTAAATTAAAATTTGAGCCGGGTTATTTACTAGAGGGATGAAGGGACCACCTCCAAACAGAGTGTGAGCAGGACTGTATAACTCACTCCCGCAAAAACACGGTAGATTCCAGGTCAATTCTTCACATTAAACCTATGATTGACGGATTGCTGCTGGACCGAGTGTAGAACCCCAGGCAGGTATGTGGAGATCATTCAGAGATTTAACAGTGGACAGGATCATTGGGGTTGAATGGCCTCCTTTCCCAGCCCCCATTGTGCTGCTTGGCTGAATTAGCGACATGCACAAGCGGTTTGACCCTCTGACTGTAACGAAAGTGATTACTTTAGGAAGACTCCGGGCGGTGTTGGAAAGGGAGTGTGCTCCAGCATGTGAGCTAATTGTTGACTCTGATTGGGCATATTCCAGGGCAGTTTGGTCACATAATCTCCTGTCTCCTCCACCATACCCCACCCTTGTGCCATTGGTCAATTGACACACCAATCCCTGCCCACCACCCCATGATCCCAGCCAGTTGTTTAAGATTCTTGCCAACAGCAATGTCCTGGAAAGTATTTATCAGGGGATACTCATCAATGGGCTAAAAGATCTCCTTCTACACTGTAACAATTCTATGTGATTACATGATCCGTTACCTGGGGGATCCAATCCCATCACAGTGTCTTCTGAGATTACCACATGAACAACGTCACCTGTCTGCACTGTCAAACCCAGTCTCTCAGGCTGGGTTCTGGACACTTCCAGAATGTTCTGTTTTTGTGGGCGATTTCCTGTGTCAATGTAGTCTGACCCGTTGTCCAGTGACTGAAATCAAAGTTATTAAATTAAATTCCCTTCACTAGCTTGGCAAAGAAAATCTCTCTGAGATCTCTCCCTCACCATATATCAAGGGAAATGAGATGGCCAGTAAATATGGAGATCCCTGCACTTAATCATGTCATTTTCCTTTTACAGACATAGGCGTCTCTGCCCCGTCCCTAGTTGCCCCCTTGAGAAGGTGGGGGTGAGCTGCTTTCATGAACCGCTGCAGTCCATGTGCTGTGGGTTGACCCACAATATCCTTAGGGAGGGAATTCCAGGATTTTGACCCAGAAACAGTGAAGGAACAGCAATATATTTCCAAGTCAGGATGGTGAGTGGCTGGGAGGGGAACTTGCAGGGGCTGGTGTTCCCATGTATCTGCTGCCCTTGTCCTTCTAAATGGAAGTGATCGTGGGTTTGGAAGGATCTGTCTGAGGAGTCTACCCTGGTGAGTCATGGTAGAGCAGTTTGGAAATGGCACACGTACAAGTGAATAACAGATTGGGCTACTTCAAAGGGCAGTGATAGGTCAACTACTGACGGTAAAAGGAATGAGGGAATCTTTCATCAGCGATGGAGGTTATGTATCTGGCTGCAAGTTCCAGGAAAGAACCTCTCCACTTAATCCATTTTCCACATACATTTAATTCTTTTCATTTTCAAATATTTATGTGCTTCCTCCTAAATACTAAAAAGGGAGGTAATGCCATGATGATATAACTTGGTTAGCTTTTCAAATTATCTGCCTTCTAGACTCTGTTCTGTCTCATCAGAACCTCTTTTTGTATCTCTGTCTCTCACTCACTTTCTCTTTGTCTCTCTCCCCCCTCTCTGTCCCTCCACTATTCCATCTCTCTCCCCCTTATCTTCCGTCTCCCACTCATATGAACATGTGAGTTAGGCGCAGGCCATTCAGCCCTTCAAGCCTCTTTCACTATTCTGTAAGATTGTGGTGGATCTAATTACTTTACATTCCCTTCGCATACCCCTGATAATCTTTTACCTCACTCCCCACCCCTTGCTTAACAAGAACATACCCACCTCTTCAGGAAGGAGAGTCACAAAGACCCACAGATCTTCTGCAAGAAAAAATATTCTCCCATCTCTATCTTAAATGGACAACCCACTCTTGTCTTTACTATCTTTCTGTTCCCCTACCCTCTCTCCTTCCCTTCTCCCACACATCACTGCAAAGTCCTAATCAAGCTCTTTAACATTGTCAAACATTTCCAGGGACAGAAAGTTTCCTGTTGTTGGGCACAGCAGAGATAGGGAACATCGGCACAATCAGTCCCTGAGAAATGCAACAGGAAATTCAGGAGGAACTCAGGAGTTCTGAGGAAGGATCACCGGACCCGAAACGTTAACTCTGTTTTTCCCATCACAGATGCTGCCAGACCTGCTGAGCTTTTCCAGCAACTTTGTTTTTGTTGGAAATTCAGGAGGATCGCCTTTATGAAGGGAATAAATAAGATAGAAGCAGGGAGGCTGTTTCCACTGGCAGGTGAAACCAGAACGAGGGGGAATAGCCTCAAAATAATGGGGAGCAGGTGTAGGACTGAGGTCAGGAGGAACTCCTTCACCCAAAGGGTTGTGAATCTGTGGAATTCCATGCCCAGTGAAGCAGTTGACGCTACCTCATTGGATGTTTTTAAGGCAAAAGTAGATAATTTTTGGACAGTAAAGGAATTAAGGGGCTAGGCTGAGAAGGTGGGTAAGTGGAGCTGACCCCATGAAAAGATCAGCCAGAGGGGCCTACTCCTGCTTCTGGTTCTTATGTTCTTTACCCAGACAACAAAGAACTTGCTCCCCAGGGAGGGTTTGAAGTGCATAGTATCGATGGGTATCGGGGGAAAAGGCAATGACTATATGTGGGTGAAGGGAATAGTGGGTTACAATGGTAGAATTAGATGAGAAAAGATGGATGAGGGGGTAAAGAGGAAGATAAAGACCAAATTGCCTCCTCCAGCTCTTATGTTCTAGGTTTCTCTGTCTTCCTGAGGTAGAGAGACAATAGTGAGAGATAAAGGTACAGAGTGTGACAAAGGATTACTGGAGAGATACATAGAGGTTAAGAGAGAGGGAGCCTGGGGGATATAGGGGCAGAATAAAAATATAAGGGGTTTTATTTTGAGTCCGGAATGTGTTAAAATCTTCTGTAAAGTGTCAACACATAGAAACAGTAAAAGGCCTAAGGGTGAGCAAGAAGGAGAAACAGCAATAAAGAAAAACCAGATTGAGAGAGAGAGAGAGAGAGAGAGAGAGAGAGAGAGAGAGAGAAATTCTCTGAGTCAATGAGATCAGCTCACTTAAACATTTATCAGAGATCACTGTTGACAGGAGTGCTGAGAGATGTAAAATACTAATTTAATTTGGTAAAACTCCAACCAGCTCATTGGAGCTAAGGGTTTTACTGGCTGGAATCCAGCACTTACATAGAAAGGAACAATATTTACAATTGCAGAGAATGGAGGAGGGGGCAGCAGGGGAGAGAATGAGGCCATTCATCTCTTTCAGCTAGTTCCAAGGGGAAATCAGGGAGATGAGGGGAATCTTTGATTAATTCACGGGATGAGCATGTCACTGGCTGGACCAGCATTTATTGCCTATCCCTAATTACCCTGGAGGGCAGTTACAATCGTGGGTCTGGAGTCACATGTGGACCAGACCAGATGAGGATGGCAGTCTCCTCTCCCAAAGGGCATTAGTGAACCAGATGGGTTTTTATGACAATTAATGATGGTTACTTTGCCACTGTTAGGCTAATGTTTTTCAAATTCCAGTTTTTCAAAAGTTGAATTCAAATATCACCATCTGCCACAGAGGGATTATAATCCCAAATCCCCAGAACATTGGCCTAGGGTTCAGGGTAACTAGTCTAGTGACATTACCAGCATATCACCAGCTCCACAATGTGTATCGAGGGGAGGTGAATGGGGTGGAGATTATTAGAGGAAAGGGCAGGGAAGGAAATGGAGGCAGGAGTGTAGAAGTGAGGGGATGGAGGCGAAACACTCCAATACAAATTATCACCCTCTCTTGAGGTGCTATTCCATTGGCCTTCCCGGACCTCTCCAAGTGCTACCCATCTCGTGCGATTCCAGATGATGACGGTTACCTGACTAGTTGGCCATAGTGGGCATCACAACAAAAGTCAGATTGTGCCTTTATCCAATACCTGCACCCATCCTGCACACAGGCTCTTTTGAAGGAGACCTCAAAATGGCAACTCGAGTGAGTGGTTGTTTTCGACTGGCAAGGACGCAATGGGCTGAAGGGCCTTTATCCTGTGCTGTAGATCTCTATGAGCTACAAGTCATCAGCTTGCTGTAATCACTACCTCATAACTCGTAATGTGTTTTGCTGTTTTGAATAAACTAACCAACAGAGTTAATCAATGGATGATGAGTGATCGATTACCATTAACAAGGCACCATCTGTGCCAGTAGGAGCAGTGCCCACTCTTGGAACTAGTGGTGGTCCCACCAGGCCACGGAGCCCGGTGGTGGGGGGGGAGTGGTTTCAGCAGGGCAACTGTTGGGCTGTCTTAAAGAGGCGGGTGATTTTAATTGGTGAGGTTGGGGGTCGGGGGGGGAAGGTGCGGTGGTGGGGGTGGTTGCCTCTAGTGGACTCAGTGAATGCAGAAAGGAGCAGCCCCCAGGCCTCACAGCCAAAACACCAAGTCAGGATGGATCCCACAGGCCACATGACCGAGAAGGCTGAAGGTCATTACAACATTGCCCCATGTGGGAGCTTGCTGTGCAGAACTGGTTGCTGCATGTCCCACAATACAACAGTGACCATCAAATCCTTCTTCTTTCCTGACAGCAGGGGGGTGAAGGAGAAGTATAATGGAGGTGTTCACAAATCACAGATGGTGGGTGGTGAGGTTCAATATTGTAACTGTTTCCAGAGACAGGACGGGCCGGAACTAGCAGGACACAGGTTTACGAGAATTGGCAATAAATGCAGGCCCAGCCAACTACATACACAGGCCATGAGCGAATACCAGTTGCGGAGGTGAGGAAAACAGTTTTCTCTCGAATCAGCAAGTTGTTGTGGTATGGAAGGTGCTACCTGACAGAGCAGGCAAGTAAACGCAGCAGGAACTTTCAAAAAGGGGCATTGGACACACCTTGAATCAGGAAGGGAATCGAGTGTCACGGGGTAAAGGGGAGCTGAGGACTGTCAGATCTGCCATGATCTCACTGGATGGCGGGGCAGACTCGATGGGCTGAAAGGTGAAAGTTCGCAGGACATAGTTGGGGTTGGGAGCCGGGAGCAGTAGGCCCAGCTTGAGAGTTTGTTCAGAAAGCTGACACGGGCCCAATGGGCCAAGTGGGATTTTCTACAGTTCTCAGATATGGGGTTACTATCCCTTCCCGCTATTAACGTGGAATGGCCACGTGTAGCTCTCATGTCGTAAAAGCTCCAAAGATGGAAGGCTTTGGCGACAGTACACCTTTATTTCACATCTCCCTGAGAAGCAGAGAGTAATCTTTCCAGCTCTCTGCATTTTTAATGAAGCTGAACCTGATCCGAGTGTTTGTCTAGTTCACTCCAGGAACCAGGGAGAGTCGGCGCTGCTCAGGGTGTGGGGACGGCCAGTTGGAGGAGAGCTGCAGTCTGCCTTTGGCCTGACGGTCTTGGGCAGCAATGTCACCACTTGCTATGCCAACACACCCACTGGGACTAGGGATCCTGGCACAACAGTTAACAATTCACTCCACCAGCTTCAGAGAGCTAATGCAGTCAGAAAACACCACAGCACTAAACACATTGCACACCTACCAGAGAGGGGGAGGCAGAGAGATTGAGATAAAGGGTAGAGAGAGCAAGGGAAGGTTAGGTTGAGAGAGAGAGGGAGGGAAGGGGAGAGAGTGAGGGGGGAGAAAGAGAGAGTGGGAGAAGAGGTGGAAGATGGCGAGAAAAGGAGACAACCATTGAAAAAGGAAGAGGGGACATATAAACACAGAAAATAGGAATGAGAGCAGACCATTCAATAGGATCACGGCTGATTCGACATTCCTCACAGCCATTTTCCTGCCCTTTCTCTATAACCTATCATTCTCCTACCAATCAACTAACTAACTCAGCCTTAAATACACACAAGGACTCTGCCCCCACAGCTCTCTGTGACAAGGAGTTCCAAAGACTCTCAACCCTCTGAGAGAAGAAATTCCTTCCCATCTCAGTCTTAAATTGGTGCCCCTTTATTCTGAGACTGTGCCCTCTGGTCCTAGACCCTCCCACGAGGGGAAACATCCTCTCAGCATTGACCCTATCAAGCCCTTTAAGAATCCTGTATGTTTCAATGGGATCACCTCTCATTCTGCTAACCTCCAGGGAGTAGAGTCCCAACCTGTTTAGGCTTTGGTCATAAAACAATCCGTCCACACCAGGGATCATCCTAGTGAACCTTCTCTGAACTTCCTCCAGTGAAATGATATTTTTCCTTAAATAAGGGACCAAAACTGCTCACAGTCCTCCTGATGTAGTCCCTCCAGCACCTTGTACAGTTGCTGTGAGACTTCCCACCTCTTGTATTCCCTTGAAATAAGGGCCAACATTCCATTACCATTCCTGATTCCCTGCTGCACCTATCGAATCATAAAACTATAGAAACAACACAAAACAGAAGGGGATTATTCGGCCCATCTTGTCTATGCCAACCCAGATGTACTTTCTAATCCCATCTTCCTGCACACGGCCTGTAGCCCTGCAGCTTACAGCACATCAAAGTGCAGATCCAGGTACTTTTGTAAAAGTTTAAGGTCTCTGCCTCCACCACCAACTCAGGCAGCGAATTCCAGACACTCACTGCCACCCTCAGTGTAAAACCATTTTTCCTCACGTCCCCCCTAATCCTTCTGCCTCTTCGCTTGAATCTCTGACCCCTGGTTTTATAACCGTCTACCAAGGGAAACAGGTTCCTCCTGTCTACTCTATCTCTACCCCTCACTATATTTTATTCCTCAAACATATCACCCTTCAGCCTCCTCTGTTCCAAGAAAAACAACACCAAGCTCTCCAATCTCTCTCTGGTCCTGGTAACATGTTTGTAAATCTCCTCTGCACTCTCTCCACAGTGATTACATCTTTCCTGTAATGTGGTGACCAGAACTACACACAATACTTCACATGTACAGTGCCTTTTTCCAGTTTCATCATTACATCCCTATGGTTGTATTCTATACTTCTGCCAATGAAGGAGAGCATTCCAAATGCCTTCTTTACAACTTTATCCACCTGTACTGCCACCTTTAGAGATACAACGTTCCTCAGAGAGCTGTTCTGACTAATTTCTGAGATCCACGCTTAGTGTTACATGTCATCATACGCACACTCTCGATGTCTCCTTCTGCAACAGCACTGCCTCCCACTGGCTCAGAGCTGCATTGCATTCCAGTTCCAATCCATCCACTGGCTCATTCAATGTTCTAAGAAACTTTTTCTTTTCCTTTCAGGCATCAAGGCGCACAAGATGCAACAACTCAATGACACCCATGGCCCTCTGGAACCTTCCTCTCCTCCCCTTCCCTCTGACTCCATCCCCTCTCTCAGCCCCACCTCCTGTTGGGTATTCACCATCCCTCCTAACCTTCTGCTCACCGATGCTGAATGTTCTGTACTCAGCAAAGGCCTCAGCTTTATTCCTCTGCATTCCCACCTTAAAGGATTTCAAGCACAACATGAAGTTGAACTCTTCTTCTCCTGTCTTCGTCTCCGTGCACATTTCTTTGGACAAGAGCCCTCTCCCTGTCCCATAGACCCCTTCGATCAGTTCCAACACTGTCCCTCCACCTGGACCCCTCCCTCTGGCCTTTTACCTGCACTCGGATCTGTTCATTGAGAACTGTTGACGTGACCTTGGTCGCCTCAACTTTTCTGCATCTCCCTGGAAACTGACGGAACTCCATACTCTGAGATCTAACCCTGACTTTGTTATTGAGCCTGCCGGTAAGGGTGATGCTGTTGTAGTCTGGTGGACTGACCTGTACATTGCAAAGGCTCAGCACCAGCTCTGATACCTCCTCCTAGCTTCCCCTCAACCATGAACACACCATGGCATATCATAGTGGCCAGTCTATCCCCAGAATGGAAGCAGAGATGTCGCGGAAGCGAAGGGAGGAGTCAGAGATAGACCAGGTGAAAGTGAGGGCAGGGTGCAAATTGGACGCGAAGTCAATAAACTTTTCCAATTCCGGATAAGAGAGGGAGGCAGCACAGATGATATCGTCGACAAACTGGAGAAAGAGTTGTGAAGTAGGACTGGAACTACAACCACTAACCTCATCCCCCTTCCACTGCCTCGAAACTCAGTCTCCCACCATCATACAGCCGACTTCTACCTCCTTCCCAATATCCACAACAGGACCATCCGGGCAGACCCATTGTTTCAGCCCGTTCCTGCTCCACAGAACTCATCTCTTCCTATGGAGATAGTAAGATCTGCCGATGCTGGAGTCAGAAATAAAAGTGGTGAGCTGGAGGAGTACAGCAGGCCAGGCAGCATCAAAGGAGCAGGAAAGTTGATATTTCAGGTCGGGACCCAAAGGATCTCATCTCTTCCTACCCTGACTTTTCTCCCCTTGTCCAATCCCTGCCCACTTACATCCACAATTCTTCTGACGCTTTACATCAGTTTCAGCATTTCCAGCCACCTCCTCTTCACCATGGCCCGTGCAATCCCTTTACACATCCATTCCCCACCAGAGTGGTCTCAGAGCTCTCTGCTTCTTCCTGTGAAAGAGGCCTGAACCATCCCCATCCTCCACCTCCCTCCTCCGCTTGGCTGAGCTCGTCCTTACCATGAACAACTTCTCCTTTAACTCCTCCCACTTTCTTCTGTTCAGACGGATGGCCATGGGCACTCGCATGGGTCCCAGTTATTCCTGTCTCTTTGTGGGATAGATGGAACATTCCTTGTTCCAGTCCTACTCCACAACTCTTTCTCCAGTTTGTCGACGATATCATCTGTGCTGCCTCCCTCTCTTATCCGGAATTGGAAAAGTTTATTGACCTCGCGTCCAATTTGCACCCTGCCCTCACTTTCACCTGGTCTATCTCTGACTCCTCCCTTCGCTTCCGCGACATCTCTGCTTCCATTCTGGGGATAGACTGGCCACTAATACCCACTATAAGTCCACTGACTCCCACAGTTACCTGGACTATACATCCTCACACCTTGCATCCTGCAAAGACTTCCATTCTCCCAGTTTCTCTGTCTCTGTCACATCTATTCTGATGATGCCATTTTCAACAAGGGGCTTCTGAAATGTCCATCTTCCTCCTCAACCGTTCAGCCCTAGATCCATGGCTGGTTTCAGCTCTGGCACCGAGGTGGCAAAGGCTTCAGCGTCAGCGTCGGCGGTGGAGGATGCCAGAGCCAAGACCCGGGTCACTGCTGACCGGTGGCACCGTCTGGAGGAGCATCAGAGGGGGAACAGGAGTCATGGCACAGGGTCCATAGCACCAGCTCAAACACTGTAGTTGTGAGAATGGTGGTGATGATGGAGGATGGACTGTAACAGAGACCCCCGGGGCCCGTAACAGAGACACTGGGGACCGTAACAGAAACCCCAGCCAAAGTCAAGCAGTGAATGGAGGAGTAGTGGAAGGAAAGATAGACTCTATTGCAGCAAAATCTTTTGTTATTTTCAGCGTTTCAAGATGGTGCCAGACCATGGCGACACAGTGTTTTGCATGCGATAAAACTCCTTTGACTATACTTTTATATTCATGTGACAATAAACCTAAATCTAATCAACCAAAGATTCCCCAGCATCATTGTCGACAGGGATCTCAACCGGGTCCGACCCATCTCCCCACTTCCACCCTCACCCCTTCTCTTCCCTCCTGCAATAGCGAGTGTTCCCCTTATCCTTACCTACCATCCCAACAGCATCCACATCCAGAGGATCATTAGTCATTTCCACCACCTCCAGTGGGATGCCACATACTCCCCTTCCCTCCCATGTCAGCCTTCCACAGGGACCATTTCCTCCAGGGCACCCTGGTCCACTCCTCCCTCATTCCCAACATCTCCCCAAACCCCCACAGCACCTTCCCACACAACCGCAGAAGGTGTAACACCTGCCCATTTACTTCCACTCTCCTGTTTTAAATTTGCCTTTTAAACTCTTGTATTTTTATTCACCTTTGTGTTATTTCCCTACTTATCGCTTTTGCCATTTTATTTCTAGTGATGTACTCACTTTTGCATTTAATAAACACAGATATCCTTTGCCCTGAAACACCTGCCTACTGCCTTCTTCATTTAGCATTGCTAAATTAAGTCCAGAGTCAGAACCAGGGATCTGGGGGTGATTCGAACCACCTAAAAATCAGCAGATTACTGATCACAAACCAGACTCCCTACATCCTCCTATTCATGTTTTTGTCCAGGTGCTTCCTGAATGCTGCCATTGTGTCTGCTTCCACCATCTCCTCCAGCAGCACGTTCCAGGCACTCACCACCCTTCGTGTGAAAAACCTGCCTCGCACATCTCTTGCAAACTTCTCCTTTTGCATCCTGAATGTGTCATCTAGTAATTGACCCCTCCACCATGGAGAAAAAGCTTCATACTTTCCACTCTAGCCATGCCATTCACAATCTTTTAAATTTCTATTAGTTCGCTCCTCAATCTTCTGCATTCCAGTGAAAACAAACCCAGTCTATCTGATCTTTTCTTACAGCTAAAATCCCCCATACCAGGCAACATCCTGGTAAACCTTTTCTGTACCCTCTCTGAAGCATCCACATCCTTGTGGTAGGGTGGTAACCAGAACTGTACTTAATATTCCAAGTTTGGTCTAACTAAAGTTGGATAAAGCTGCAGCATAACTTGTCCATCCTTATACTCAATGTCCCTTCCAATGAAGGTAAACATGCCATACACCTTTTTTACTGCCTTATCTATCTGCATTGCCACCTTCAGTGATCTGTGGACCTGCACACCCAGATCCCTCTGCATATCAATACTCCTAAGGATTCTGCCAATTACTGTACAATTTCCACCTGTACTTAACCTTCCAAAGTGCATCACCTCACGTTTGTTCGGATTAAACGCCACCTGCCATTTTTCTGCCCATGCCTCCAACTGATCTATATCCTGCTGTATCCTCTGACAATCCTCCTCGCTATCTGCAAACTTAGTAATTAGACCAGCTACGTTTTCTTCCAAATGATTATGTAGATCACAAAACAACAGAGGTCCCAGCCCTAATCCCTGTGGAACACCACTAGTCACATTCTGAAAATCATCCTTCTGCCGCTACACTCTGTCTCCTATGACTAAGCCAGATCTGTATCCATCTTGCCAGCTCACCCCTGATACCATGTGCTTCACCTTTCGTACCAGTAGATAATGATTGATAGTCGTGTAAGCCATGCCCCCTGAAAGACACACGAATATCAGATCTGTGTAGGTGCGAGGCTGAAATAGGTAATGGGCCTTGTGCCTTCTGCTGTTCAGACACATTGCAATGCACTTGGTTCTGCAACTGTATTTTTCACAAAGTGCCTTAAGAGCTAGCCCAGGGTGACAGCCTACCTAATGTTCATTCAGACACAAGATAAAACAATGAATCGTGGATGCTGGAAATTCAAAACAAAAGTAGAAATTACTGGAGAAACTTAGCAGGTCTAGCAGCATCTGTGGAGAGAGAAATAGAGTTAATTATTCAAGTCCAGTGACCCTGCTTCAGAACTGAGACATCGATGTGGAAGCAATTTTTAGCAGATACCTTGTCAAACACTAGGAGCAAAAACAAAAGTAATGATGATGAGGATTAAAACAGAAATCCCATCCAACACAGGAGCAGAACTTCTTCAATGTAGGCATGCGAGTAAAACACTAAAATAAAACAAAGAACCATGGATGCTGGAAATCTGAAACAAAAAACAGAAAGTGCTGGTGAAACTCAACAGGTCTGACAGCATCTGTGAAGTTAACATTTTGAGTCCAGTGATCCTGCTTCAGTTCTCATTCCCAACTTGAAACATTAACTCTGATTCTCTCTCCCACAGATGCTGCCAGACCTGCTGAGTTTCTCCAGCAATTCCTGACTCTGAAGACACTGATTGACCAGTTGATTTTATTGTCCCATGTACCAAAATACAGTGAAAAGCTTTGTTTACAAGTGGTACAGGCAGATCACTCCAAGCAAAGGATGTACAGATCAAAAAGAGCTTACAGGTTACATTATTTGAGGCTAGAGTCCATTCAACAATCTGATAACAGAGGGAAAGAAGCTATTCCTGAACCTGCTCATGCATGTGTTCAGTAAGGAACACAACTTCTTGATCAGTTTACTCCCAGTTATTGCAAAGTGACGGAAAAGATGGGCAATGGTGCTATCAAGTGGCAATTATTCAGCAATAACCTGCTCAGTGACGCCCAGTTTGGGTTCTGCCAGGGCCCCTCAGCTCCTGACCTCATTACAGCCTTGGTTCAAACATGGACAAAAGAGCTGAATTCCAGAGGGAAGGCCACATTTGACTAGGTGTGGCATCAAGGAGCCTTAGCTTCTTTCTTAGAGGAAAAACTCTCCACTGTTTGAAGACATACCTGACACATAGGAAGATGGTTGTGGCTGTTGGAGGTCAGTCATCTCAGCTCCAGGACGGGTCCGCAGGAGTTCCTCAGGGTAGTGTCCTAGGCCCAAACATCTTCAGCTGCTTCGTCAATGACCTTCCCTCCATCATAAGGTCAGAAGTGGGGATGTTCGCCAATGATTGCACAATGTTCAGCACCATTCGTGACTCATGACATACTGAACCTCTCCATGTAGAAAATTTATAGGAAACCTATCAAGTTCCAATGTGATAAACCAGTCAAGATTAACCAAGAGAGGCGTGGATAGTATCAAATTTAAAGAAAAATATACACAATGTGGCGAAGATTAGTGATCAGCCAGAGAATTAGAAAAGTTTTAAAAGCCATAAAAAGGTGGCCAAAAGTAATAAAGAGGGAGAAAATAAGCTGATGTCAAGTAAGAAAGTCATATAAAAATGGACTGTAAAAGCTTCTTTAAACATATAAAAAGGTAGAGAGGGGCCAAAGTGAACAAGGCTGGAGAAAGAACGATGTGAACCAGGAAATGACAGAGGAGTCGATTAAATACTTTACATCAGTCTTCATGGTAAAGAACATTAACAGCATTTGAAAAATACTGAATAATCAATGAGCTAAAGAAGAGAAGGAAATAAACACGACTATCACTAGAGTAAGTGTGTTCGGGAAACTAATGGGACCAAAGACAAATAAGTTCCCTGGAACTGGCGGGATGTATCCTAGGATTTTGCAGGAAGTAGCTACCAAGATAATGGATGCCTAGGAAATAACCTTCGAAGGATAAGTGGGTTCTGAGAAGTCTCAGAGAGTTGAAAAAATTGCCAACATAACAACCTTCATTTAAAAAGGGAGCGAGACAAAAAACTACAAGTAACTACAGGCCAGTTAGCTTAACGTCTGTTATGGGAAAATGCTATTGTCTACAACAAAGGATATAATAGACTCTTTAGAAATATATATGTTTATGCAGAATCAGTGTGGCTTCATGAAACAGAAATAATGTCTGACAAATTCATTATGGTTTTTTTGAGAAGGCAATAGAGTAGATGAAGGGGAGCAGTGGATGTAATATATTTGGATTTCCAAAAGGCTTTCAATAAAGTATCACAGTTGGATTACTTAATAAGATAAGAATCTATGGTGTTGGGGTACATTCGCGTGGATAGACGTTTGGCTAACTAATAGAAGACAGAGATTTGGGGTGAATGTGGCATTTTTAGGATGGCAACCCTATAGCTGATAGAGTACCAGAAAAATCAGTGCCTGGGTCACAATTATCGATTGTATGTATACAGGACTTGGATGATGAAAGTGAATGTACTGTAGCCAAGTTTGCAAATGAAACTAAATTGGGTGGGAAGGTAATTGGTGAGGGTCACACAAAGACTCTGCAGAGGAATATAGGCAGGGTTAAGTGAGTGGGCATAAACTTAGCAGCTGGAATATAATGTCACAAAACATGAAGTTATGCACTGTGGCAGGAACAATAGAGGAGCTAAAAATTATTTAAATGGAGAAAGACTGCAGAAAGCTGCAGAACAGCGGGATTGGGTTGTCCTTGTCCACGAATCACAAAAAGCTAGGTGTCCAAGTGGGTAACGGGAAGGCAAATGGAATGTTAATCACATAGAAACATAGAAGATAGGAGCAGGAGGAGGCCCTTCGTGTCTGCTGTGCCATTCATCAAAATCATGGCTGATTGTACAACTCAACAGCCCAATCCTGCTTTCTCCCTATAACCTTTGATCCCATTCTCCCCAAGTGCTATATCTAGCTGCCTCTTGAACCCATCCAATGTTTTGGCATCAACTACTTCCTGTGGTAATGAATTCCACAGGCTCACCACTCTTTGGGTGAAGAAATGTCTCCTCATCTCCGTCCTAAATGGTTTACCCCAGATCCTCAGACTGTGACCCCTGGTTCTAGACACACCCACCATCGGGAACATCCTCCCTGCATCTACTCTGTCCAGTCCTGTTAGAATTTTATAAGTCTCTATAAGATTTCCCCTCATTCGTCTGAACTCTAATGAAAACAATCCCAACCTAGTCAATCTCTCCTCGTACGTTAGACCCACCATCCCAGGAATCAGCCTGGTAAACCTTCGCCGCACTCCCTCGGGAGCAAGAGCATCCTTCCTCAGAAAAGGAGACCAAAACTGTGCACAATATTCTAGGTTCAAAGGGAATGGAGTATAAAAATAAAAATAGGAAAGGCTTGCTAAAACTACACAAAGCATTAGTCAGACCGCAGCTGCAATACTGTGAACTGTTTTGGACTACTTCTCTAAGGAATGATCTATTAGCTTTTGTAGGCAGCCCAAGAGAAGGCTCACTCGGTTGATTCTGGTTATGGAAGAGTTTCTAACGAGAAGAGGTTGAATAGTTTGGGCTTGTGCTCACTGGTAAAATGAGAGGTGACCTTACGGAAACATATAAGTCTCTGAGACAGGGTAGATGCAGAAAGATTGTTACTCATTGCAGGACAAGTCGAAGACCAGACGGCATAAGTTTGGAGTAAGGGGTCATCCCTTTAAGACAGAGACGAGGAGCTTTGCTTCTATCACAGTATAGTGAATCTGTGGAATTTGTTATCACGGAGAGAGTTGTACAGGCTGGGCCCTTACATCCATTCAAAGCTGAGATAGAAAGATTTTTGATCAGTAAGAGATCAAGGGTAAGTAATACAGTAAAGTGGAGTTGAAGATTATCAGATCAGCTATAATCTAATTGCATGGTATAACAGACTCAATGGGCTGAATGGTTTACTTCTGCTCCCACATCATATAAACTTCTCCAACATGGGAGAATCTAACCATCATCTCTTGACGTATAAGCATTGCCATCACTGGCTTCATAGAATCACAGAATCCCTACAGTGTGGAAACAGGCCCTTTGGCCCAACAAATCCACACCGACCCTCAGAACATCCCACCCAGGCCCATCACTTATAACTCACCTAAGCTACACATCCCTGAACATTATGGAAAATTTCCCATGGCCAATCCACCCAGCCTGCACATCTTTGGACTGTGGGAGAAAACCCACGCAGATACGGGGAGAATGTGCAAACTCCACACAGGCAGTCCCCCGAGGTTGGAATCAAACCCAGGTCCCTGGCGCTGTGAGGCAGCAGTGTTAACCGCTGGGCCACCATGCCACCCTTTATTTGCTCATGGGATGAGAGTGTCACAGGCTAGGCCAGCATTTATTGCCCAGCAGGTAGTTAGGAATTAACAACATTGCTGTAGGTCTGTAGTCACATGTAGGCCAGACCAGGTAAGAAGGATGGCAGATTCCCTTCCACAAAGGATTTTAATGAACCAGATGGGTTTTTACAACAATCAACAATGGTTACACAGACACCATTAGGCTAGCTCTTAAACACATTTTTTTAAATTCAAATTTCACCATCTACCCTGGTGGGAATTCAAATCCATGTCCACAGAACAATAGTCTAGGATTCTGGATTACAACTAGTAACATTACCACAAGCCCCACTAATAGCATACTTGGAATTACCGTTGACCAGAAACTTAATGGACCAGGCATATAAATACAGCACCTGCGACAGCAGGTCAGAGGCTGGGAATCATGCAGTGAGTAACTTATTTCCTGTCTCCCCCAAAGTATATCCATCATCTACAATTAGGAGTGTAGTGGAATATTTCCCACTTGTCTGCATAAGTGGGGTTCCAACACACAAGAAGCTTGTGTGACAAGGCAGTGCCCTTTAAGAGAGAGGTGTTCTCTCCCATTTCTCTTACAGAGGGGTGTTGACACAGTGGTGCCTGAATGTCACCTTCAGACAAGCAGTTGGCAAGTAGCTCGAGTATTCTTTGGACGTTTTTCTTTTAAAATGAGACAAAAGAGTTCTTTTTCCTTTCTTCCCCTTCTTTATCTCAGTTTTGTTTAGTTTTTGCTCAAACTTACCTGATAAAGAGAGCTCTTCAGTAGGGAGCCGGCATCAATGGGTTCCAGAGCTGTGGCACCATTTTCAGAGGCAGGGGAGGTGATGGTCTAGTGGGATTATCACTGGACTGTTAATCCAGAGATCCAGATAATGTTCTGGGGACCCAGGTTCAAATCCTGCCACGGCAGATGGTGGAATTTGAATTCAATAAATATCTGGAATTAAGAATCCAATGATGACTGTGAATCCATTGTTGATTGTCGGGGGAAAAAAACCCATCCGGTTCACTAATGCCCTTTAGGGAAGGAAACTGCCATTCTCACCTGGTCTGGCCTACTTGTTAGTCCAAACCCACAGCAATGTGATTGACTCTTAACTGCTCTCTGGGCAATTAGGGATGGGCAATAAATGCTGCCTAGCCTACAACACCCTCGTCCCCTGAATGAATAAAGTGGGGGGGGAGGAAAGAGAGCGTGGACTGTAAAGCCTGGATAGGGATTCTGGAGCCAGCATGGAGTGGCCTGGATTGGGACTGGAGTGGTAGAGAAGCAAAACTTGGACTTTCTTTATGTTATCTTTAATTTTCATTTTATTTTAAGTTAATGAGAATGGTGCCTGTGCATAGTGACCATACACACTTTTCACTGTGTTTTATGTTGAATGTACTTGACAACAAATGATTCAATTCAATTCAAGAATCATCAGTGGGTGGAGTCAGGCTCATACAGATCCAAGACGACTTTTAGTTTTACTTTCAGTTAGTTGAAGATCTGCTGGCTGCTGAAATATATAAACGATTTAGGTGAGAATATAGAAAGGATGGTTAGTAACTTAAATTGATGGTATTGTAGGCAGTGAAGATTTCCCAAGATTACAAAGGGACTTAATTAAATGGGTCAATGGGCTGAAAAATGGCAGATGGAGTTCAATCTGGATAAATGTGAAGTATTGCATTTTGGTGCGACAAACAAGGGTAGGGCTTATACAATTAATGGTGGGGCTTTGGGTAGTGTTGTAGAAGAGGGACCTAGGGGTTCAGGTACATAGTTCTTTGAAGTTTGCGTCGTGCATGGACAGGGTGACTAAAAAAGCATTTGGCACGCTTGCCTTCATGGCTCAGACCTTTGAGTTTAGGAATTGGGACGTCATTTTAAGGTTGTACAGGACATTGGTGAGGCCTCTTCTGGAGTACTGTGTTCAATTCTGGTCACCCAGTCATTAGAAGGAGAATATCAAGCTGGAGAGGGTTTAGGAGAGATTTACCAGGATGTTGCCAGGTATGGAGGGCATGAGTTATAAAGAAAGGCTGGGACTTTTTTCACTGGAGAGTAACAGGTTGAAAGGCGACCTTATAGAAGTTTATAAAATAATGAGGTCTATAGATAAGGTTAATGGTAGTTGCCTTTTCCTAGGATGGGGAACTTCAAGACAAGGGGACACATTTTTAAGGCAAGAGGAAAGATATTTAAAAGACACGAGGGGCAAATTTTTTGCACCGAGGCTGGTTCGTGTATAGAATGAACTTCCAAAGGAAGTCGTGGATATGGGCACAGTTACAACATTTAAAAGATATTTGGATACGTACATGAATGGGAAAGGTCTGGAGGGATATGGGCCAGGAGCAGGCAGGTGGGACTAGTTCAGTTTGGCATGATGTCCAGCATGAACTGGTTGGACTGAAGAGTCTGTTTTCATGCTGTATGACTCTATGACTCTGTAAACGAAGTGTTAGACAAGATGAGAGAACCAGAATTGTTATGGTACAGGAGGAGGCTATTCAGCCCATCATGTCTGCACTGGCTCTCTGAGTAAGTATTATATCTCCACTGAGGGAGATAGAAGAAATTTCCAAGGGACAAGGGAGAATGAGTTGAAGGAGACTAGTCTTCACAAGAGGTTTTTGGTGGAGAAATTAATATCACTGAAGGTTGAGAGGTCTCCAGGACCTTGTATTCTACATCTGAGTGTCAAAAGAGGTAGCGATCATAGTCAGGAGCATGAGGAGAAATCCCTAAGAAAATTGCAATCCTGCTTTAATTCAATTTCTTCAAAAACGGTAAAAGTTTAAAGTTTTGGCAAAGATCTGGAGCTCAGGTTGTGGATGAGGTTGTTGACTTGCTCGCCGAGCTGGCTTGTTCTTGTTCAGACGTTTCGTCACCACGCTAGGTAACATCAGTGGAGCCTCCGATGAAGCAATGTTATTCTACTCCGCTTGGAATTTATACTGTCCGGTCTGTTACGGTGAGTAGTGTCATTTCCAGTTTTGATCTGTGTGGGTTTGTGTATGGGGTGCCATTCTATATGTTTGTTGATTGCGTTATGGGTGGAGAACCATGTCTTTAGGAATTCCCGTGCGTGTCTATGTTTGGCTCAGGCTACTATGGTTACCTTGTCCCAGTTAAACTGATGGCCTTCATTGTCCGAGTGTACTGATGTTAAGGAGAGTTCATCGTGCCATTTTGCTGCTAGTTGATGCTCATGTATTCTGATGGCTAGATTCCTTCCTGTCTGTCTGATGTAATGTTTGTGGCAGTAGTTGCACGGTATTTTGTTAGCCACACTGGCTCTGCATGTTGTGGGAAAGGGGTCTTTACAGTAGAAACTCACCAAACTGATCCACCACAAAGGCAAGGAATACAACAAACCAGACACATGGATAAGAAACCTATCCAGCAGACAACTTACAGAAATTGAGAAAGATGTCCTATTACGTGGACTGAATTATAACCACAGAAATGCAAACATAACAGACTTCATGGCTGCTCTGGAGAACACATTAAAAGACAACAAACTCACAGACAAAACACAACAAGCCATCCAACAAACTATAATCCCTACACTACACAGAAGAAACAAAGGGGATAACCTGAACACAGCAGAGAGAAAAGCACTAGATAAACTCAGGAAAAGCAAGAACATCATAATCCTACCAGCAGATAAAAGGGCGCATGACCGGCATTATGAACAAACCAGGCTATGTTAAGCACAGACATTGCTTGGAGATACAACCACTTACCAACAGGTGGCGATAGACCCAACACTGCAGCGACATAATAGGATCATCCAGGCACCGAAGAGACTAAAGGATGCAGCGCAGAGACTAAAGGATGCAGCGCAGACTTCATGAGAATGAAACCAGAAGGCACAAACACTCCCCGTTTCTATGGGCTGCCTAGAAGTACATAAACCAGACATCCCCCTGAGACCCATTGTCTCCCTACCAGGCACACCTTCACACAAACTGGCCAAGGACCTACAACAGAGACTGAAGCACCTAGGCGACGGATTACCCCACTCCATCCACTCAACCCAAGATTTCCTCAATACCCTCAAGAACATAAAAGTCAGCGATGACGAGGTTATGGTATCCTTTGACGTCATGGCTTTATTCACATCAATTGACATCCCACTCGCCAAAGAAACAGTGGCCACATTACTAAAGGAAGCAGCAACACAGACCAGCAGCTCAATCAGCAATGACAACATACTTAAACTACTAGACCTCTACCTCACCACACACTTTGTCTTTAATGGTCAAGTACACAAATAGATCAACGGTACACCAATGGGGTCACCCATCTCAGGACTCATTGCAGAAGCAGTCATGCAAAGACTAGAACACACCACCCTCGCCTGCATTCAACCTAAACTGTGGATCAGTGTGTAGACAACACATTTGTCGTTATTAATCGCAACAAACTAGAAAAGACCCACCACATCATCAACAGCGTATTCGGAGGAATTGAATTTACAAGGGAAGAAGAAAACCTAAGACCACTAGGAATCATGTTGGCCCGCAAGCCCACAGCCACTCTACGACAAACACTTACAAAGATCAAAGACCCCATTCCCACAACATGCAGAACCAACATAGTTTACAAAATTCCATGCAACGACAGCTACAAACATTACATCGGACAGACAGGAAGGAAACTAGCCATCAGAATACACAAACATCAGCTAGCAGCAAAACAGCACGATGAACTCTCTTTAGAGTTCATATAGGGCTCGACCCCATATACACTCCATTGCGAACAAAAACCAGAAGTGACGTAATCCAGCTCAGTGGACACCAGAGTTTAAATGTCACCTAGTATGGTGATGAAACATATGAACAAAAACAAGCCAGTTCGGCGAGCAAGTCAACAACCTCAACAGAAAAAGTTGCTGAATTCAAAATGGGCAACGCTGATCACATTACTGTATTTCTAGAAGCTTCTGAACCCCTTGCATTCTATAGGCATTCCAGCTACTAGAGACAAGCTGCCTACTTTCAGTCATATAATCCCTACAGTGTGGGACCAACCACTCGGCCCATAGAGTCCACACCAAACCTGCCAAAGAGCATCCCAGACCTACACCCTACCCTATCCCTGCATTCCCATGGCTAATCTACCTAGCCTGTACATCCCTGAACACTACGGGCAATTTAGCACAGCCAATCCACCCTAACCTGCGCATCTTTGGACTCTGGGAAGAAACCGGAGCACCTGGAGGAAACCCACGCAGACACGGGGAGAATGTGCAAACTCCACACAGACAGTCACCCGAGGGTGGAATCGAGGCAGCAATGCTAACCACGGAGCCACTGCCCATCCCCGGCCATGCTCTGCACAAAGTAAAACATCAAAACTCATTGGACTAAAGTGACCATTAATGCTTTCAGCTACACCATCATCTCATGTTGGAATCTGGAAAGGGGCAGGGGACTGGAAGGTAAAGTTACTGTTAGTTCAGCAAGCTTCCAATTAGCCTACCATCACCTGAAATGCCTGTCCCTGTCACGTGACAGAAATCAGAGCTGGATGAACTGTTTAACTCTCCTGCTCCAGGATGGCAGCTGGTCCAAAAGAGCAGAAAGGAACTGGATATTACTACCAAGCGATGGGAAGCAGTAGAAATGGCCTGGGCATAAAAGTTCTCCTCTGCGTTAAACAGTTCATTTTGTTTTCTCCTAGCAACCTCCCTCCCTCTTCCTCCGTGATGGAGTACAGCAGGGGCTGGGACCCAGCATAAGCCCAGAAGATTGCAGCAGCCATCGGCAGCTGGCATGAAGTATGGTGACCGTGGCAGTCAGGGCCAAAGCCTTCCAAGCGGCAATGCAGCCTGGCGTACCTGGGCAGGTCTTAGCCCAGGGCAGGGGAAAGTGAGCCTTCTTGAGGAAGCACAGCTTGGAGCATCCGCAGGCTCATAGCTCAAGAAAGGACAGTAACGTTTGACATGTTAACTCTATTTCCCTATTTTTCTACTTTTATGCTAAGAAGACTGTGGTGCTGGCATTTTCAAACTTATTTATTTCTCTCACTGTATGTGTTGACATTGTACACTTTTCACTGTACCCCATACTTGAGTAATATGTAACAATAACACCTAAACCTTCTCTCCAGCTCGCCCAGGGTCTGATGACCAGCCCTCAGCCTTCCCTCTCACTCCCATGCAAAAACAAAGGTTGCTTCACAGCTGGCCTTCCCCCACCCTTCTCAGGGACTGACTCACATTCTTACCGAGGTCCCACTGTCCACCACCCCTTCCGTCAGTGACACACACACTAATAATCGGACAGTGTTCCTCTTATTTACAACATCAAGCATCAATCCACCGACTATGAAGAATGGTCTGCCATTCACAGGGGCATTTGCCTCAGATCAGCTGTTGATATTTCAATGCTTCGCACAAAGGGACAGCCGCTGGTTGAGGGAAGGAAAGAAAACAGGAAGAGGGGGCACTTATTTGTGTCTCAGAGTTGGACGGAGTGTTGTGTTGGCCAGGGTGCTCTTTCAACCTTCCCAGTCCTGATACACTCAGCTCGGTCCGCATCACCAGCAGCTCAGCGTAAGCACTCGCTAAACACAGTCCATTGCTGACTAACCATTTCCATATCACCCAATCTTGGCCCTCAGGTCTTCACCACTCCCAGGCCATTTTAAGAAAAATACACTGCCCAAATTCAGCACATTTGCAGAAATCATCTTCTGCTAGCTTGACACTCTCCAGACAGCATTACATTAAACTTGCAGCACAGACATTCAGCTCCTATGCACCCCATGCTGACATTTATGCTCTACATGAGCTTCGTCACACCCTGTCTCACTTCGACAACGCAGAGTCATAGAGTCATACTGCACAGAAACAGACCCTTCGGTCCAACCAGTCCATGCTGAACATGATCCCAAACTAAACTAGTCCCACCTGCCTGCTCCTGGTCCATATCCCACCAAACCTTTCCTATTCACGGACTTTTCCAAATGTCTATTGAAAGTTCTAACTGTGCCCACATCCACTACTTCCTCAGGAAGTTCATTCCACATGCAAACCACCCGCTGTGTAAAAAAATTCCAAGTTGCTGAGTATTCACAGTGATTAATCGCTATCAGTGCATTAATTAGAGACTCCAATAACGGTGAGGAAATTCCCAGTCATGGGAAGCCAAGGATCCAGATACATCTGTCTCCCCAGTCAACATCATGTCTCTGCTGCATCCCAAAATGGCATTTTCAGAAAGAAATCAATTTGTGTCGGAGAATTACCATAGAGAGTGGAGGATGGTCTTGCTACTGCTGTCAAAATAGGAAGCAAAAAAAAGGGGAGTGCAAACCAGGATCTGTCAAAAAGATGAAGGTGCAATAACGTTTTGGGTGGGAATCATTCAGGAGGTACACAAGATTCAGTCAGTGTATTTCCAGCAGGTTTCTGTTTTTATTACATATCAATACTGCTCCAAAAGGGTGAATTTTCCCATTGATCTGCAGCAACACTGCCCTCGTCCTTCACTCTACATATCTCACACATTTCTACCAAGACATACATGATGGTATTTAATCGAAGTCAGCCAAAGAATTGGCGAGATCCCGACACTACCTCTTTGAGGATTCTGCCTGAATTACAGTCAGTGCTGATTAAGACAGCAGCAGCGGGCCTGCCCTGAGATAGGAGGCAGAGGCCCTTCAATCAGTCAGCAGGTCAGGTAGTGCACTACCTGAGGCCAAGGATTATCAACTGACTCAGACATAGATGAGGGAGGCCAGGAAGCGTGTCATTGGTCAGGGGGCAAGGGGAAATATGGCAAGGGGATGGGCACGCCATTGCTCGAGAAGCCCACTCCCTTCCCAAAGCCTAGGCTGTAACCAGGAGCCTTTGGCTGACGGGACAATACGGAGATCCACGAGCCATTTCCACCAAGGCTTTCTTTTTGGGTTCTCTGCACAGTCGGTCCCCTGCCCACCACTGGGTGAACACCAGTAGCAGCAGGTGATGGCTTTTAAATGGGGGCATTAAGTTTCCTACATAATGGCCTCTATTGGCTGCAAGGCAAGGCAGTTCCCTACAGGGCATCCCCCAGCCTGACTAAATGCCTCCCTCCCCAGCTAATCCACCAGGGAGAGGACATTATGCCAATCAGAGTGCCTAAACACACTGATAGGAAGTTGCAGATCTATGAGAAATCCAATGAATGGTATCAGGTGACACCGTGCAGAATACCAGACGTTAATGCACCATATATAGGCTCATACATAGCCACTTAACACCGAGCTAGGGGCAGAGGGACAGTGCAGGACAATCATCAGGTGAACCAGCAAGGGGCTAAGTGGCAGCTATCATTGTTATAAATATCTCTGGGCCATTATGGGGCTCACAGTAAACAGCTTTCAATGCAACATTTTCCTAAACACAATCCACTGGTTAGCATAACAATATTTAAAAAATAATTATTACATTTAAGTTTCAATGCTTCCAGCACATCCCCCAACAGAAGAAATCTCGGGTCAGAATAGGCCCAGAATTTACATCCTTGTGCCACGGGGTCCGGTCAGAGGAGGATAGGAAGGGGAGGATTACTGCAACTGGAAGCGCAAATGAACCCCAGGGGCCCTGAATCTTGAGTAAGACGTGCTGGAATGTGTTAAGGCAGTTGGGGCGCTGGAGCAGCTGTGCTCTAGTATTAACTAGCTGCCACCCAGCAGTGGCTGCTCAAATGCTGTCTGATCTCAAAGTTCTCTCACTGGAGAAACAAAGGTGAAGGGAAATTCAGCTGAGCCAGAGCCTACAGCTGGAGGTGTCCTGCACGACATAGCCAGCCAGCAAACAGGACAAGAGAACGGGATACCTTGAAATTCTTGGACTTGCTGGGGTTCTGGGAAGGGACACGGGGCGAGGTGAGTGAATAGAAACAATCCTGGAATATGCTGATGGAAAACAGTGGAAGTCTTCAGGGACTGAGCCCATGAACAGTCGAATGAGTGGACCACCCTCCCAGAGAACTGTTTACTCACAGATTTGTCACCTCAGTTACACGCCTGGCACAAGGGAGAGCCTGCACCAAAGCACAACCATCTAGTCTTAGCTAGAATCATCAATGAAGCTCCAAAGTAGCTGGTGCAGGAGGAGACCAATGGGAAGCAGAGGCAATGTGTGTCGGTGCAGGAAACATGTCTCCCTACAGTACAATGCAAAAAGTGAGGGGCTGGCATGTCAGAAAGGATGAATGGGAGAAAGTACGAATCATTCTAAAAGTCATTAATGGACACACATCAGGACTTGACTATTCCGTAGTTTCTGATGCAGTCAGGCTACACGTAACGGACAGAAGTCTCCTAGAGACAGCCTATAACCTGGACAAACCCTTTGTCAAATTTAGCTCAGCTTGGACCTAGACAATAATGATCAAATCCCTCTTTCTACCCATAAACTGAACAGTATTAATGAAGACGTGGGTGAAATTCAAAGCCTGGAAATGTTACATTGGAAATTGACATAGTCCAGATGAGGTCTTGGTGTACCAGCTCAGGGACGTAGCTCATTCAACCACAGTCCACATGGCGAGTGACTGGGCAGCAGAGAGAGAGAGAGAGAGAGAGACAGAGTGACAAAGAATAGAAGTTGTCCACCTATGTACTCCGCAGTTCACTGTCCAGCATCTCAGGAGTCCTACGTCGCCATTATTTCAAAGACCACAGTCATTTGTACAAACAGATGGTTGCCTCACTCCCCCAAAACCCAGACTGTGTCAGCGACGTTTTGGCCTGATAGCCTCAGCTTGTGGGAGGGTCATTTCAGTCACTGGGGTGGGAGGGGGATTCCCCGGGGGTCGGTCACCTGCCCCTCCTGGAGGTTCTTGACGAGTTGGGCCAGCCAACGTTTGGTAGTAGTATCGTCCTTCAGCACCTGGGCAAACGTGGTATCTTTCAGCTGGTCGGGCAGGCACTGTCGGAGTGCTTCCCGTGCCCTAGAAGATCCAAATGTGACATAGTAACACACAGTCCAGCCATTTGAAAACCTGTAACACACCGTTTGACAAAACACAACACAACACAACTTAAAGCACACAAGGGATGTTCTCTCCTCCTCACTGACACAATGAAAATGCTGGAAAAGAAACAGCGATCCTGCAGTGCACCAGCATTTTCTCATCAATCTTCCTTCTCTAATAAAAATTGCTGACACAATACGAAGGGATTTCCCTGTGCCAAGAGCCACATTCACAAAGAACTGTTGACTCATGAAGTCCACACTGATTATCGAAAGTGCTATCTGCTTAATCGCCCTCACTTCCTGTAAACTTTTCATTTTCTTGGAAGTCTTTAAAAATTCTTTTGTGGGATATGAGCATCACTGGCTGGGCCCAGAATTTATTGCCCGTCCCTAGTTACCCCTTGAGAAGGTGGTGGTGAGCTGCCTTCTTGAACTGTCCACTTGGCTGTGGGTTGAGCCACAATGCCCTAAGGGAATTGCAGGATTTTGACCCAGCAACAGTGAAGGAACAGCGATATATTTCCAAGTCAGGATGGTGAGTGGCTTGGAGGGGAACTTGAAGGTGGTGGCGTTCCCATGTATCTGCTGCCTTTGTCCTTCTAAATGGAAGTGGTCGTGGATTTGGCAGGCGCTGTCTACCATGAAATCAGAGAGAGGAGGGAATCCAGGCACTGCTTGGGGTTTAGGGGATCAATGCAAATAGTCCCAGACATTCAAAGTCCCAGGACAACATTGCGAGCTGTTGGGAAGATCTGCCATGCAGTCAGAATTGACTTTTTTGGGGGGTGGTAGGGGGGTTTTGCTTGCCAATTATCATGTATCTTGTCACCGGGGGCTGAACTTACCGTGGATTGTCAGAGAGACGGAGGTAGCAGCGAACAACATGCTTCAATAATCTGGCCGATGGCTCTTTGGACAGCTGCAGCACCATCTTACCCTGTGCACACAGACAAGCCAATGTTACAGCAGCTCCAGCAATTGCTGGTTAAGTTGCATCACTCCCCTTCCCCCAACACCAGCCATCCTTACTGAGGTTTCAGATCCCAAGAACACCAGTAACTCATCCTATTCAACAAGTGCACCACTAGGGCATCTCAAGCATCAGCCAAAGTCAAACAGTCCAAAAGTTCAGCACCACCTAGAACAGACAGTCCATTTGATCAGTGCCCATGAACTCAGTATTCACTTCCTCTACTCACAACACACTGTGAATGCAGTGTGCACCATCTACAGGCTATAACGCAGTAACTCACAAAGACGTCTTTGATATGACCTCTCATGATGCCCTCCAACATTTAGAAAAACAGGAGCAGCATGTTACAGGAACGCCACAATCACCACATTATACATCACCCTGTCTTGGAAGGCACATTGGGTTTGCCTGAACTCTAAACAGCACTGTGTGAGCACCTTTACCACAACACTGCAGCAATTCAAGCAATTCATCTGTAGAAGGGCAATACATGCAGTCATGCCCATGTCTCGAGAACAAAATCAGAAAAGGAAACATCCATTCCCAGAAAGGATCGATGGATGACCACCAGAAGGAGATTAATTCTCTCTCACCATTAGACACATTCAGACTTCCCCTATGATAGGTTGAAGAGCCTCTCCTGTACCTCTGTGACTGGGACATTTTAATCATCCACTTGAAGTTGTAGACATGCTCGCTGAGCCAGTGTATTTGGTGGCATACGTTTCATCACCCTGCTAGGTAACACCATCAGCCCATTACTTCCAGTTTTGTTTTTCAGTGGTTTATACAATCTTGTCCAGTTCAATGTGTTTGTTGATTGAAAACAGAACCGGAAGTGATGCCAACCACCCCAGCAAACCAAGGGATATAAATAACAAGCGAGACAGAACACCAACACTTCTCCAGAGGCCCACTGACGAAGTTATCTAGCAGGGTGACGAAATGACTGCAATCAAACACACTGGCTCGGCGAGCAAGTCTACAACCTCATCACAACTTGAGCTACAAATCTTCTCAAATACTTTAATCACCCACTTATCAAACCTTAGCGTCTCCACCAACAAAACCTAACTCTACACTAGCTTCACTTTCTGCCACTTGGCTCACAGCCTTGAATATTATGATATTTCAAGCATTCATCCAAGTACATTTTAAAGGTCGTGAGCTTTCTTGTCTCAACTACCCTACCAAGCAGTGCATTTCAGAACTTCACTACTTTCTGGGTGAAAAAGAATTCCTCACATTTTCTTGTTTGTTTTAAATAATGAACCTAAAGATCAAACTGTTTGAAATAAACAGCACGGGTTTTAAAAAAGGACAACTTTACTTTTGGTCAAAGTAACTACGAATGTACAAATTTACTAATTAGGTGCTGGTGTGGTCCATTTGTCAAATGGTGGAACAAGCTCAATGGGCCAAAGGGCCAGGTAATTGTTGAACCAATTGTGACCTCATCTCCACTCAACTTGGTGCCGCTTTATTCTGAGACTATGCCCTCTGATCCTAGACTTGCCCATGAGGGGAGACATCCTCTCAGCATTTACCCGGTCAAGCCCCTTAAGAAAATCCAATGTTTCAACGAGATCACCTCTCATTCTTCTGAACGCCAGTGAACAGAGTCCCAGTCTGTTCAACCTTTGCTCACATGATAATCCCTCCATACTAAGTATCATCCAAGTGAACCTTCTCTGAACTATCTTCAATGAGATGATATTATTCCTTACATAAAGGGACCAAAAGTGCTTGCAGTATTTCAGAAGTGGTCTCACCAGCACCTTGTACAGTTGCAGTGAGACTTCCTGACTCTTACACTCCAATCCTTTGAAACAAGGGCCAACGTTTCATCAACCTTCCTTGTTCTCTGCTGCACCAGTGTGCTAGCTTTCTGTGTTTCATGCATGCATGCAGGAATGTTGGGCACAAAGGAGCAAATGAGCAAGGTATGGAAAAAGGAATGAACAATGTTAGTGAAACGCAAGGACCTATTTAAGGCGTGCAGTATAATAGGATATATTATCATTTCCAACAATGGCCATGAACAGGAAATTAAGCTCACCAGAATCATGGCCACATGAGAGAATCGTTCGTATGTCTGACAGATGTAAGCCAGTCCTGTGTCATCCAACAAGATTTTCTGTAAAATAAAAGTTGCAACCTAGGAGCCAGAATAAGAGGAGAGAGGTTACACAGATCACCAAACAAAGCAAGAACACTTAACCCAACTGCTGAAAGGGTGCGGATAGCTTCCTGAGGATGGAATAAAGATCTGCGCCTACACCACCACCCAAAATTTACTTCCTAAAACATGCGAGCTCACAGCAGAAAGTTTCAAGCAGTCAAGACAGATTGTTCATCAGCAAAAAGTGTACCATCTACCAGACAGTGCAAGGTAACAAATTCAACCCTACACCTCCCACTGAATGCAGCACATTGGCAGTGTGAATGTATTAGAGAGGGGCGTTACAGTTCAGGTGCAGCAGCATTGAGTGTTAGAGAGAGGAACTTTTAGGATCTATCACCAGGAACTGTATGAACATATGGATTTCAGTAAGGCGTTTGACAAGGTTCCTCATTGTACTGGTTGGCAAGATTAGATCACATTCTTGCTATCTCTGGAATACAGGCAGAATGGCCTCAAAAAGGTAGAAGACAGAGGGTAGTGGTGCAGGGTTGGTTTTCAGACTACAGGCCCATGACCAGTGATGTGCCAAAAGGGCCGATGCTGGGTCCACTGCTTTTCGTCATTTATATAGATGATTTGGTCACAAACATAGGAGATCTGGTTAGTAACTTTGCAGATGACACCAAAATTGGAGGTGTAGCGGTCAGTGAAGAAGATCACCTCAGAATACAACAAGATCTTGATCAGACGGGCCAATTACACAAGGAGTGCCAGATGGAGTTTGATGGAGATAAATGTGAGGTGCTGCATTTTGGAAAGGCAAATCAGGGCACGGCTTACGCTTCTAATGCTAAAGTCCTGGGGAGTGTTGCTGAACAGAGAGACCTTGGAGTGTAAGTTCATAGTTCTGTGAAAGTAATGTAGCAGGTAGATAGGATAGTGAAGAAATTGTTTGGTATGCTTGCATTTATTGGTCAGTGCATTGAGTTTAGGGGTTGGGAGGTCACGTTGTGTTTGTGCAGGACATTGGTTAGACCATTTTTGGAATACTATGTTTGATTCTGATCTCCCTGCCTTAGGAAAGATGTTGTGAAACTTGAAAGGGTTCAGAAAAGATTTACAAGGATGTTGCCAAGGTTGGATGGTTTGATCTATAGGGAGGGGTTGAATAGACTAGAGCCGACGGGTGAACTTTTAGAGGTTTATAAAATCATGAGGGGCGTGGATAGTGTGAATAGCCAAGGTCTTTTCCCCTGGTGGGGTAGGGGGAAGAGAAAGAGTCCAAAACTAGAGGGGCATAGGTTTAAGATGAGGGGAAAGATTTAAAAGGGACCTAAGGGGGAACGTTCTCTCACAGACGGCGGTGTGTGTATGGAATGAGCTGCCAGAAGAAGTGGTGGAGGCTGGTACAATTACAACATCTAAAAGACATCTGGATGGGTATATGATGGGAAGGGTTGAGCAAGATATGGGCCCAATGCTGGCAAATGGGACTAGATTAATTTAGGATATCTGGTCGGCATGGACAAGTTGGAGCAAAGGGTCTGTTTCCATGCCTTATCTCTCTATGCCTCTGTGGCTCTAAGTAGTGGGTCTTGCATCAGAGAGGGATTTCACAGAGAGCTGTAACATCTTGTTCAGCAAGAATACCATATTGGGACATGAAAAGGATCTGTTCTACAACGTGACAACCTGTGTTAACTGTATCTTCTTTGAATGTCTCATTGTATTGAGGTGGTCAGCATTAACTGGGACTCATTTGTACCCTTATCTGTAGGTTACTGGCCAACACCTAAACACAATTAAAGACCTACCAAATATAAAAAATCAACAGTGACTGTCAAGGTCCTGGCATAAGTACACAGTTTAAACCTTTTCAGAACTGTAACATTCAAACTTTGACAAAGACCACTTCACCACCACCCATACCCCTCCCCCATTTTACACGTCAGCAACCCCTACCGTTTTGGACAATTCACTTCCTGACTCCATTATCCGGAGACAGAGAGGAATAATTTCTGTTGTCAAAAGGAAGTTGATGACTTCCTGTTCATCTGTTTTCACTAAGGCGCCTGCAGAAAGAAGGGTCGAGAAAAAGTTTAAAAACGTTTAACCACAGAACCAAGAGTCACACTCAACCTGGACTATATCATCACACAAACTGCACGGAACTAGAATTACAGTATCTTCCCCCCTCCCCCCCAACTCTGCACCCCATCCTCACCTTTCAGACAACTGCCTGCTCAGTGTCAGGTTGAACCGTGTGAGTAAAATGACCTACATTTATACAGATGTTTGATGATCAGTGATGTCCCCTAGCCCCAAAACCAGGGAGCAGAAAAGTTGCACTAGATTGTGATTGGCCACTGAAATGGGGCTGGAAAAGGGTTGAGCTTGTTGTCCCTTCCAACATGCATCATTTTCACATTTACAAAGAGAACAACTACTTCTCTGAGCCACTGCAGGAGGATTTCCAGTGGCAGTGAAATTTCAGCACAGAACATTTCAGCACCAAGACTCGGCAAACAAACAAAGTGCTTACCTATAACACCCAGGCTGGTGAGTCGCAGATACTCGAAGGGTCTCGTCTTACTGACAGTGTGCAAGAACGGGTAGAGAAAGAGTGGGATATGAGCTGCTAGAAATGCTGACCTGGAACACAACAGAGAAGAACGTAATTTATTACAAATCAGGTCTGATAATATCATCCAATTTGCACACAAAACAGCAAACTACAATTAAGTTACAAAAATCTAAATTACAATTCTTGGTAATGTTGTTTGGCTTCAAGAACATAAGGAACAAGAGCACAAATAGGCCTTTCAGTCCTGGTGCCTGGCCAGTCACTCCACATCCATGAATTTCCACAGCGGTGAAAAACATTGTGCTGTGGATTGAGCCCCACTCCAGATACATTGGATCGGGGTAGGTCATTTAGCCCCGCCTGCTCCTCTGTTCAATACAGTCATAGCTTACCATCTACCTCAATGCCATATTCTTAGGCTAGCCCATACCTCTTTACGTTATTAGTATCCAGAAGCCTATTGCTCTCCATCTTGACTGAGCTTCCACAGCCTTCTGGGGTGGAGAATTCCAAAGGTTCATCACACTAAGTAAAACAATTGCAGCTCATCTTGGTCCTGTCTTCCTCTTTACTTTGAATTTGACCCCTCTGGTTCTAGATTTCACAATTTTACGAATGGAAAAAACCTCCCTGCATTTACCCTCTCTGTCCCTTTAAGTATTTTACAGGTTTTAATCGAGATCACTTCTTATTCTTCAAAACTCTAGAGAACACAGGCCCAGTTTCCCCAGCCCTCTCAACAGTCCCAACAGCCTAGGGATCAGCCTAATGAACCTTCTTCAGTCCATAATCCAGGCTGACAAATCAATGCAGTACTGAGGGAGGTGCTATTTTTCAGATGAGACATAAATGCCTGTTGCTGGCTGCCCCCTCCCCCCAACTCAGATGAAAATTATAATAGTGGTGCGGGATCTTTTAAGAAAGTGAATTGTTCATTTATGTTGAAAAAAATCCTCGAGTGCCAGAACAGAGAATAAAGAAATTCACAAATCGGATCTGTTAGCTTTTAGCATTGCATGGAGCAGTTGACAGGTCCTATAGTATTTGTAAAGAGGATTATATTTCTAGAATATTTCTATTTCAATTTATATACTTCTATCAGGGCAACCTGACAGAAGTATATAAAATTATTTGAGTCATGGACAAGGTGGATAGTCGGAATCTTTTCCCCAGGATAGAAATGTCAAATACTAAGGGACATAGATTTAAATCGAGAGGGGAAGGGAGATGTATGAGGCAAGATTTGTTTTTTTAAAAACAGATGGTGGTAAATGCCTGGAATGTACAGCCAGGGGAGGTATAATAACAAAATTTAAGAAGCATTAGACACACCCATGAACAGGGAGGGAATACAGGGATATCAACCACGTGCAGGCTGGCGGGATTACTTTAGAACAGCTTTCTGGTCAGCACAGACAAGTTGAGTCGAAGGGCCTGTTAAGGGTGCTGTACTGTTCTATGTAAGAGCAGGGAAGAGCTGCACGGTGTTCTGATCTGATCAAAATTTCTCTCGCAGCCAACATCTAAAACAAAATGAAACATAAACTGGAAGTGCTAGAGAAACACAGCAAATCTAGCAGCATCTGCAGACAGGAAAAGCAGAGTTTAGAGTTCCAAGTCCAATTATCCTTCATCAGATGGGCTGAAGGAGGATCATGGACTCAGAAGGTTTACTCTGTTTTTGTTTCAGATTTCTAACTATCTCTGGAGTCCAAAACTAAAGGGCATAGGTTTAAGGTGAGAGGGGAAAGATTTATAAAAGGACCTGAGGGGTCACTTTTTCACGCAGAGTGGTGCTTGTATGGAACAAACTTCCCGAGGAAGTGGTGGAGAGTGGTACAATTACAACATTGAAAAGGCATCTAGATGGGTATATGAATAGGAAGAGCTTAGACAGATATGGGCCAAATGTTGGCAAATGGAACTAGGTCAGATTGGGACGTCTGGTCGAGTTTCCATGCTGCATGACGGTGATATTCTAGACTTCAGAACTTTAATAACAGTTCATGGACTGAATGAATCAAAAGATAAATTATTACAAGCGGCAATAAACCTGTTAGAAATAAGCCATTGAGAAACAAAGACAGGCCTTTACACAGAGACTCGAGCAATTGGCCATGTCTTGCTGAGATTACATAATCAAAACCACTTTGACACCTGCCTGATAAACTGGATGCTTTATTGCCACACGGACAACTGACTATCCTGAAGAAAAATTTATGGAGTTGGTCGCAGGAAAGCGGTGTCTTCAAACAGACACTTAAGGCCAAATGTAACAAGAAACAAAGAAATTTTGATAAGGAAACCAGCTACAGACCTGCAGTAACTCAAATGAAAGAACTCTAAAGAAATCATCGATATATCACCTCAGAGACCGAAGGATGAAAATCTGTATAAGAATCAAATATCAGAACTCCATCTTAGCAGAAATTTGAAGAACAACACTGCAGAAGGACCGAACCCTGGAGAGTCCTCCCAGTGACAGATCACTGTTGGTTAAAGTCCTGGCCAGGTGTCACCATTAGTCAGGTAATAGCTAAGCTGGGTAGCAAGCTTAAACTAGTTTAGAGGGGTCCAATAGTTGGTTGCTACAGGCAATAAAGTTTGAATTATTATTTCAGTACTTGATTTGTCTGAGGTTTCTTAATAAGTAGCAGACTTAAAGGTAATTTGTGGTGATTTACCCTCAAACAACTCTTTTTGCTTTTTGTTTTTATTATGCAAGAAGGAGATTTCACTATTTATTTTGTTGTTGCCTTAGGAGCCTTGCTATGCAAAAATTGGTTGCTTTGTTTCCTACAGTACAACACTTCAATAGCACCCCCTGCCTGGAAAGCTCTTTGGCACCACGCAGATTATGAAAAGTGCTACATGCGTCTTTTACTCTTTCTTAAAGTCATAGAGATGTACAGCAAGGAAACAGACCCTCCGGTCCAACTTGTCCATGCTGACCAGATATTCTAAATAAATCTGTTCCCATTTGCCCCATTGCCCTCTAAACCCTTCCTATTCATACACCCAACTTCTGTTCCACAAACGCATGGCAGCTACCACAGTCTTTACGAGGGGTGAAGACTCAGGGTGAAGCAATCCAACATGAGACAAATGCAGGATTCGACTTCCCCAAGTGAAGCCAAAGAGCTCAGCAGGAAATAAAAGCCAGAGAAGTAGACAGAATTCCGATTGCATACTTGATGTTACCTGGTTTCTGGGTGCGATGCTACACATTGTAATAAAGCGAGTGCATTACACACACGGTTAGACTGATGAGCCGTCAGAGTTGGAGGGTTGATAGATGGATAAATATTTACAATCTCCTGGAAAATAAAGAAGTGTAGAAATAAAATCACATTAAAATACAAAGAAAGTAGTGCAGGAGGTGTGTGAGGTTACAGCACGATCAAGCCTACACTGAACTCAACCTGTTAAGCAACATCAGGAAACCACACCTAATCACAGTTTTTCAGGCACCGTCAAAGCTACAACTCTGTTGGGATTGCCAGAAGCTTCCGCAGGTGCTGAATGGGATCAGCATCAGGTAACCAGGGAGCAAAGAAATAAAATGATTCACGTGGTGAAAACCACAGAGCCCGGAGAAACTGAGCAAACAGAGTGTATACTGGGCAGGACCCATTTATACAATATTTATTTGCAAGATACAGGCATTGCTGGCAAGGTTAGTGTTGACTACCCATCATCAGTTGCCTAAGCCTCACAGCCACAAGGCTTACTGGGTCATTTCAAAATGCGGTTAAGCCTCAAGCACATGGAGTCACGCACTGTACAGGGGGACAGGGAAACAGCTGCAGGTTTCCTTCTCTCAGGGACATTCTGAAACTGATGGGGCTTTAAATCACAATCTTATCGTTTCACGGTCACTGTTACTGTTTCTTTTAAATTTCAGACTGACCTCAATCAAATTTAAAATTCCCATGGGAAATGTGATGTCCTGTTTAATCCTCCACATTATTACTGCAGTAACAAACCCACCCTGCTATTGCACAGTGCACACACTTCACACCCTTCAATTGTGTGAACATCGGAGACAGACAGACACAGAACATCGCCTTTTCAGACTCGGTCCACCCGGAAAGGTGGGTCTAAATTTCGTCCTTTGGTTTGTATTTAAATGCTTTTTATAAAAATTGCCAGTTAAGCATTTTTAAGAAAACAGAGGTCTGGGAGAAGTCTGATGATTAAATAAAACCAATCACAAACTTTTGCACCTCACTAGTGCTGCAGTTCTATTCTGCCTGCCAAGGCTCACTATTGCACAACCTCCACCGTTTTTTAAAATGAAATTCGAGATTAACTAGTGATTCCCTTGGGCCATGTAGGAGTTATCACATAGTTATAATCCCATTTGCAGCAACTGGCCCATATGCCTTGAATGCCATGGCATCACATACACATCTAAAAACTTCTTCAATGTTGTGAGGGCTTCTGCCTCTACCACCCTCACAGGCAACGATTTCCAGATTCCCACCACCCTTTCATGAAAAAAAAAGTCCTCACGTCCCATAATTTTATACATTTAAATTATGCCCTCTAAGTCTCCTCTGCTCTGAGGAAATCCACCTCAGTCTGTCTAACCGCTCTTCATAACCAAAACTCTCCAGACCAGGCAACATCCTGGTAAATCTCCTCTGCAATATTCTAGCTGTGGTCTAAACAAACATTTTATCCAGTGGATGATCATCACCTGTAGGAGGGCAGCAATAGTTCCGAAAGAGTGCCAGAGCATGGGGGCCAGGTCAGGCACCGACTCCCTCTTCTTGCTGAGTTCTAACAAGGCATTTTCCCGGGTCTCAGGGCTGGACAGCTCGTTGATCCACTGGTAAATCTTCTCGCGATCCACCTGAGCCAGCGCAGTAACTGGCTGTGAGCAGGATAGGGAGCAAAAATCAACAAGCAGATCAGCATCATGACAACAGAATCACAGGAGGCCAATCGGTTCATCAGGTCTGCGCCATCCCCCTGCAATAGTAATTCACTCGTCTCACTCCACCATCCCCAAGCCCTGTAAGACTTCCCTCAATTTATGCATCTAATTCCTTTTTAAAAATTACAACTGAAATTCATCTCCATCACATTTTCAGACAGCAAATGTACAGCAGCCACATTACAGGCTTCTTCAGAATGGAATGGTCCCGAATGGTCTGGCCCTCATTCTCAGACTATGCCTCTAGTTCTCGAATCCCCACGCAGTGAAAACAATTTACCTTTATCTATACCGTCTTTTCTTGCTACTATCTTGAAGACTTGGATCAGATCACTCCTTAACCTCCTACATTCCACAGAAAACTAACCTAATTTACACTCTCATTTAACTCAACCCCTTAAGTCCAGGTACAATTCTTGTAAACCTACATCGTTCTCCCTCCAAGACCATCACATCTGTCTTAAATCAACTGAGAACCAAGATCAGGAACAAGAGGAGAGACTATCTGGCCTCTCTGTCAAGCTTCTGTCATTCCACAAGATTGGGGTGACGGGGTGGTTCAGTGTTTAGCACTGCTGCCTCACAGTGCACAGGGACATGGGTTTGATTCCACCCTCGGGCGACTGTCTGAGTGGAGTTTGCACATTCTCCCCGTGTCTGTAATAACAGTGCAGAGTTGGAGGAACACTGCAGGCCAGACAGCATCAGAGGAGCAGGAAAGCTGATGTTTCAGGTCAGGACCCTTCTTCAGAAATGGCTTCGCAGTGGGGTTATAACTCACTCAGAGGTAGTGAGAACTGCCAATGCTGGAGCCTGAGATAACACAGTGTGGGGACCCTTCTTCAGAAAATCCCGACCTGAAACGTCAGCTTTCCTGCTCCTCTGATGCTACCTGGCCTGCTGTGTTCCTCCAGCTCCACGCTGTGTAATCTCACGCTCCAGCATCGGCAGATCTTAGTATCTCCCCATGTCTGTGTTGGGTTTCCTCTGGGTACTGCAGTTTCCTCCCACGGTCCAAAGATGTGCAGATTAGGGTGGATTGGCCATGGGAAATTGCACGCAGTGTCCAGGGATGAGCAGGGTTAGATGGGCTAGTCATGGGGAATGCAGGGTTACAGGGACGGGGGAGTGTTCTCTCCTCGATGGGCAGAATGGCCTGCTTCCACACTGTAGAGATTCTACGATTGTCTGATTTTTAACTTCAGCTCCACTTTCCCGCCCTCACCTCTCGTCTCGTCTCCCTGGCGACCAGAAATCCAACAGGTTCGGCCTGAAGCCTACCCGAGGCCTTCAGCGGTCCCCGGGCAGACTCCCTACAGCTTCCCCGCCGCCTGAGTGCGGGAACCTCCGGTAGTCCCTGCCCGGCCGGGGTCATAGCTCAGGCCTCCCACAGCGCAGGCGGCTCTGTCTCCCCATCCCTGGCCTAAACAGGGGGAGGCGGCGCCGGGGCGATAAACCCCCCCGCACCCCCTCCGCCCGTCCCCACTGGGACTTACCGCCCCTGCCCCCAGGCTGTGCATCTTCCGCTGGTGCCGCCGCCTTTTCGGGTTAAAAACTTCACATCAACGAGCCCGAGGCTCCCGGCTCCTGGTCCGGTGAACCCTGACCTCTGACCCTTGGTCACCGCCTCTACCAAAACACATTTTTAATAATAAATCACGAGAATCATTCAAACCCTTCACAATCACGACTCTCTTGTGCAGGATAATCTCCGGTTTCACCTGGCACCATTCCGCGGAATTATATGTTTGAACAAGTTTTCCGCTTTCACCTTTGCCCTTTCACCCCGTGACCACGGCATTAAAACACGAGTTGAAAATTATCCTTGTTTATTTTATATGAAGTTGTGCCCGAAGCGCGCTTCAGAGGATTAGCGTATTTTTTTTAAAAATGATAAACTTTGCGGGAGTGTTCCCTCAGGCTGCGCGCTGCTTGCTGGGAGGCCGCCTTCGCGCCATTTTGAGCGGCGGTTGGGTGAAGAATATTTTAATGTTTTTATTTGGGGCGGTGTTGGGGTTTGGGGAGAGCTGGTTGTTTTAGAGCCGGGCGGGTGGTCGGCGAACCGGACCGGACCGAAGAAGAGAGAGGAGAGGGAAGCGGGCTGTGTCTGAGAGCCCTGCCCAACTCACCAAAACCACCCCCGGGGCATTGTGGGAGCGGCAGTCCCGCCATCTCGCGGCGGCGGCGGTGGTGGCGGGAGCGGAGCGCGAGGCCCCGTCTCTATGGGAACGGCCCGAGAGGTACCGTAATCCCCACACCCACCCCCACCCGCGGGGGAGAGAGTGTGAGTGAGTGCACCGCACCCCAGGGGTGGGGGGAGACAGACAGAGGGTACAGGACACCGCCCCCCCCCGCCCCCCCCCCGGGGGTGGAGAGGGACAGACAGAGGGTACCAGCCCCCCCCCCGGGGGTGGAGAGGGACAGACAGAGAGTACTGCACCCTTTGGCGGTTGAGGGGGGAGGAGAAGAGAAGGAGAGCACTATACCCCAGGGTGGGGAGACAGACAAAGTAATGTGCAAGGGGGTATGGGGGGAACAGACAGAGGGTTCTGTGCCCGTGGGGAGCAGAGAGAAAGGAGTACTGCACCCCCAGGAAAGGAGAGGGGCATGCTACTGCACCCTGAGGGGGAATTCAAGAAAGGACTATATCGTGGGGGTGGGGAGAGTCTTGGGCACTGCATTCGAGGATGAAGCCAGAGAGCGGGGGAAATAGCTGTATCTGGGCAAGGGGGTAGACAATGAGAGAGGGGTACCCCATCTCAAGGATGGGGCCAGAGAGATGGAGCATAACTGTACCTGTATGAGGTGGAGGGGGGAAGAGAGAGAGGAGAGGGGGGTGGTTGGGAGACAAAGAGGGAGCACAAGACCGAAGATGTGGAACAGAGAGAACTGTTGGGGGTGAAGTGACTGAAAAAGGGGAGAGAGATTGTGGAACAGTGGGAGAGAGTGCACAGTGGAAGCAGGTGTGTGTCTGTGTGAGTGTGAGTTTGTGCGTGCAAGTAGGGCTGGGGAGAAACAGTGTGAAGGATTCATGACTTTTGAAGCAAAGACCTGGATCATTACCTGAAGAGAGAAATTTGCGGGATTGAGGAAAGGCTCTCAGGTGGAACTCAGTGAATTATCCTTTACTGTTGAAGAGTCACTGGAGTTGAAATGTTAACTCTGCTGCTTCTTACAGAATCTGCCAAACTGCAGTCTCTGTTTTCCTTTTTTTAAGAGCCACTACTCTCTCCAGTATAGTAACCATTCTCTAACTCCTTCCTGCCTAAAGCCCATCTTGTTCCACTATGCCTAGCCCTCCCATTCATAACACTGTTTCCACAAATGTCAAATTCCGTTCCCAAACGTCTCCTTCGACCCCGATATTGATACCAGTGTTGGAAATGTGCAGAGATCTCAGGATTGGGTCTGATGCCCTTTCCAAGGGACCAGAATGCAAATTGACCTGCACTGTGTCTGTGCAAGTACTATGTTCACCTTTTGTCTCCCAATACCTTGTCCACCATCTAAAAGGCACTAGTTAAGAATGTGATGGAATACTCGCCACTTGCCTGGTTGATAATATTAAAGAAACCTGACACCATCCAAGGCAAACAGCCTGATTTTTTTTTTAAACTTTCATTTCTGTATATTCTTTCACATTCTCAGGATATGCTTTTAGGTCCCAGTGAGATAGTCTTTGGAACAGCCGCTGTTGTAATGCAACCTTTGTAGTTAACGGAGTGTTCCAAAACTTTGCTGTTTTCCTATTTCCTACTGCCTGTATTGTTGAGAGTTTCGAAAATTTAGTGGTTTGTGTTGCACACAGTAACTGCCAGAGTTAAGGGGGGGGCATTTGTTCAGTCTTACTCAGAGTTTGAAGGATATAGCTTCCAAGTTATGCACCAGGGGTGCTGATGATGGTTTTGTGATCAGATTTTTGACTGATGAACTGTATAGCTGATTAGTCAGATGTAAAAGTTTCCATGGCCCTACTTTGAATACAAGCTTAAGGATTTGGTTTATTTTGAAGCAATATCATGAACTTGGCTGCTGCCTCTGAGCATTTGTGTACATGTCTGTCTGTTCCTCTGTGACCTTCCCTTCAAACTTGTCATTTAGTTAATCTTGTCTCTCTTTCTTTCTTTCTTCCTACCAACACACTTAATTTTTCATGTATTTCCATGTCTCATCAGTGTCCTCTTGGAGTCTCTGGTTATGCTTCTCATTATTTACGCTGTTTGCAAATTATTCGTGAACTGTAGACCGAAGTTCGAGTACTTTGGAAGAAGAATTTAAGCCATTAGGAGATATCAGAGAGAACAGTGGTCCAAATGCAGATTCAATTGAGCTGGTCAAGAATTATTTGCTTTTAGTAAGCCTGCACTAAAACCTCTCCAGCTCGGAATGCTGGAGACCAAGTCATTTCTGGACTCCAGAATTTTCGTAATTATGAAATGATGTCAGAATATCTAAACAGAAGTGTATGAACGGGAAACCATTCGGATATAAAGATTAACACTGTTTTATGTTTCAGATAATAGCTTTAAGCAGTAGTAAAGAAAAGTTAAATTGTGCTGTTTCTGCTTCCTAAGCATTGCACTGGAATAATACTCCAGTCCACTCAAAAAATGTCCAGAAAACTGATGTTTCTAAATGATAGATTTGTAGAAAGGGATGGTCATATGTTTGTCCTGATCTGGATTATGATGTTGAATGCTTCCCCACAAACAAAAGTAGGCTGGCTGACCTTTAGCTGAAGGTTTTGACTTCTTTAAATAGGGATATAATGTTTGTGTCGTTAACACGCCAATATCTAACGAAGGATCGGAAGATCATAGGCAGAGCCCCTTAATTTTAACCCTTATTTCCCTCATGAACCTGGGATGAATCCCATCTAGAATGTCATTTTTCAGCATCCTTTTCTCCACACAAGTGACTCCGGTCTCTTAAGTTGTTGTGCTGTCTCTGCTTTAAATCTGCTGTTATTACCCCATTCGATAAAACCAACCTTTGCCCCTTCAATCCGTGGAAACTAGAGTCAGAGATATACAGCACAGAAACAGGCTCTTTGGTCGGACTTGTCCACGCCGACCAGATATCCTAAATTAATCTAGTCCCGTTTGGCCCATATCCCTCTAAACTCTTCCTATTCATATATCCCTCCAGATGCGTTTTAAATGTTGTAGTTGTACCAGCCTCCATCCCTGCCTCTGGCAGCTCATTCCGCACATGTACCACCCTGTGTGTGAAAATGTTGCCCCTTAGGTCCCTTTCAAATCTTTCCCTTGTCACCTTAAACCTATTCTGTCTAGTTTTCAATTCCCCCACCCAGGGGAAAAGACCTTGTTTATTTACACTATCCACGCACCTCATGATTTTATAAACCTCTCAGGCTTTGGCGGTCCAGGGAAAATAGCCCCAGTCTATTCAGGCTCTCCCTATAGCTCAAACCCTCCAACCCTTGCAATATCCTTGTAAATCTTTTCTGAACCCTTTCAAGTTTCACCACATTTTTCCTATAGCAAGGAGACCAGAATTGCCACAGTATTCCAATAATGGCTGTACCAATGTCCTTTACAGCTGCAACGTGACCTCCCAATGCACTGACCAATGAATGCAAACATACCAAATGCCGCCTTCACTGCCTTATCTACCTGCGACTCTACTTTCAAGGAACTATGAACTTGCACTTCAAGATCTCTTTGTTCAGCAAAATTCCCCAGAACCTTGCCATTAACTGTACAAGTCCTGCCCTGATTTGCCTTTCCAAAATACACTACTTCACATTTATCTAAATTAAACTACATCTGCAATTCCTCGGGCCATTGGCCCATCTGGTCAAGGCCCGTTGTATTCTGAGGTAACCTTCTTCGCTGTCTACTACATCTCCATTTTTGGTGTCAACTGCAGACTTACTAACCATATCTCCTATGTTCACGTCCAAACCATCTTTATAAATTATGAAAAGCAATAGACCCAGCACCAATCCTTGTAATAAGAGGTCTCCAGTCTGAAAAGCAACCCTCCACCACCATCTTCTATATTCTACCTTCAAGCCAGTTTTGTATCCAAAATAGCTAGTTCTCCCTGTATGCCATGTGATCTAACCTTGCTAACCAGTCTACCATGTAGAACCATGTCGAATGCTTTACTGAAGTCCATATAAGTCACGTCCACTGCTTCATCAGTCCTCTTTGTTACTTCAAGACACTGTCAAGTTTATGTGACACAATTTCCCACGCACAAAGCAAAGTTGACTGTCTCTAATCAGTCCTTATCCAAATACTACCATCCCCTTTCAACCTCGGTTTCCTCTTCAGAATCCTTGAACATGTTCTTGTTGAATCTTTTCCTAAATTTTCTGAAATGCCGTAATTGAATCACTCCGCTTAGGTTTTTGCACTGTCAGTACCAAAACAGCACTTACTAAAGTCACATCACCTCTGGTGGTGACTGGGATAAAAGTAAACTTTCCTTCTTTGTTATTCATGCCTGTCTGTATCTTTACTGTTACCCACATAGTCATCTCCAATGCCTCTCCACTATTATCCAGCTGATGGGAAATGCTTTTGCCCGGTTTTATTCTTCTCAATCTATTCATAGCCAGGAATCTTGCAGTGGCCTCTCCTGTTCTAGCACTGTTACCTCTGGTGACTCTCAGGGGTCACTCCCTGCCTTTCTTGTTTCTCATCTACATGCTTCCCTTTGGCAATATTGTCCAAAAGCACAACATTTGCTTTTGTTTGAAAACTGATGACACCTGTCTACCTGCCACCACCACTACTGTTGTGAAATGATCATACTGTTTATCTGACATCCAATACTGGATGAGCAGATGTATCCGTTCCTTAAATATCAAGAAGGGAACCCCTTAATCAAGCTCCATTCCTTCCAATTCCATCCCTGTCTGTGGTGGCAATTAATCCAGTCTCTGCAACCTTGGTGTCCCACTTTGTTTTGTGATGATCTTCCAATCTCATCTCTGCAATCTCTTAAAGCCCACCTATTTCCATTTCATAACATTGCTTGACTTTAACTGTGCTTCAGCTCATCTGATAAAACCCATTCTAATGGATTTCTGGCTGGTCTCCCACATTCATCCATCCATAAACTTGAGGTCATCCAAAACAATGCCTCTCATGTCTGAACTTGCAGCAAGTCCTGTTCTGCTCTCAACCCTGTGCTTGCTGACCTTTGTTAGCTCCTAGTCAAGCAACTTACAGAACAGTGAGAAGTAGGAACAGGTGACACAATGATAGCACTGCTACCATAATTATTTGAGGCTAGAGAGTTCATTCGTCATTCTGATAACGTGAAGGAAGAAGCTGTTCCTGAATCTGCTCATACATGTGTTCAGGCGTCTGTATCTTCTCCCTGATGGAAGAGGTTGTAAGAGATCATTACCAGGTGCAATGAGTCTTTGATGTTGACAGCCTTTCTGCGGCAGTAAGCTGTGTAAATGAAGTCCATGGATGGAAGGTTGGCTTCTGTGATGTTCTGGGCTGTGCACACCATCTTCTGTAGTTTCATACGGTCCTGGGCAGAGCAGTTGCCACACCAGTCCATGATGCACCAGGATAGTATACTTCCAATGGTGTGTCTGTAGATGAGGAACCTTACGGACATGCCAAATTTTCTGAGCTGCCTGAAGAAGAAGAGGTGTTGTGCCTTCCTGACTGTCACATCTACATGAGAAGTCCCAGACAGATTGTTAGCTGTCGTCACTCTGAGAACTTGATACTCTTCACCTTCTCAACTTCCATTCCATTGATGTAGATGGGGGCATGTTCTTCTCCTTTCTAAAGTCAATGATCAGTTCTTTAGAAAAATAAAAAGAAACGACTCTCCTTGTGTCCACTTTCCTGCTTTTTGTCCATAATCCTATTGATCAAGAATCTATTTCACCCTTAAATATACACAATGACCTGTTTATTTCTCTCTTGGCTATGTATTCTATACCAATCCGTAACTTTTACAAAAGCTAGTCAGTGTTCAGTTAGAGTTTTTGCCTAATGGTCTTAGGTTCCAATCCACGTCAACCCCTTTAGTAGCCACTGTCGTTGGCCTTGGTTGTTATGTTTTATCAAAGCAATTTGAAACTTGACATTATGATCACTGTTTCAGTGAGGAAGCATTTGGGAACATGTTCTTGTCACGTGTAGTTTGGGAGACTGCCATTCTATTGCTTCACAATGTTGAGTGTAGGATAGGATGCGTGTGGCTAGATTTTGAATGAGCTGAGTGAACATAGGTGGAGCTTAACAGACTGTAGGAAGAGCACTGTGATAAGTTGGTGATTGAGGTAAGGATAAGGGATTTAAAGCTCAGCTCGGAAGGAAACTGTAGTCTGCTATGGAGATCAAAACTGACCAGAGTAGATTCTACTGGTAACATTTTTGAGCATCTTGGAGAGCAGCATCGGGAATTACATCTGAGGAAGATGTCTGGTAGATAGTTTGGAGAGGTATCACTGGATGTCTCTGTTTGTTTATGCAAAATATTGCATGTGGAGTGGCATCAAGCATGGTGCATGTGTGTCCTGGAGAAACCACTACTGAAGGTTGCAGAAAATAAATGGAGACTGGAGATCTGGTGTTAGGAGGTGCTGGTATAGTGATACCATAGTTGCCAAGTTTTAAATGTTCTGTCGGGTACATGAATAATGTCTGTTTCTAACTGACAGCAGCACCCTTTTGAACAGTGTGTTTTACTGCCATGTGCATAGTAGCTTGTGCGCCTTGTGAAGGAAGCATATATGTCAGTGCGGAGTTCAGTCGTTTTGCACTGTCCAGTCCCTGAGAGAAGTTAGTGCCTACAGTTCATTATCAGTGACTGACCGTTCAACTTCCCAAACAAACTGTCTCTGCAGATTTTGAGGTGCAGGTGACTGTAAACCAGCATAAGATGCTGGTAAGTGAGACCCTCAACATACTTTCATTTATTGATGTAGAAACATTTAAATTTTGTTTTTCAGACAAACTCATTGTTGTAACCATGTCAAAGATGCGAAGCTGGTTTGTAGGAAGAGGAATTAGTGATTTGACATGAAACTCAAGACTTCTGAAATCACATCTTGAGAAGAATCTTAGAACTGAAATTATTCTGTCTGAGTTGGTTATATGGATCTCAAAATAGCGAGAAATATTTGTGCTGGGTCATTTTTTTTCTGTCGGTGGAGATGGTTCACTTTCCCCTGACTGGCAGTTTGTGTCCTGCACCAATAACTGATAAGACGCAGCAGTGATGAGCAATCAATCTAGATCCACCATAACACCAGGCAGAGCTAAGGGAGTAGGACTGAGATGATGGTGAGTGACTTCCCCACCCCCTTAAAAACATCATAATCTGCACTGATTGAGTGAAGAACGCGCTGAAAAATTCATCCTCTGTCTGGGATGATATCTGTCAGGTCGGTTGGATGTGCTTATGAAGGTTGAGATACTTGTGGGTTTGTGGGAGGTGAGGTAGTTGGTGTTTCCTTGGTTCTTGTACTTTGTCGTCAGTGCAAAACATGTATGCTTTTACCATGCACACGGGGTGGTTTCTTTTTGAACTCATTCAAGGTTTCAGCTGTACTTGACAGTAATCTCAACTATTATAATCTTCTGGTCATGCTCATAAGGGTGGAACTTGGCTGCAAATGTTTGTACCTGTTTTCTGTAAATTACTTGTTCCTAGCCTCATGACTACAAGTATCACTGATCAATGCTGTCGATCAGGGCACCTTCATTCAGGCACACACAACAGTTGATGAAATGTGTCGTGCAAAGTTTCTTTAGATCACCAGCAAACTGTAGCTGTACAGAATGTATTGCAGAAACTCATCGGTGTTGCCCTGACAGTCCTTTCCTCTCATGTGACCTCTTCTGCCAAGAAGGACAATTGCAGCAACATAACAGCATCATTACCTGCAATTACAGTCCAGTCTCTCATTTCCCACAATTGTGGGAGACCATCACTGTATAGACTGCAGCAGTTGAAGGAGGAGGATTTTCATTAACAACACCTTGGGCAGCTAGATTTGGGCAGTCACTGTCCTACCAGGTCTGTTTTACATTCCTGAGAACAGAACTTGCCCTTTATTTTTCTCTCGGTGAGCTGACAGCTGCAGAAAAAGCCATCCCATTTAAAAATGACTTGCATTTTTCAAATTTCAGATTTGATGGTGGAGCTCACAGCTGTTTGAGAACCCAATAAATCTTTTCCACAATGGCATCTATGAAGATTCATGGTCAGATTCGGATCAACAGCATCCAGACTGGCACCACCAAGTGGAGGGAAGGCAGTTTTGAAATTGTTGAGAAAGACAACAAAGCTTCTCTGGTTGTGCTGTTCAATTCTGGAGGTCCTGCAAAAACATTCCAGGTAATAAGGTGATAAAATTCTGGTAGACCTGTACAGCAAATTGAAACAAGCCTCGGTTGAGGGTGGGGTGGAAAATGACTTTGAAATTAGAGCACAGCTTTTAAATTTATTCATTCTTGGGATGTATGTATTGCTGGCAAGGCCACAGTTTGTGTCTCATCCCTAATTGCCCTTAAACTGAGTGACTTGCTAATTCATTTCAGAGGGCAGTTAAGATTCAGTCACATTGCAATGGGTCTGGAGTTGCAAGTAGGCCAGACCAGGTAAGGCAGCGGCTTTCTCTCCCTAGAGACATTAGAGAACCACGTGCATTTTTGCAATAATCCATTAACATTTCATAGGTTCTGGCCATTCAATACATATTCCACCAGCTGCAATGTTGGGATTTACACCCATGTCGCTCAGACCTTTTGTCTGGGCCTCTGGATCACTAACCCTGTCAGGAAAACACATTTTCACAAAATAAATAATGACAATTCTGATAGCTGAATTCATTCAGCATTATGGAGCCAAGGCAGGTGTATGGAGTTGAGATACAGGTCAGCTGTAATCTAATAGAATCATCGAACAGAGCTGACAGACCGGCCTACCCGGAGTGGTCGTGTGTGCAAGTCCTCTTTCCCACTGTGACTGAGTGGTAAATTTTTTTTTTTTAAATTGGTAGTTGCCCAAGTATCTCATCATTCTGCAGGCCATGGGCCTCTGAACTCATGGAATAACAACAGCTTACATTGGAAAAGTTACTACCAAACGTTGTAAAATGCTGCCACGTGCTTCACAGGAGCATCTTCAGGTAGAGTTTCACATATAAAGTGATATTTGTGTCAAGTGACCGTAAGTTTTCTTAAAGACGTTGGTTTTCCCACATTTGTGACATGGTGAGAGAGGTTTAGGAAGGGAAATTCCTGCACTTAAGCTTTAGCCAACTGAGAAACAGCAGCCAATCTTAGAATAGTACAGCACAGAAGATAGACCATTAGGCCCCTCAGGTATGCATTGACGTTGTATGAGGGTAGTGCAGTTAGGCTGAAGGAGATTGGGGTGTACAAGAGTCCGGAATTGGCGAAGCACAAACATCGGGTTGCTTGCTTGCAAGTGATTAAAGATTGAGAAAGGTGAGACGTGGTCTAGTTGAGGGTGCAGGAGGGCAACAGAAATTGAAAACGGCTGAGAAACTTTATACCTTTCTGGACTGGGAGGCAGAAGGTCGGCGGGCACATAGATGTTTGAGGAATAGGTCTAGATGCCTTTGGTGGCTTTGAACTATGGCAGCGTTATCATCCTGGGCTCTGGCTCTTTGTGATTGGCACTGCCTCCTGTAGAACATTTGCCTTTTTGTGGATGATTGGTCAGAACATGATCAGTTTTGATTGACAGCCGCAACTGACCTGGCTTGGAATGAAGGAATGTTCCCTGGAGCAATGTGGGAAAGTGATGTAAACCTCCTAAATCAATGGAAGAGGAAAATAGGAGACAAGAGGCCATAAATGAACCAACGATTAAATTGTCTGCAACTCCCTTTGACATTTTTGAGTTTTGGAAAAAGTCAGGTGGAGTTTCTTGTATGTAATTTCTGTTTTAGGCAAAAGAGGAGTCAAATCTGAACCATCAGTGTGGCATCATATTGAAGCAGGATTATACTTGGGGAAACATAGCTTCACACTGGTGATTGTTTGGGGGGTGGTGGCAATGACCTCAGTACCAACGACTTACAGGCCACAAAGCCTGTCAGATTGGCTGTAGATTGAAGAAGCAATATGGATGTGCATCTTTGGTTTCTTTTGAGGATTGAGGCAGCAAGCTCTACCCGAGTTGATGAATGAAATGAAGCAATGCAGCAATATTCATAGTATTTTCAGCAAGCAGTTAAAAAACTGGGACCTGGAAATGTGACAGTTAAGGGGGAATTGTACCTGCACGTGGAGGATAAAGGCCAACAGGGACCCTTTCTGTGTTGTAACTTCAGTATAATTCTCTTCTAGCTATGTATCTTCCCTTAGCTTGATAGCTGAAACATCTAAAACTTCTGTAGCAGTATACCCTTAAATGGAAGTTGCTTAATTTAAATCCCCCATTAATTAAAAGAAAGTGCTAAATTCTCACTTTTGCTTTATTTACACCATCCACTTTAATTTATTGGATAATGCAAATTATGGGGTTAAAATAAAACTCTGAAGTCAGTTGAAAAACCGAGAGAACTGCAGATGCTGGAAATCTGAAACAAAAACAGAAATTGCCGGGAAAGCTCAAGAGTTTGGCAACATCTGTGGAGGGAAATCAGAGTTAATGTTTCGGGTCCACTGTCCCTTACGTGGAAGTCCAGAAAAAGAGTCACTGGACCTGAAACGTTAACTCCGATTTCTCTCCATGGATGCTGCTAGACCTGTTGAGATTTTTCAGCAGTTTTTGTTTTTGTTCAAAATAAGTTGACTGAGTGCTGGAGGTTCTGGAGCGTGCTGAGGTGTTTTCATCAATCCTCATCCAAACAAGCTTCACTATTTATGGTTATGTTTGGCCTTTAGCTAAGATGGGAGACTTGACTCTCTGACATCAGTTTCTTTTTCCCCTTTTTCCTTCCGTCTCTGTATCTAGCTGAGCCACAATGTGAAAGTGGTGAAAATTAGCCCGTCGATGAAACAGTATAGTCGGTTGCTGCTGACGCTGCAGGATAAAAGCAGTCTGATCATTGACAAGGCTCCAAGCACTGAAGCCCTGGTCCTGAAGGATTACTTGGAGAGCCTAAACCATGCAGGTGAGTGCTGCATTCACAATGGAACATGTACCAACAGGTGCCTATCTGGACCTGCTGTCAGTTAGCAAATGCAGGCTGTCGAAATGTAAAACCTTTGATGGGGAGTACCATACAGCCTCTCAAGTCAGCTCCATAATTTAGTGAGATTGTAATCATTCTTCTGTATCAACATAAGAACGAAGAACAGGTTTTTTCTTCTTTTCATTCACAGGATGAGGGTGTTGCTGGCTAAGCCAGCATTTATTGCCCATCTCTAATTGCCCAGGGTGCACTTATGAGTCAACCACACTGCTGTGGGTCTGGATCAGATGTAGTCCAGACCAGGTAAGGATGGCAGTTTCCTTCCCTAAAAGACATAGTGAACGAGATGGGTTTTTCCCGACAATTGATTAATGGTTATCATTGGGCTCTTTAAATTCCCTATTTTTATTGAATTCCGATTCCACCAGCAGCCATGGCGGGATTCGAACCCAGGTCCCTAGAACATTACCTGGGTTTCTGGATTAACAGTGCAGTGATAATACCACTAGACCATTGCCTCCCTGTGGTCTAAGCCATTCAGCCCCTCTAGCCTGCTCGGCTATTCAGTAAAATTATGGTTGATCTTGTTGTGCCTTAACTCCACTTGCCTGGCTGTCTGTCATAACCTTGATTCATTTGGTGTCTAAAAAGCTGTAATCTCCACAGTGTTCATAGCTCACTGGATTGAGAATTCTAAAAATTCACAATCAATAAGTGAAGGAATTTCTCTTTACCTCAGATGTGGCTGGCCCTGAGCCCATGAGCAGCACATGTTTTAGAAAATCAATGGACATCAGCCTCTAAGCTCTCTCTGGATTTTGTATTTATGAGATCACCCCTCATTCTTCTAAAGTGTGGGATGTTAGCCTAATCTACTCAACAGCAAATATGATCTGACGAAAGGTCATTGATCTTAAATGTCAATTCTCTCTCTTTCCCTCTCAATGGATGCTGCCAGATTCTGGGTATTTCACTGCTTTGTTTTGAATGTTTCCAGCATTTTCTGCTCTTGATTTTAGCATTCAACACCTAATTTGTTTTCAAAGGGGCGGAACTAATCAAAAAATTTTTTAAAAAAAAGAAAACGTGCAAAGTAGAATAAGTATTTCCATAGTTTTAACTGAGTACCCGGTGAGTTGATAGATTCTGAAACAGAGGAAAATACTGCAGATGCTAAAAATCGAGCGTTAAAAAAAGGGAGTAAAAACCGAAAGAACCGCAGATGCTGTAAATCAGGAACAAAAGCAAGGTTGCTGGAAAAGCTCAGCAGGTCTGGTAGCATCTGTGAAGAAGAAAGCAGATTTAACGTTTCATGTCTGGTGATCCTTCTGAGTTCTGAAGAAGGGTCACTGGACCCGAAACGTTAACTCTGCTTTCTTCTTCACAGATGCTGCCAGACCTGCTGAGCTTTTCCAGCAACTTTGTTTTTGTTCATTTTAAAAAAAGGGAGTTCTGGATATGGGAAGAGAAATGGTTAATGTTTCAAGTCAATGATCTGCTGTTAGAATATATGTATTGCAGTGTATTTCAGAGGCTACTGTAGCCTGGCATCCAGGGCGACATTTAAATCCTTCAAGTTTGTGATTTCTTCTGACTAAGGAGCCACTGCCTTCACCCTGCCACAATCATTCAATATTAGGTCCTGAGAGTTTGAACTGATTTGATATCATCATCTCTCACTCCCACCTTGTGCTGTGATGCTACACAGTATCCTGCAACAGAGAAAATGGGTGGCGGGTCTCCTTCCACCTGCCTGTGAGTAGGTGAGAACGGCCCAGGGAAAGTTCTGTATTTGACCCGAGACTGAGATTGGGAAGGCCACAAGAGGCCCCAGTGGATCGCTGAGGCCTTTTTACGGAGTCTTTTCTCAATGTGTTTCTTCAATAAAATTTGATAGTGTCTGGCTTTATAACTGGCCAGACCATTCAGTATATCATGTCAGTCCTGACTGTTTGAAAGAGCTATTCAGTTTGATACTTTCTGGATATTTCCTCAACCCTGCAAATTTATTTTCTTTTCAAGTATTTAACCAATTTCTCCTTTGAGTATTTGTATTGAATCTGCTCCCATTGCTTTCTGATAGCACATTCCACTTTATGATGATTTGTTTTGTTGGGGTAAGTTTTTTATTAATCAATCTGTGGTCTCTGGATACTGGATCAAACCAACTCTGATTCAGGAAGAATAATCCCAATCTACACCAGTCTTCTGAGGTTTCGCAAAAAAATGCAGATCACATATTATGGATGTCATTTCCACATGCCCTGGAATTCCTGTAGGGTTATTCTCATTGCAAATCTGGAATCCTGTCAGTACTGATTCTGAAAGAGCTATTCAGTTAATTACTTCCTGGATTGCCTCAACTCTGAAAATTTCTTTCCTCTTCAAGTATTTATTCAATTTCCCCTTTGAGCATTCATATTAAATCTGCTCCCATTACTTTCGGACAGGGTTGTTCTCAATAAAATTGAGAATTATTCAGTTCCTATTCTGGCACCTAACCTTGCGCCAGGCTCTTTGAACACTTTCTGCCTGCTGCTGTGTGAATGGTTTGTTTGGTCTCTCAATTACCGTTCTGTTTCAGGGATAAAATCTCATCAAGGATCTGGCAACTTTGGGGGCAAGTTGGGAAACCGGATTATGTCAAAGGACTCTCACCGACAGCGTCTTAATATAGAGAACCAGGTATGCCTTGATGGTCCAGTTTTGTGTTGCGAGATGTTTGAAGTAGCTCTCGACTGTTGCTTTTATCTCTGTCGTTGTTGAGATTCTGTTCTCTAACTCTTTGGAGATGAAACAAAAAGTCTGAAGTGCAGAATGTATCAAGCTCCAGCTGAAAAATACCTGAATCAAGCAGAGTATTCAACAACAAGCTAAATTTGTATAACACCTTTCCCTGAATATTTACCCAGAGAAAACTCAGCTTGACTGTAAGTCAGCATGCACAGGAGTGGTCGGGGAACAGGACCTGGTGTGAGTTAAGGTATGAGCAACAGAATTTTGGATAACCATGTTTACAGAGGGTACAATGTTGCAAGCTCTCCAGGAGTACTGTTATATGTTCTTTGCGTACACTGGAATATTCACAGCTAATAATGAGGTCAGAGCAGAAGAGAAGCCAATACAAGTAATCCTCTAGCAGTGGTTTGTTGGATAATAAATGGAACCAGATGAAAGCAGTCCCACCTGCTGGGTAACAGCAGAGAGGTGAAGGGATTCTTATGATGCAGTGGTAGTGTCTCTAGCACTGAGCGAAGACGCCTGGGTTCAAGTCCTACCTGCTCCAGAAGTGTATCATAACATTTTTGATATATTGATTATAGTCAATCTAAAATTGATGATCTGTGAGAAAAAAACAGTGGAGAGGTATTAGAGGAGTATGTGTGGTCACGGTGTCAAAGGCTGCAGCCAGGGTGAGGAGAGAAAGTTTACCTTTGTCACAGTGACACAGGATGACATTTATGCCTTTGATAATATTTGTCAAATAATTAGTTTTCAGCATCCGAGAGACTAATACTCGGGCTACGGTCCCTTATTGCACCAATATCTTGATATTTTCTGAATGTTCCTGCAGTAACAGCCACACCCACGTCCATGCTCTTTCCTTTTCACATTTAAAATCAAGCTTGTGACTTTTAAATGTTCGTTTCAGACACCAACCAGACGCGATGAGACTCCAACCCGTAAAACACTGAACAGCCCGGGCAGAGCCACCCTGCAACATGGAGCCAAAACACCACAGTCAAGCAGCTCCCCGGGAAACCGGATGGGAACAGCACTGACCCCCACCTCTCTCACTTTACCCAGGTCAGTCCTGTCTAAGAACCAGTAGGAGACTCTACGTAGGAGAGATGACTTTGTCAGTTTCACTGCCATATCTGACTTAATGTTGAAGTAGGCAATCCTTTTGACTCTTTACAGTAATGTACTGAAGACTATTTCTGAAAGATCATTGGCAACTGGAACAGTCTTCCAAAGCAGATTCTGGGTCACTTTGTGCGATCTGAACTGAATTGGTTGATTGGTTTTGTTCATAGGGTGTGGGCGCTGTGCAACTGTTGCACATCCCTCATTGCCCAGAGGGCAGTTTAGAGTCCCCATATTGCTGTGAACCTGGAGTCACTTGTTTCTAGACTGCCATAAGAATGGCAATTTTTCCTTCTCTAAAGGATGTTAAGGAACCAGGTGGGGGTTTTTTCAACAATCCACAGATCACCATCAAACTGGCTTTTTATTCCAGATTTTTATTAGATTTAAGCTTTGCCATCTGCCACTCCACAAAATATTAGTCTAGGATTGTTTCCTTGGTTGACAGAAGAGTGGCATGGTGGCTCAGTCGTCAACACTGCTGCCTCACAGCACCAGGGACCCGGGTTCGATTCCACCCTCTGGCGACTGTCTGCACGGATTTCCTCCCACGGTCCAAAGATGTGCGGGCTGGGTGGATTGGCCATGCTAAATTTCCTGTAGTGATGTGTAGATTAGGTGGGTTATGTGGGATGGGTCTGGGTGGGATGCTCAGAGGGTTGGTGTGGATTTGTTGGGCTGAAGGGCCTGTTTCCACACTATAGGGATTCTATGATCTATGATTCTGGATTTTTCTAGTGACATTGTCACCACTCCACCCCCTCTTTCTTAGGATCATTTGGATGGCAGGTTGAAGGTTTCGGAGGTGTGGCAGAATTCTTGATTCCTCCTGTCCCACGACCTTTATAGCTCTGTACTAGAGACTCCAGTGAGGTTTGGGAAGAGTCAATGTTAGCAGTTCAAGTGCTTGGTGAATTGTCAGATTGGGCACTGGGCTTTGTTCTTTTGTATGCTTTTGTAACATAATCCCTCATTTCATCCGTGGAAAGAGGTGTTTGATGGTTTTAAATTCATTATGGTTTAGTTTAGCTCTCTGTTGTACGCAAGTAGTAATAGAGCAATTCATATGTAGGATGAACTGGAGAGGGATGGGCACTCTCTTAATAGAACTGTTTGATGTAACTCTCACCTCAGCTTACTAATTATCTTATTACTATAGATTAGCTTGCTGGGTTATTTCAGAGGACATTTAAGACTCGCATGTAGGTCAGATCACTTAACAATGGTAGATTTTCTTCCCTAAAGTGTATTAGTGAACCAGGTCATTTTAAAAACCGAAAGAATTGCGGATGCTGTATATCAGGAGCAGAAATAAAGTTGCTGGAAAAGCTCAGCAGGTCTGGCAGCATCTGTGAGGGGAAAAACAGAGTTAATGTTTCGGGTCCGGTGACCCTTCCTCAGAACTGTGCTGCCAGATCTGCTGAGCTTTTACAGCAACTTTGTTTTTGTTCCTGATTTACAGCATCCGCAGTTCTTTCGATTTTTATTTAGTATTTAACTCACTGCCGCATCTCTTCCAGGCACGCCTACCTTGAAGTTCTGCTCCTCTCTGAAGCGGGATTTCCGTTCCAATCTTTTCTTCTTGCCCACCAACATGAATTTCGCAGGTTGTTTTTAATATTGTCACCAATGATTTCATGGTCACCATTAGAGTAATTTTTAATTCCATACTTAGGAATTGAATTCAAAAATCCCCATCTTGTTGCTGGTTCAGTGACATCATGGCTGTGTCACTACCTCACTTATGACACTGCATCTTTAACAGGATAGAATGTATCCTTCCAAGGACAGTGTGCATTCACTTATGTTAACTGGGCTCCGTGATTTGGATTATGAGGAAAGTTTACCACATCTAGGGACGTATTCCACAGAATAGTGAAGGTCAGTGGATGGTTTAGTTGAGTTTTGTATGGATTTGAAAGGAATTGTTAACCTAAATAAAACCTTTTCCACTGATGCCAAACTTTGGGTGGGGCATGTCTCCTGAAAGATTTTAGGTTACAAGATAGGAAATGTTTCTCTATACAATGGGTGGTAGAAGGTTGGTACCCTCTCCTACAAAAAGCAGTGAGTACAAGCTTAGCTTCCATTTCTGATGAAGGGTCTTCTAGGCCCGAAACGTCAAGCTTTCCTGCTCCTATGATGCTGCTTGGCCTGCTCTGTTCATCCAGCTCCACACCTTGTTATCTCGGATTCTCCAGCATCTGCAGTACCTGTTATCTCTGATACAATTCAATGTTGTATTGAGTTTGGGTCGCTAGGCAAGTTAAGTGAAACGTAGCCAAAATGTGTGGATAGAGGTCCGATCATGACCAAATCAGGTGAGGAATGGTCTTGGCCTCTTCATTGGTTAAACTCTGGTCAGACTTCCTATTCATTAAACTAAAAAGTTGCCATAGACTTAGCAGACCATAGGACCGCGCTCTCATTAGAGAGAGATGACTGATGGTAGTATAACCTGAGGGTCACCACGCCTCATGTAAGGGGAAAGTTGAGAAGGAACGTCCTTCATGGTAACCTCAGCCTATGTGGGAATTGAGCTCCTGCTGTTAGGCATCACTCTGCATCATAAACCAGCCATCCAACCAATTGGGCTAAACCAACCTGTACTATTTTTCTGTTGAAGGAGTGAAAAGAGAAAAAGGATGTTGACTCCAGACCTGGAACTAACTGAAGATTATCCTAAAGAGAATGATTCCTCCAGGTTAGTATCTGCAGGAAAGCTGTAGGGGTACATTCAGAATTGTAATGCAGTTTCAAGGTAAATGGAAGAGTCCCATGTCTAAGCCAAATACTGAAAACTGTGAGCAATACATTGAGATGTAGAAGAGTTCTGAGGTGTTTCCACTGTGAAAGGAGGTGGTGTTAACTGGGGGAGGAAGTGGGTCTAATGTGACTGCTGAGTATATATGGTTATATGAATTTGAGTTTGACCTGTATTTGCAGCAATAACAAGGTGACCGGTGACCCTTCTCGCAAGTTCCTGAACAGCTGTCGAGAAAAGCAACTCAACCTGAAGCAGGCAGAGGACAGCAGGAGTTCTGGTAAGTGTTTTGTCTTTTGTAAAACAAAAACTTTGAATCACATACTTTCGCCTGTCCTTGCCACAGTTGAAAGATTTGCCCGTTGGAGTTCCTCACTGACGTGCAGTATTACAGATTAATATGTTTGCAACAGCTCTGATTGCTCAAGTGCCCTAACTGCAGATATCAATGGGTAATGTTGCTACTTGAGTCATAGGTTGTGGGTTCAAACCTACTTCGACTGCACTGTCTGAGATGCTGCCTTTTGGGAGAGATGTTTAAACACTTAACCCTGTCTATCTTCGCAGTAGATATAAATGATCACGTAGCCATTATTTGAAAAAGAATGCAATTGTAGAATCCTAAAACAGCAGCATAAGAGGAAGCCATTCAGCCCCTTGATCCTGTGTCACTTCTTTTGCCCCAGTGTCTTGGTCATATAAACTAGGAGCTGGAGAAAGCTATTCAGCTCCTTGAGATTACTATGCTGTCCAATAGGATCACAGCTGATCTGATTATAACCTCAAATCCACATTCCTGACAACTGCTGATAAACTTTCACCCCAATGAGAAAACGTCATCTAAAAAATATTCAAGGACTCCTCTTCTACCGCTTTTCAAGAAGAGAATTTCAAAGTCTGGCCCTCTCATTTCTACCCAAACTGTTTCCACGCTCTGATTTCCTGAATTTAGGCCATCTTTTTCTATTTTGCAAATACCATTAATAACTAACAGAGCACCCCTCAATCTTTACCTAGTTTCCAGTCCAATCTAAATGTTCTGTACTTTTTAAGGTTCTGGTCCCAAGCTATGTCCTCTTTAGCCATGTCTCTGTAATGGCTACCAGACTGTATTTATTCATTTCTGTTTACACTCTGTTATAATCCCAGGTGGCATTATTATTGGACAAGTCAGGTTCCAGACAGGAACCTGGCTTGATAGATCATTTTAAAATTTGTTTTGGCTTTAACAAGGGGTCTGTTGCTTAAATAAAAGGATGCAATGCTGCAGATGTTGCTTTAATAATGAAACAAAAGTTTATTAGCAAAAGAAATGAAGACAAAATAGAATAAACCAAACTATTTACTTGTAACAGAAATTCAAAAGATTTTCAAATACATTGTAATAGTATAATCTCATTAGTCCCAAAACACTCCTCCACGAACTAAAAAAAAACCAAACCATTTTTGTATAGTAGCAAAAACACCTGCCTAGTGCAGTACCTAAAAACACCACTTGTATAATACTCATACCAGAGTCCCTGTCTCTAAACCTCAGTAAGTGAAGTCACAGTGACTTAAAACTTTTAGACTGAAACTGCAAATATCTATTTCATGGTGCAGCTGCACATCTGCTTCAATGTATTCTGCTTTAAGAAACCTATTCAGGGTTTTATCCCAACACTTCTGGTTTGTGACTATCTCAAACTGTTTACTGTAAGGTTCGCTATATATTCTTCCATCCAATTCCAAAGTCAAATTGTAATTCAAATTGTGCTGTAAGATCCCCAAGGCAACATTGATTCTGCTTTGATAAAAATTGTTCCAGAAATCGTGAGCTCCTTGAGACCCCATTATTTACCTTGCTGGATTGCAAAACATCTAAAAGTCCATTGGTGGTGCACAAAACCAATTGGTTTTACTCTTAAGTCAGGGCACTCAAACTATTTTACAAGAAATCACCATTGCTACAGAGATATTTCCAGACTAATTCTTCGCTTCAGATACACAGAAAACCCATCAGTTACTAACTCAAAATTCAGATACCCAAACCTAAACTGAATAGTATTTAAATATAAATCCTGCAATTACATTTACGACTTTCATGACCATCTGAGATAACAAGGTGTAGAGCTGGATGAACACAGCAGAAATTTCTGATGAAAGGTCTAGGCCCAAAATGTCAAGCTTTCCTGCTCCTATGATGCTGCTTGGCCTGCTGTGTTCATCCAGCTCTACACCTTGTTATCTCAGATTCTCCAGCATCTGCAGTTCCTACTATCTCTGATACAATTTTAACCCCACTGCGAAGCCTCTTCTAAGGATGCCTACCCTGAAGAAGTTACCCTCCGGACCAACCTCGGGATCTCTCTCCCACTGCAACTCTCTCATAATCTCTTTGGCTTGAAAAAAGCCCCCATTTCTGATGAAGGGTCCAGGCCCGAAACGTCAAGCTTTCCTGCTCCTGTGATGTTGCTTGGCCTGCTGTGTTCATCCAGCTCCACATCTTGTTGTCTCTGATTCTCCAGCATCTGCAGTTCCTATTATCTCATCTTTCATGACCATCTGTTTTGTTTTAAATATTACATGTATTCAGATACAGAGACTTTCTAGTCTTATCTGTTGGTCGACTCCTCAATTCATAGTGCTTCCTGTTTGTCATTTTTCTTCTTACTGTCTTAACTACTCCTTGATTTACCACATCTTTGCAAATTTGATCCCTTGCCCTCCACCGTTTGGTTTAAAATCCTCTCTACTTGCCTAGTTATTCAGTTTTCAAGAGCACTAGCCCCATTCATCTCTCTGATTTCCACATGGCTCGGGTAATAGTACAGAAAATAGGGTCTTTAGAGGTCCTGCTTAGTTTGGTGCCTAGCTCCTTATACTAACATCACAAAAACTTCTTGTTTGTCTTGCCTGTGAGGTTAGTACCTACATGGGCCATAAAGACGGGATACATACACTATCCTCCTCCTCTCTTCTTCCCCCCCCCCCCCCCCGACCAAGTCCCTCTCCAACTCTCTAATCGACCTCAGTATACAGTCCCCTAGCTACTGCTACTGTGTTCTTCTTTACTCCCTCCTCTAATGGCTTTCTAAACCACAGTGCATTGTTACTGTCATCCACACAAGCTGAAAGAACCTCAGATTTTTTGGTTAATTGCAAATGTTGAGGCTCCTGCCCCCGGGTTCCTTTCTCTGCCTCATGTAGTAATACTCTACTGTCCCAAGGATTGATAAAAATCAGATGGCCCAACTCTTAAGAAACGTAGCTGCCTCCTGATACAAAGAATCCAATTTAACTTTGCCCATCCCCACCAGGGTGCAGTTTCTGTTGTGGGCCTGCAGCTCATAATCTCTGAGCCGAAGCTGCGCAAACTTCAAACTCTTGTTGCAAGTGTGTCCGAGAACTCCCACGTGCTGCAACCATTTCACATCACTTGTCCTGCCATCGTTAATATGTTCTAGTGAAGGGTCTAGGCCCGAAACGTCAAGCTTTCCTGCTCCTCTGATGCTGCTTGGCCTGCTGCGTTCATCCAGCCCCACACCTTGTTATCTCGGATTCTCCAGCATCTGCAGTACCTTTTATCTCTGTAATTACTTTACTCTGTTTTATGTTTGGTTATGTTTCTGTTTGTTTTATTAACCTTGCCATCGGACTGAAACACAATTTCCAAGGCTGAAAGTGTTTAGGAAAAGCTATAGAACCTGTCATTCCTTTCCTCCCCTGAATTATCTTAATCGCATAACGCCAACACTCTATTGTAAGTCACATTTAGCTTGCTAGTTTCACATGCTCCTATGTCAAGCTTATGTGATTGACTTAATGTGGATTCAATTTCAGCTGCTTCTTAATACAGGTGTGCTTTTACTGGAGCCCTTGTTCAAACTCTGCATAAGGCTGTCAGCTATAGAATTTAAACTGGGCTAACAACAACTAGATCTGTACAATCTAAAAGTTTTCGTTTTCTTGCACAGCATTGACATGCAGTTGATCCTATTTATACCTTCAATAATATTTCAAGGAGATTTATGTAGTCATTTATTTTCTTATAGTTATCTTGCAGTGCAGGCTGGTTTCTATATTTCCCTGAGGCCACAACTTCAAAGTGGTATTGACTGGAAAACACTGCAGAACATTGAGGGTGTTAAAATTGCTATATAAATGTCTTGCAGCATGAGGAAGGGTTAATTCTGCTTACAGATACTCACCTTCTAATTATCACAAGATTGTCAGATAAGGCACAATGTTAAATAGTTTTCACATGGAGAGCAGTCTCTCTGGATCCCTAGTCACCCCCTGGGTTCTAAGTTGTATGCATAAGAATGTAAAAAGTCAGGTTGTAGTCAAACAGGTTTATCTGAAATGACAAACTTTTTCAGCATGCTGCTCTTTCGTCACGTAAAGTAAAGCACCTGGCAAAGGAGCAGCACTCTGAAAGCTTGTAATTTAAAATAAACAGGGACAGGAGTAGACTATTGAGCTCCTCGAGCCTGTTCCACTATTCAACAAGATCATGACTGATGTGAGGCCTAACTTCATGTACATTAATACTTATGCATAACAAAAATTCATCCATCTCAGATTTAAAACCAGCAATTGATTGAGCATCCACAGTTCTGAAGAAGGATCACTGAACATGAAATAATAACTCCGCCTTGTTTCCAAAGATGAGGTTCTCAAGCAATTTCACTTTTTGTTTCAGACTTCCAGCATCTGTAGTTGAATTAGAGATAAAAGGTACTGCAGATGCTGGAGAATCCGAGATAACAAGCATGGGGCTGGATGAACACAGCAGGTCAAGCAGCATCATAGGAGCAGGAAAACTTGACGTTTCGGGCCTAAACCTGAAGGGTGTTCATCCAGCCCCATGCTTGTTATCTCTGTAGTTGAGTTCTTTGTTTTATTTAAGCATGCACTGCCATTTGTTGAAGAGAGTTCCAAACTTTTACCACCCTTTGCATGTAGGTGGAGGCATACTGGACTGATTCCTGGGTTGGTGGGATTGTCCTTTGAAGAGGGATTGTGACGACTGTGTCTGTATTCTCTAGAGTTTGGAAGAATGAGAGGTGACCTAATTAAAACATACAAAATTCTTACAAGACATGACAGGGCGGATGCACGTTTCCACTAGGTTAGTTCTGGAGAAGAGTCATTGGACCCAAAATGTTAATTCTACTTTCTCTCCACACATGCTGCCAGACTGCTGAGCTTCTCCATCAGTTTGATTTTGTTCCATGGGGTTGGGGTTTGAACCACGAAGCACAGCTTCAAAATAAGGGGAAATCTATTTAAAACTGGCATGAGCTGGAATATCATTGAGTATATTCAAGATACCAATCAATACATTTCTAGATATGAAAGACATCAAGGGATATAAGGGTAGTTGGGGAAAATAGTGTTGAGGCAGATAATAGGCTGGAATGGCTGTCTCCTTCATGTTTCTATGCTACATCGGGCTATTGGACTCTAGTGTTGTGTTGCTTCAACATCTGTCCAACTCTTTGCAGGTACAATGCCACTGCAGTCCTTTTACGGAAGCAGAGCCTCGTCTAAGGATTACTCTGCGGGGAATTCATTTTTGGACAGGTAAATATGGGCCATAGGTTTGCCGTGACTTAACACCCCCTTGGTAGCAAGGAAGGCCTTAATTTGCCCAATTGTCATTGCGAATCTTGAAGTGGGTTGTGTGGGGGGAGAGAGAGGGTGTGTGTTTGTGTGTGAGAGATGTTAGGTACAGCAGTTAAAATCAGGGACAAGTAAGAAGCCAGGATGGTAGGAATCAAAATATCCAAGGAAGTTGGAGGGCTGGAGGAGGTGCAAGTAGGATGGGAAGGGCCCTGGAGACATTTGGGAATTAAGTTGACACATGAAGAAGTGAACAGAATTAAAGTACTCGTAAATGCTTTCCTAAGGTGAAGATGCAATATAATTGCAAGTTGCTGATGGGGTGAACTGAAGCAATTTGATCAGGTGAAGACGTATATAAAGCATATGTCAGTACAAACCTGTTGAGCTGAATTGCTTGTGTTCTGTGAATTTGATGCATTTAATCATTCTCCTCACTTTTGACAGGTCCAGCCTGTCAGGCCAGATTCCCTCAGCTAAAAGGAATTTGGGATTTTTACCTCAGCCCTCCCCTCAGTCCGTGAAGAAACTGCGTGCCAATCAGGATTACACTGGCTGGAACAGACCCCGGGTGCCTCATGCCACACAGCTCCCACAGCAGCTGCAGGGGTAAGAAACCAATGGGCATTTTCATTGGGTCAAGACTACACAATCGCCCCCTGCCTGTTGACCTCTATTTAGAGACAGTCCTTGGGGGTTCTCACTTTGCTAATGTCTGGCTATCGACATGATGATCTCTCTCAGCTACTAGAAACAAGCAACTGACCAAAGTTTAATTAGTAGAATTGAAGGTTTTTATTCCACATTATGTAGTCCATTAGGTTTACTCTAGATATTAATAAGTCAAGGCAGTTCTAACAAGAAAATATATCCTTTTTTTTATTTAAAGCAAAGTACACTAGAAAAGATACATCAGAACTTTTACCCATACAATCACAAATGAACCCATTTACGTGGATTTGTCTGAGGATCAGACTGAAACAGGTGATCAGCCTATTTGTCCCAGTCTCCAGTTAATGGTCAGATGCCTCCTCCTGCATTAACGAACTATAGTCTGAGCCAAGTTTTCTTTATGCCTTTTTCTCCATAAAGACAAGTTTTGCATTCAAACTTTTACACTGTCCAGTCTCCAACATATGATCAGTTTGACCACTGGCAAATCCTGCCTAGTTTGATTAATTGCTTATTTAGACATATTTGCCTCTCCCTGGAAAGAGGATTTTCTCTTGGACCCTTTTAACAACTTTGACTTTGACCTGCTTTTTCAGGCTGCTCATATAAGCTTATTTCCTTGCAGCTTTTGTGTTGTTCAGTCAACTGTATGATAATTATGTAGGACAATTTTGTGACAATCATTAACTACCAGGTAACTAGTCCACATCTGATTTGTGTTATACATAAAGTGCAATCCTGTATGGAATCATATCTGATTCATTGCCTGTTTTAAGCTGAACTTCAGCTGTCCTGGGTTACTGTGACAGTTCAGTGCATTATTGAGTTATACACACACACATTCCTTCAGCAAAACAGAATCATGTGAAAACCAGTAATCTTTCTCATCTGATCTAGGCTTTGCATGTTTTCTCCCACCTCATTTCATTTACTTTCAGTTGGCTTCATTTTGGATCACGCAGCAAATTGAGATTAATATCTACAAAGTAAATCAGAATAGTTCCAGTGTTGGTGGTGTCCATTTGTACCTGTGCTGGCTGTCTGTAGGAGTAATCCATTTGGCACCATTCCCCTATCTTCTCCTTTATACCACTGCACAATTTCTCCAATCAGTACATCTAACTGAAGTCCCTCATCCTTGGAATTATTCACATAAATCATTACTGCACCCTCTAACATTTTCATATTCTTCCCACAGTGCCATTTAGGATTCAATACTCGGTGTTTCATTTAACGTTTGTGCCCTCTATTTATTCTCACTTCCTGTTGGACTGAATTGTGTCAATGCCTCCTGCATCCTGCTATTGTTTAGCTTTCTCTCGTGGCCCTTTTAATGGGATTTGTTTCCCCTGGACTGTAGGTTTTCCAACCTTGGCAATACCTGCTATATGAATGCCATTCTGCAGTCTTTGTTTTCACTTCAATCTTTGGCAACTGACCTGCTGAAGCAAGGCATCCCATGGAAGAAAATTCCAGCAAATGCTTTGCTCAAGTAAGTATTTTGTGATATGAAATTAAAGCTTTGCAAAGTCTTGAGAACCTGTGCTAGTTCATTTTATTTCACCAAGTTTTCTTTTGCATGTACAAGTATCAATAAACACAGGTCACTGGGCCAGTGTGTAGCACTCATTCCAAGTAATGTACAGTTTATGTTTAATGGGGACATATGTACATGAAGTGAGGGATGGTTGGGAGTTAAGATGAGTGATCCCACTCTCTCTGACTGGGTGAAGGAGAGCAGTAAGTGGGAACACTAACTGGTAAGGTGAGGATGCTAGTGAAGCCTATTTGATAGGTGGAAAGGGAGGAGTTTTGCAGCAGTGGTTGGAGGGCCCTGTCTGAGGCTGAGGATATGGTTTTTCGCTGGTGTGGATTGTTGCCTCCAGACCTGTGATTTGCATGCAGCTGATAGTTTTTTTTTTAATTTTCTCTCCTTCATGCCCAAGCTAATTGTATATTCTGTGATAGTAGTTCATTATAGGCAGGGAGCTTTCTTAGAAGTGCTTCCTTGTATTTTCGGGGACTGTGTGTAGGTGCAGAAGGATCATCTCTCATCCCCTTGTATTGACTACTTGCAGGCGATTTGCCCATCTCCTGATCAAGAAGGATAATTGCAGCCCGGAGGTGAAGAAAGAGCTGCTGAAGAGAGTGAAGAATGCCATCTCTACCACTGCTGAAAGATTCTCTGGATACGTGCAGAACGTAAGGGTCTTGACTGTCAGGACTGATGGGTGGGTGGACAGGTGGTGACATTTCAAGCTGCAGCACTGCTATTTGCCGTTGATAAGCCAGGTGAGGAGAGGCATGGAGAGTAAATAGAGGAGCGGCAAAGATTGAAGTAAGGTGAGCTTTCTGTGACAGTAACTTTGGATTGTAAATAAATTCAGGCAAGAATAATTTAGTAAGAACTGGATGAGAGGAGGGGGGACATCATTTTGTGATTACGATATGTATGCAGACTAAACTGGGTCATGATGTACTGTGCTTGGAAGGAGAAAGTGAGTTTGCACCTTGTTACCAAAACTCTTTTACGCTTAAAGTTTTTGAGAAGATTTGTAGCTCAGGTTGTGATGAGGTTGTAGACTTGCTCGCCGAGCCGGTGTGTTTGATTGCAGACATTTCGTCGCCCTGCTAGGTAACATGATCACTTCACCTCTGGTGAAGCGTTGGTGTTCTCTCCCGCTTGTTATTTATGTCCCTTGGTTTGCTGGGGTGGTTGGCATCACTTCCACGGGATCCAGTTAAATGTGTTTGTTGATGGAGTTCCAGTTGGCATGCATTCTAACCACCCCAGCAAACTGAGGCATGTGAATAACAAGCGGGACAGTACACCAACTCTTCACCGGAGGTGCACAGATGATGTAACCTAGCAGGGTGACGAAACATCTGCAATCAAACACACCGGCTCGGTGAGCAAGTCTACAACCTCACTCTTCTACACTGGAGGTTTTAATTGCTTCATGTCTATTGTAGGCTCTTTAATAAAAGATCGATTTGTGGTGATTACTCATCAACTTATTGTATTCTGGCATTAGCAGGCCAACAGCGACTACCGGTGGCCAATTTATACATGACGACTCCTACAAACAGCAGTGAGATAATGATCAGATTTTTATAAATTACATTGGTTGAAGAATAAATGTTGGCTAAGGGACCAGGGTGAAATCTGCTGTCCTTCGAAAAAATGATCTGGGATCTTTTACATCCTCCTGAGGGGTAAGACAGTGCCTCAGTTTAACACCTCATCTTAAAGGCATCAGTGCTGTTACCACTTCATTCAGGTGACAGCCTAGATTTTGAAGATGGTTCTTGGTCCTTCCCTACAAATGCACCTAAACCAAAGGAAGAGAAAAGCTAAAGTGAGCTGAGGAATTGAAACAGTGGAGTAAGAAAGATGAAATGCAGCTAGAATTGTTGGTTGAAAGGCAAATGGAGGAAGTAAGCAGCCTCGGGACCAGCTGCAGATCAGAGATTTGTGAGCTGCTGGTGTATCCTCTTCCTTAAAAGTTAAGTAACTATAAGCCTGTCACTGAATGTGTTGTATCCTGGGGATCCTGCAGCCTTGCTTCTTTGCCACGAGAGGGAGCTGTGCTCTGTATATAGGTGGTTAGTGAGTCTTGAGCACTGTGAACTGAAATGGGAAGCAATCACAAAAATACCTTAATAGAAGTGAAGGGTTTGATGTCTCTGCTTTGTTCTCACAGGCTGTTTCTCAATTTCTCCTTTTCTGTCTTTCATCCCAAACAAGGATGCCCATGAGTTCCTGAGCCAGTGCCTGGACCAATTGAAGGAAGACATGGAGAAGTTAAACAAGACATGGAAGAATGAACCGGTAGCAGGCGAGGACTCTCCAGCTGCACGTGGTTGTCATGAGGCCATAGCTGCCAGGGTCTTCACCTGCCCTATTGTCTCCAACGTGGAATTCGAGGTTCTGCACACCATCGGTTGTAAAACGTACGTCAGCGGTGAGACTGGCAGGCAGGTCTGTAAACCATGAGCGGCTGCTTCATGCCAAGTGGCAAACCTGCATTTTCTGCAGCATTTGCCAATTCTTTCAGTCAAGCGACAACGGTAAAGATTATCAGCCCATGTACAGTCAGCTGATTTCCTCAGTGTCCCAGAGTCAGGGAGAGGAAATATCAGCCAGGCTAGCCTCCCGCACCCTGGGTTGTGTCATTCTGTACCTGCAGTACGGCAGAAGCATATCCCACTCCAGTGGTGGTTGTCTTGTTTATTTGTACAGGGGGAATAAAGAATGCCCACACTTCCTTGAATCTTGTTCTGACACGATCATCTCAGGGGTGAGGGGGCTGCACCATCCAATACAATGCCCAGGAAGATCCTGTCTAATCTCAGTGCTGCAGCTGAAATATTGCGAAACAGAAGGACCTGGGCAGTGTGATAATCCTGTCTACTGGGTCACATGTTTCTGGGGAGGTTGGGGGTGGCAGGGGCAATGAGAGGGATCTTTAAAAAGTGTATGTTTCTCCTTATCTGCACTAGTTCCTCTACAGCTGGAGTAATGTGTGCAAGTTGGTTTGTTTCTGGGGACTGTATCACTATGCAGGACTGTTCTGTACTGGCTATTATGGTATAATCTATTGTGTTTGACCAGAGTGTTTGTATTGTAGCCTGTGAAAGGGGCTGGCAAAACATAGTCTTATTTCACTTGGGTAACGTGGAATTTTGATCACCTTACAGGTGTTGTGAAAGTGTTACAAAACGAGAACAATTCAACGATCTTTCCATCGATCTCCCACGGCGTAAGAAACTTCTACCACCAAGGTCTATCCAGGACTCTCTCGATCTCTTCTTCAGGGTGTGTAGCTCATTCTTTACTCTGTACAGTTTTGTATAGGAATCATGTACTTGTACAGCAAAAGAACAAAGAAAATTACAGCACAGGAACAGGCCCTTCGGCCCTCCAAGCCTGCGCCGATCCAGATCCTCGATCTAAACCTGTCACCTGTTTTCCCAGGATCTGTATCCCTCTGCTCCCTGCCCATTCATGTATCTGTCTAGATACATCTTAGTGACGCTATCGTGCCCGCCTCTACCACCTCTGCTGGCAACGCGTTCCAGGCACTCTCCACCCTCTGCATAAAGAATTTTCCGCGCATATCTCCCTTAAACTTTTCCGCGCTCACCTTGAAATCGTGACCCCTGGTAATTGTGTCCCCCACTCTTGGGAGGGGGAAAAGCTTCCTGCTATCCACCTGGTCTATACCTCTCATGATTTTGTAGACCTCAGTCAGGTTCCCCCCTCAACATCCGTCTTTGTAATGTAAATAATCCTAATCTACTCAACCTCTCTTCATAACTAGTGGCCTCCATACCAGGCAACATCCTGGTGAACCTCCTCTGCACCCTCTCCAAAGCATCCGCATCCTTCTGGTAATGTGGCGACCAGAACTGTAGGCAGTATCCCAAATGTGGTCGAACCAAAGTCCTATACAACTGTAACATGATCTGCCAGCTCCTGTACTCAATACCCCGTCCGATGAATGAAAGCATGCCGTATGCCTCCTTGACCTCTCTATCGACCTGCGTTGCCACCTTCAGGGTACAATGGACCTGAACACCCAGATCTCTGTGCATCAGTTTTCCCCAGGGCTTTTCCATTTACCGTATGTTCGCTCTTGAATTGGATCTTTCAAAATGCATCACCTCGTATTTGCCTGGATTGAACTCCATCTGCCATTTCTCCGCCCAACTCTCCAATCTATATCTATATTCTGCTGCATTCTCCGACAGTCCCCTTCACTATCTGCTACTCCACCAATCTTAGTGTCATCTACAAACTTGCTAATCAGACCACCTATACCTTCCTCCAGATCATTTATGTAGAAAATGAAAGAAAGAGCTGGAGGTGGAGTTGTAGTGTTGGTGGATCTCTTTCACATCTGAGTTAAAAGGTCATGGGTTCAAGTCCTGCTTTAGACGTCTTAATGCATAAACCAAGATGACGCTCCCAGCAGAGTACTGGGGGAGTGCTACGTTGTCAGAGAGCCAAAATTCCATTGAGATATTAAACCAAGGCCTGACTCATCTGTCATGTGGTTGTAAAGATCTCTTGCTGCTGATTTGTGTGATGGACTCCTCTACGTACACCCATGTTTCATACGGAGTAAGCCAGCAATCTATAACCAGTAACATTTACAGGACAGAGTTTCAAATGTTGCTAGATGGCACTATTCAGTTCTGTTCAGCAAAATGGGAGAGGTTTTGTTGTGAGATTTTCAAAAGCTCACTGAAGAGTTCAAATGTTATAGGCAGAGTTTGAGAAGGAGACAGAGCAGACTCTGTGTTAAGAGTGCTTTTAGCTGTGCTATGGGAAGGCAGCTGAAGGGCACGAATTTTACATGGGAGCCTCCGTGTGAAACGAAGAGCAGTTGGATTGCTGTCCGAGGGAGAATTTAGGAGGAGGTTCTAGGAGTTAGTTAGCAGCTAAGTGTTGGTGTCTTAACTAGAAGTCCTGGGGAGCTGAGAAAGTAGGAAGATCACTGGCTTGTTGGGCGAAGCCATGAGAGGCTTGGTAGAAGCCTATAAGTGCTAATGTTTCAGTGAGGCTGAGAGAACGGCGGTTGTAAAGCTCTCATACAGTTATTGTTGAATGTAACCAACCACATTTAGAACTTGGGACTGGGGGTGACCTTGGGGCAAGCATGGTTGGTGAAGCTGATTGTTGCTGAAGAGCTGGAATAAAAACAGAATGCTGCAGAAACATAGCAGGACTGGCAGCATCTGTGTGGAGAGAGAAACACAGTTAATGTTTCAAATTTGATATGACTCTTCGTTAGAACTGAAAAGGGCTAGAAAATTGTTTTTATGCTGTTTACGGAGAGAGAAAAAGAGTAGCGAGTTGAGAGACGTTGAGGGGTGCCTGGAGTAAAATGGGGGGGTAAAGCAGCAATGGAGATAAAATGACAAATGGTAAGTCTGAAGAGGAGAGAAAGGAGTCACGCTGCTAAGAGCAACACCAACAAGATATGGCCAGGTTAGGGAAGGAATCTAAAATGGTGGACAGAGCTCAAGCTCTGAAGATGTTGATTTCAGTGTTGTGTCCTAGAGGCTGTACAGAGCTTAAGTGGAAAATGGAATGTTGTTCCTCAAGCTTGTATTGAGCTTCTTTGGTTCCATTTTCCACGTAGGCACTTTACAGTTTCTAGGACCCAACGTGGAGTTCAACAACATCAGAGCATGACCTCTGTCCTCCATTTTGATTTCGAGCAACCCCCTGCTCCTGGCCATATCTTATTGACTTTGCTCTTAGCAAAGCGCACCCACTTTCTTGTTTCCACATCTTTCATTTACAGCTATCTTGCATCTCTGTTCCTACTTTACCACCATTAGCACTTCCTTTGTCCTCTGCTCTGGGCAACTTCACCATCTGTTCTATTTCCTACCCCCAACCTAGCAACACCATTAAAACCATCATTTTCCAACTCCTTCCTGTTACAAAGACTTCCCAGGCTCAAAACATTAGCTCTGCCTTCTCTCTCAGTTGCTGCCAGACCTGCTGAGTTTCTCTAGTAGTTTCTGTTTTTAATTTAAATTTCCAGCATTTATTTAGGTGAAGAGCTGGTGTTACACTTATGAATGAGTAACTGGAGTGAAGTTTGAATCCAGGGAAGTGTAGCCCTAAGACAGGACCAGAACAAGAGCAGTCATTGAGGCATTTCATGATGGAGTGGCACTTGAGAGAGAGTTTCAAGGTCAGATTGACAAAAGTGAAGAATTATAATTCCTCGTGAAGTTTAAAGAGATTTGTTGACTCTGCTGTGTCATTAATGTCTGTGAGGGTTTGCTGAGAAATCAGTGGGATTTTTCTTGATCACATTTGCTTTTTGATGTGGGCTGTTTGATTGCAGTCTATGACTGAATTTACCACATATTAATTCTGCGTGTTAAAAATAAGTTGTATATGTATTCTCGATATTGTTACTGTTCTAACATTGTCTAGTAAAGTCTGTTCCTTTTAAGAGTATGAAATATTGTGACTTTACTTTCTCAGCCAGTCACTTAGATCTCCCACTCTTTCTACTTTAAAGGCTACTGGTCCCTGCCCAGCTCAATCTGGTCCCTCACAATAACATTGAAGAGAGCCTGAACCAACATCACCAAAAACAATTATCTAGTTATTATCATTTCACTGTCTGGGAGCTTGCTGTGCTCAGAATTATCTGCCATGCTGTACATTACAATAGTTACACCGCTTCAAAACATACATCACCTGATGTGAGGAGTCTATCCATTCACATCTGGCTGTGTATGTGTACTCATACATATGTTAACTGGTCAATTTGATGTTGCTAATGACTTTGTCTCCTTTGCTTCAGGCTGAAGAAATTGAGTATTCCTGTGAAAAGTGCAATGGCAAAAGTGCAATTGTGACCCACAAGTTCAGCAGGCTGCCCAGGTCAGTAACTGAGTGTGGGACAGCGTTCCAAACTCTCTTTGGGCCCTATGTCCCCAGAGATAGGTACAGAAATGAAAGATGAATGCTCCCATCTCCACAGGCAAACCACCATCTACAAGGGAAAAGCCTGAGGTACAGCACTTAAGCAGTAGCTAAAGTGAATATTGGTCCATTGGAAGATGAGGCTGGGGAATTCATAGTGGGGAACACAGAAATGGCAGAATCACTAAATCAATATTTTATTTTATAATCAATGTTTTCACAGTGGAAGACACTAGTACCATTCCATTAGTGATGCGATGCAGAAGTTATAGAGAAGAAAGGACTTAGAACGATCATTATCATTAGGGGAAAAAGTACTGAGCAAACTATTGGATTGGAGAGAAAGCTTCCAGTTGATTGGAAAAATGCTAATGTTCAAAAGGGCAGGGAGGCAGAAAGTAGGAAACTATAGGCCAATTAGTTTAACATCTATTTTGTTGTTAGTCTATTATTAATGAGCTAATTACAGGACACTTGGAAAGTCAAAACGTGGCAAGGTGGCTCAGTGGTTAGCACTGCTGCCTCACAGCCCAGGCACCTGGGTTCGATTCTACTCTCGGGCAACTGTCTGTGTGGAGTTTGCACGTTCTCCCCGTGTCTGCGTGGGTTTCCTCCGGGTGCTCCGATTTCCTCCCACAGTACAAAGATGTGCAGGTTAGGTGGATTGGCCATGCTAAATAGCCCATAGTGTTCAGGATGTGTAGATTAGGTGGGTTATAAGGGGATGGGTCTGGGTGGGATGCTCTGAGGTTTGGTGTGGACTTGAGGGGCCGAAGGGCCTGTTTGCACACTGTAGGGATTCAATGATAACAGTAGATTTGGTGAATGAGTCAAAATTTAACAGATGGAGTTTTTTTTAATTTGCTAGCAGGATGTGAGTATTGCTGGCTAGTCCAACATTTTATTGCCCATCTGTAACTGCTCAGTGTACAGTTAAGAGTCAAAATATATCACCTCATTTGTCTGGATTAAACTCCACCTGCCATTTCTCTGCCCAGCTTTCCAACTAGTCTATATCTTGCTGTATCCTTTTGACAGCCTTCCTTAATATCCACAACTCCAATTTTTGTATTGTCTGCAAACTTACTAATCAGTCCACCTACATTTTCAACCAATTCATCTATATGTATTACAAACAAACTCTCAGTTTAAAAGAGTAGAGGGAGTTTTGTATCCAGCCCCATGCTGTACCAATCCTGGGAGTGTTTGGAAACAATACAGAGGGAGCTTTACTTTCAGTTTAAAAGCACAGAGAGAGCTTTATTCTGTGACTAATCCTGTGTTTTAACTGCCCTGAGAGTGAGTTTGATGTCAGGTTGTTTAAACTTCTGCCCGCGTGTACTACTGAAACTGCTTTGCTGTAATTTCTGCCTGACTTCTTCCTACAGGGTACTGATACTCCATTTGAAACGGTACAGTTTTAACGTGCAGCTGTCTGTGAATAACAAGCTTGGTCAGCAAGTGATCATTCCAAAGTACCTGACCCTGGCGGCTCACTGCACAGAGACCACAAGGCAGCCCCTTTCCCTAGGTTGGAACACGCAATCTGCAATGTAAGTGAGGGCAGGATGAAATGGGCTGTTACAATGAAGAGAGGGGTGCATAGCTGCATGGATGTGACTTGAGTAGCCATGCTGATGTAGTGTGGCTATGTCTTGTACATCCTGCAGTGCTGTTCTGGAATAGATTGGGCGACCCCAATGCACCCAGCTAATAATCTGTACCCACAAAAGAAAGTTAAATTTATTTCATTCAGCTGTGACTCAGTGGGTATCATATTTGATTCTGTCACAAAAGGGTTTTGATTTAGGTCTTTCTTTGAAGAGATGCGCACACGACTATATTGGAAAAGCAATACTGATAATGTTGTAGTCTTTAAGTTCTTGTATTTTTAGATGAGCTGTTATCTCCAGCCCTTGACTGCACTGCGATGGACCTGAGGGATGCTGTGGACGCTATGGAAGAAGAGCAGAGGTGTTCTTTCTTTGTCCTGCCTCTGCCCATTGTTTATTCCTTATCCAGAGTTACTAAGGTTGAGTAGTCACAGGTATGACGAATTAATCTTAGTAGCTCTGGCTGAGGGATAAATGCTGGGGAGGACAATAGAGAGAACACCCCTGCTCTTCTTTCATGACGTGGGAGTTTGCTGTCTGCAGATTAGCTGCTTTGTCCCTATATCACAACAGTGATTACACTTCAAAGTGCTTTAGGCCATCTGAGGAAGTGAAAGGCGCTATAGAAATGCAAGATGTTCTTCCTTAAAAGCAGCTATGAGTTACCTCATGTTGCAATGTGTCACCACTGTTTATCTCAGCACAAAGTAATGCTTTCTTCCTGATCATTTTGCTCTTCATTGTGCCTCCGTTTAACTGCCTGTGCACAGGTGGTGGTTAGTTTGTCGCCTGATTTCAGGGGTTGGGTTCAGATTTGGGATTAGCAAGTCTCGAACAGTGTTTCCACAGACAGTAGGCAGGATCAGTTTCAACCGTAATTTTCTGCCAGTTAAAAGCCGCGATACAAGTTGCCTTTAATAGTGCAACATTACCCAAGGTGTGTCACGATAGCGGTATCAGACAAAGTAAGGAATTCTTTACATTTCATGTTCAAGGTTTTAGTAATGCTTGCCAATTATTTGAGAAGGAAGTAGCAGTTTGCTGCCTGGGCTAATGTGCAGTCTCTGATATGGCAACATACCTCATTGAATGTTTTTAAGGCAGAGATAGATTTTTGAACAGTAAAGGGTTATGATAAGTGGGTGAATAAGTGGAGCTGATGAACCCACAAAAAGATCAGCCTTGATCCAATTGAATGGTGGAGCGGGCTCAATGGGCCAGATGGCCTACTGCTGCTCCTGTTTCTTAAGATCTCGTGTAACATCATCTTCTCTGTTTTGAATTTTGCAGATCACGACCACTCAAAACTTCGCAGTCAGTGAACTCTACTACTTTCACATCCACACTGGGAAGGTGAGTAATCACAGTCTGGTCTCAGTGTAGTGTAACCTACAGTTTATAGAGTGCAGGAAAGTGAGAAACCCAGTAGGAACAAGTGGAACAAATGGGACGTGAAGTGTAGGACCCAGAGGAATGTGAGGCCTGGGTGAAAAAGACAGTGCTATAACATAGGACAGAGACCTCAGGTTTGGGACAGAAGATGATTGGAACAGTTGAGTTCTGAGAGAGTTAGCACAGGATTTGAGAGGATGTGGGTGTGGGCACAAAACCAAAATAACAGTAGCATTACTTGGATGTTCTGGGGGCAGTGAGTTTTGGCAGCGATTGAAACTTTACCTTGGTGTTTGTAAATTGTGCTTGATCCTTCTCCAGGTCAGAGAGGAAATTTTATTTAGGGTTTGTGTTCTCACCCCTGCAGCAAGCTTTATCTTGACCCCCTGTCTGTGCTGATAAACTGCTTACAGGCACTGCAAGATTATCAGGCTGGGGAATATTAGTGGGCGTAGCAACGTTCCAGTCACAGTTTGATCTTGCAGGACAGTAGGAGAGGGAATCCACTGTAAGCAATGGGTATTTCAGAGTTAACAGACGTGGAGCTGGAAAAGTACGGCAGGTCAGACAGCGTCCAAAGAGCAGGGAAGTCAACGTTTCAGGCTGAAACCCTTCAGGACGTTGGCGAACAAGCACAAGATGGGTTCCTGCCTCCTTGTGTTGTGGCTGAGTGCTTCTGGCTGCCTCATTACAAGTGTTCATCCACAGGAAGTACTGTTTCAAGTCTGCAATCGTGATCCTGGACTCTGACAGCGAGGAGGAGCAGCTGAAGCGGGCAATGGTGATCAGCAGGCAGTTGAATGAGCAGGTCCAGCGTGAGACACAGCAGGAACAAGAGGACATGCAGCTGGTAAGTCTGGCTGAGAGCTGAGGATATCACGTAACTTACCTCTCTGTCCCTGAGCAAAAAAGAATTCTCATTCATAACGGCACCATTCAAGTCATGTAAAGTGCTGTACAGATGAAGAAATACTTTTGAATTGTTGTAATCTGTAAAACATTAGTTGCCTCAAAATGCACAGTTTGGAAGGCACGTTATTCCAACAAAGAACAGTCCTGCTCTTACGATGGATTGTAATTGCTATTAAAGACTCTGTTCAATGTTGCATCCTAAAGTTGGCACTGTTGACAGAACAGCCTCCTCTGGCTCCTTCACCACAGCATTGGGAGTTTTCACTGCAGCCGTGAAATGGGGCTTACGACTTGTGACTGCGGTGTGAGTTACCAATAGCTGAGCAGTGCCAATAGTTCTTCTGTCAGCGTAGCATTCACATCAGATCTCACCAAGTGTCCACTGCTGAAATGTCAGTGTTATTTCTGTCTCCTGATGATGTTTGTTCCCAGCATTTTCTGTTTTGCGAAATTACTGAACAAGCAAGGAAGCAGTTTTTCCTAACTCTTTGTACTTCAAATTGGAAAATTTAAACTGTTTTTAATTTATATGATAACCCTTATAACACCTAATGGAGAATCTCAAATTCATCTCTCTGTGGAATTCATTGAATTTAAAAAAAGGAACTCTCATTCATTCACAAGATATGGGTGTCCCTGGCTAGGCCAGCATTTATTGCCCATTCCTAATTGTCCAGAGGGTAGTTAAGAGTCACCTACATCAATGTATGCCTGGAGCCGCATGTAGGCCAGACCAGGTTAGGATGGCAGTTTGCTTCCCTAAAGGATATTATTGTCCTTGTCCTTGTCCTTGTCCTTGAAGGTGGTATACCACCTATACCACCTTGTCCTTCAAGGTGGTATAGGTCACAAGTTTAAAAGGTGCTGACTAAGGAATGTTGGTGATTTTCTGGAGCGCATCTTTTAGTTGATACTCTTTAACCATTATTAAATGCTGAAGGTAATGGATGGGTGCCTGTCAAACAGACTGCTTTGTCCTGGAAGCTGCTTGAATGTTGTTGAAAGTGCTATCTTCCAGACAAACGGGAAGTGTTCCTTGAAACTCCTGACTTGTGCCTTGTAGATAGTGGTCAGGCTTTGGGGGAATCAAGAAGTGAGTTAGTTGTTGCAGTGTTCCCAGCCTGTGACCTGGTCTTGTAGTCACAGTATTTATATGGCTGATTCATTTCAGTTCCCGGTCAGTGGTAACCCCCAGGATGGTGATAGGGGAGGTCAGTAAATGCAATGCTCCCATAGTTTTCAAAATCCTACAATTTGCTCCCTAATAGCACTGGTGTACTTACATAACGTGGGCAGTGGCAGTCTGAGGAAAGAAGCATACCACCTCAGTCTCCAGGATAATTAGAGATAGGTGATCATTTCTGGCCTTGTTCACAATGTCCACAACCTGTGAAACAATTTTTTTTTAAAAAAAAATTTGCTGTTGTGGTTTGACATCCTGTACTGATACTCTAGTGAAGCATTGTGGAATAGTCTTTATATTAGAGGTGCTGTAGAAATACAAGTTCTGTATTTGTGCTGAATACTAGACCGGGATGCTATTGTGTCCTGCACCACATTGATTGCTCCCTCTCTCTCTCGTCTGTCTGTCTGTCTGTCTCTCTCTCTCTCTCTCTCTCTCTCTCCCCCTCCCTGTGTCTCGTTCGCTGTCTCTCTCCCCCAACCCCTCCAAGGCACTGAAAGCAAGCAAGCGGGAGTTGAATCGCCCTGCCCCAGCCACTGCATTGGACTCCTCGTTTGACAGCATGAATGAAGACGAGCTCCTGGCAGCTGTGTTGGAGATCAGCAAGCGGGAAACCCACTTCTCGCTGGGCAGAGAAGAGGAGCAGGAGAAACCGAGCAGCAGTCCTGATACTGGCTTCGGTGACGACGAGGCTCAGGAATTGCTGGAACAACATGAGTCACCAGAACCAGATCTGCACAGGGCCCCTGTGGAAATGGGTAAGTAGGGCAGGGCACAAGTTGGGGGGGATGGTGCTGCTTGGCCACATGGACAAGTGAGACGGTGGATGATTTTTGACTTTGAGCCCTACAACACAGTCAGAGAGCTCTACAGCACAGACCATTGTGTCCACAGCAGTCAGAAAATGCCACCTAACTATTCTAATCTCATCTTTCAGTGCTTGGCCCTTAGCCTTGTATGCCATAGCATCACAATAATAACCTTTTAACAGACATTTGTCAACCTCAAGTTTAAAATGAATAATTGATTCAGCATCAGTTACCATTTGGGGTAATGTTTCTAGTATTATATTTACTAATCACTCTCTTGAAAGATGAGGATTTGAGGTTTTATGCCCGAGCCCTTGGCTCCCCACCCAGCAAAAATAGTTTTGCTTTTAATTCAGTTGAGCCCTTTAACATCTTAAACTTATGTATTTAAATAGACCCTGCCGAAGTCATGAAAGACTTTGATGAGAACAAGGAGAATAAAACTCCAGAAGGCTCCCAGTGTGAGATGGACTGGATGCAGCAATATGACCTAGACAGGGAGCGAGAAGAACAAGAGCTGCAGCAAGCACTGGCCCAAAGTCTCCAGGAACAGGTCAGCACTTGGAAGATCTAGCTTTGTGGGTGCTGGAAGGATGGGTAGCATGTGCTTTTGATCAGAGGTGGGTTTGGATTTTTTTTTTGCCAGAAAGCCAATCTTATGATGCTTCTATTGCAATTTTTAAGCTTCCACTTAGCAGATAGCTATGTTCTTTGGCTATTCTCAAGAGAACAGCACCAGCACCTGGGAATATCATATACTCAAGTTCTGGAATGAACCCTAAGCCTACGACCTTTAAACCCAGTGTACCTCATTCTTCATTTGCCTACCTTGTGTCACTTGATAACAGTGCATGTAGAAACCATTGTGAATGGTATTTATCATTAACCCAGAGCCACTTTTAAACAAATTCTCTGTGTCATTTGTCAGGAAGCCCGAGAGATGAAAGAAGATGATGACTTGAAGAGAGCAACAGAGCTGAGTATCCAGGGTAAGGCACTGCTGCCATTCAGTAATTGTTGCATTGTTATTATTTTGGATTGTGTTTGCTGCTGTGTAGGTGTGTTGGCCAATTTTCTCTCAGGTTTGCAAGCAGTCAACAGTGAAACAGTGGGAGAAATGCTATCTTTAGATAAATTCATGGGATCCTTTCTGTTGACATCTAGACCCTTGGTTAAGGTCTCACGCAAAAAACAACTTCCAAAAATGCAGTACTCGCGCTGCCTTTCACAGATTTGTTAGTGGGGTCTGTGCTATGGTGGGGCATCAATTGGCATCACTTCTGGTATGGGTGAGTGTGTCACAAACTGAATTGAACTGTACTATGTCAGGGCTCTTGTGCAGCAGTAGTATCCCTATCTTTGAGCCAGGAGGCCTGGGTCTAGGTGCCAACTGCTCCAGAGTGTGTAATAACATCCCTGACCAGGTTAGAATCATAGAATCCCTACAGTGTGGAAAGAGGCTATTCGGCCCTTCGAGTCTGCACAGACCCTCCAAAGAGCATTCCACTCGGACCAAGCCGCCACACCCTATCCCCCTTGACCCTGCATTTACCATGGCCAGCCCACCTAGTCTGCACATTCCTGGATCCTACAGGGCAATTTAGCATGGCCAATCCACCTAATCTGCACATCTTTGGACTGATTAGAAATTAGGTTAGGTTAATTAGAAATGATTGTGAGCAAGTCGGAGCAGGGTACCAAGTTGAATGATCAGCCATGATCATATTGAATAGCAGTGCAGTCTTGAAGGGTCAAATGGTCTACACTTTCTATATTCCATACTACTATGTTCCTATACAAAGAACAAAGAAAATTACAGCACAGGAACAGGCCCTTTGGCCCTCCAAGCCTGTGCCGATCCAGATCCTCTATCTTAACCTGTCACCTGTTTTCCCAGGATCTGTGTCCCTCTGCTCCCTGCCCATTCATGTATCTGTCTAGATACATCTTAAATGACACGACTGTGCCCGTCTCTACCACCTCCGCTGGCAACGCGTTCCAGGCACCCACCACCCTCTGCGTAAGAACTTTCCACGCATATCTCCCTTAAACTTTTCCCCTCTCACCTTGAAATCGTGACCCCTAGTAATTGAGTCCCCCACTCTTGGGGGCAACAAAGCTTCTTGCTATCCACCCTGTCTATACCCCTCATGATTTTGTAGGCGTCAATCAGGTCCCCCCTCAACCTCTGTCTTTTTAATGTAAATAATCCTAATCCACTCAACCTCTCTTCATAACTAGCGGCCTCCATACCAGGCAACATCCTGGTGAACCTCCTCTGCACCCTCTCCAAAGCATCCACATCCTTTTGGTAATGTGGCAACCAGAACTGTACGCAGTATTCCAAATGTGGTTAAACCAAAGTCGTATACAACTGTAACATGACCTGCCAACTCTTGTACACAATACCCCATCTGATGAATGAAAGCATGCCGTATGCCTTCTTGACCACTCTATCAATCTGCGTTGCCACCTTCAGGGCACAATGAACCTGAACACCCAGATCTGTCTGTGCATCAATTTTCCTCCAGGGCTTTATGTATATGATATGAACTATGTTAACATGACTAAAGATTAGCTGCTCCCTAGCATGAGCCATGTCTCAAAGACAGACAGTATTATAAGAGAGATGAAGTACACATGGGGCAAGCCTCTTATTGCATAAGTCTGGCCTGTTGCCTATCAATAATTTAAAAGGTATTCCCTAAGTAGGTACTGAATTAGCTAAAGATGAGAGAGTAGTGATGTTCAGTCATTTATCCCACCAGGAGAAGTAAATAGTACTGTCGCCCTGGGGTCAGTATTAGAACCAAAAACAGAAACTGCTGGAGAATTCCAGCAGGTCTGGCAACGGCTGTGGAGTGAGAAACAGTTAATGTAGTTCTAAAGAAGAATCATATGGGATTTGAAACGTTAACTTTGTTTCTCTCTCTCTTCAGATACTACTAGACCTGCAAAGGTTCTCCAGCATTTTGTTTGTTTCCAGCATCTGCAGTATTTTGGTTTCATTAGAAGCTCTCTGTCCTGTCCTGTTCTTTCTTTACCTACTCTGCAAAAGCAACAAGTTAATGTGTGATATTATCTCTGTACTGTGTGCCTCCATCTGAAGGAGGCGAATTCAATAATTGATGACCCACGGAGAGCAAAGTATGGGCAGATAGATCTACCTGAAAAAGGACTTTGTGAGACTTGCTGCATTCTCATGATTTGATCAATGGTAACGTGGTCTTTGTTTTAATTTTCTTCCAATGTAACCATAATAAATAATCTTTTGCAGAGTTCAATAACTCCATTGGTGATCTTATGGGTTCGGATGAAGATTCTGGCAACGAAGAAATCCTTGACATGGATTACAGCGAGGCTGAGGCTGAGGAATTAAAAAGAAACGCAGAGGTGAGGTGTGAGAGCAGATGTGAAGTGTGTAGTTGGGGAGCTGTGACCAACAGCAAAGCAAATCTTTCCATTAGAAAATTCAGCATGGCCCAAGTGACATGGAAGGTGCAGTGCCAAATTGGTGTGGGGGTCAAGATCCTCCTCTTCCTCTTCACCTGACCCTTCCATTCACCCTGAGCCTGTGGGATTGGGAAGTAAGCTGTGTTTCTGTCAAGCTGCTTAACTTGCAGCATAGGCCTGGATTGTGCAGTCGGTTTGGGCAGAGTTGCTGCAGACGGTGGCTAAAACTCACAGGCATTTTGTTTTGGAATAGAACGTCATCCAGCAGAGGAGGTCGTGTCTGTGACAGTTTTCTGCAGGATTATTTGAGGCTGCTGCCTCACTCCTGCCCTCTCCCTTGGCCCTACAGTTTTTTTCTCTTCAGATGATGATCCGCATCTCATTTGAAAGCCATGATTGAATCTACCTTCACATTCTCAGGCAGCGTATTCCCAATCTAACCACTCATTGAAATGTTTTTCTCGTGTTGGCTTTTGTTTTTTGTATTGACTTATCATGGTGTTTGCACTGGTATCTGTTGACACATTTTACTGACTGGGTTTCTGTTCTTGCAGACAGGTGAACTTGCACATTCTTACCGGCTAATCAGTGTTGTCAGTCACATTGGCAGCTCCTCCTCTTCTGGTACGTACCAGATATTCTTTTTAAAAACAAATTGTTCTTTCATGTGATATGGGTATCACTGGCTAGGTCAGGAATTATTGTCTATCCTTAGTTACTCCAGTGCTTTAACCACCACAGTCCACCTGGCAAGTATAGCCACAATGGTGCAAGGGAGGGAGTTCCAGGACTTAGACCCAGTGACACTGAAGCAACAGTGGTATATTTCCATGTCAGGATGGTGAGTGTCTTGGAAGGGAGCATGTGGACAGTGGAGTCCCTGTGCATCTGCTGCCCTTTGTCTTTGTATCTGAAAAAATCTGATTTGCGACCAGATTAAATGGTATGCCTGAACCAATTCTGGTGTAATAAAATATAATCTGAGATTTGAGGATGGTGTGGATTTGTAACTGTAATGTATTTTGCGTTAGTTGTAAAAGCAGAGGAGGCTACAGATCCCTGTAGAAGCGTCTTTGGGTAAAATTAAGACATGACTAGTAAACCAGAGGCCCTAGCTAAAGTTCTGGGAACATTAAAGTTCCAGTCTCATCAGTAGTGACCATGGACCATCCTGGTGTGGCCTGTGTGTGACCCCAAGCCCACTGCAATCTCAGTGACTCTTGACTGCCCTTTGTAGCTTCTTCACACAGGCTGGGTACCTTTGGAATTCTCGTATGCCATGGATACCCAGTGCGTGCGTATATCAAGACTAGAATGTTAGATTCTCGGACACTCAATTGAGAGATTGGAGAATGGGAATGATCTTTGGATTGAAGTTAAAGAATGGGCTGTGATGTTATTGAATGAAGGGACAGGTTTGAGGGCCTAAATAGTCAACAGCTTCTTTCTTGTATAGCAGGTTGATTACTCAACTTTTTATTTTGTGAAGGGCACTACATTAGCGATGTGTATGATATAAAGAAGCAGACCTGGTTGACATACAATGATCTGGAGGTATCCAAGACAATGGAGGGCACTGTGCAGTCGGATCGAGACAAGAGCGGCTACATCTTTTTCTACATGCACAAGTAAGGACTGGATGAGTCTGACCCCCTTGTCTCATCCTCATGATCTCAACTCTACACCTGTAAATCTGGCTGATGGCCCTCTGCTTTTTTTTTTGCTATACAGCATAATGTTGGACTTTATTCCTTGGCCACTTGATTAGCTTAGTTTGAAAGTCAATGCTGACTTGAATCCACAGGACCGTGGTTGTATAAAAACCGAAAGAACTGCAGATGCTGTAAATCAGGAACAAAAATAGAAATTACTGGAAAAGCTCAGCGGGTCTGGCAGCATCTTTGGAGAGAATTCAGAGTTAATGTTTCCGGTCGAGTGACCCTTCCTGAGAATGTTTTGAGGAAGGGTCACTTGACTTGAAATGTTAACTCTGATTTCTCACTGTGATTGGATATTCTGACTTAGGTAAAAGGAAATCAGACATGTATTCCACTGTCAATAATTGAAGGATGTATTGCTTTAATAAATTGCTTTGACTTCCATGCCATTGTTATAGTTGACTTCCTTCTTCAATCCCACCGCCTGATTCTATGCCTGTTCATGCAGTAACTCGGTCCCTCCACTTCACCCCAGTCCATTACTGTTCATTGCACTAAAAACCCACCACCCTGAAGCTGTCCAAATCCCTTGTTATTGGAGAATCCTCTACCCCAATCCCATACCTGTCACTGCAGCAGCTCCCTATCCTGATCCTATACTTGTGGCCACTGAATGATAAATATTTTGCATATTTCCTGTCAACTTGAGCCTGAGAGAGAGCAGTGTTGGCAGAGAACAATAACAATGCTAGATAGGGGCTCCTGCGTTGCCCTGAGATGCCTGGTGTGTTTGTCTGTGGTGCAAGTTGGAGGCAGTTTCTGTAAGAGACCCCTTCACTCATGTATGACACTAGCCCGGGGTCAGCTCTGTTACTAATCTTTTCTTATTCTACTTTGCCACATAGAGAGATACTGGAAGAGTTGGCAGAGGAGGAGGAGAAGAGCTCACAACCAATGGGTTTGGACTCCAGCAGGCCTGTATTGCAACCTCTGTGACGACGCATGGACTTTAATGTGGGAGCTAGTTCTGCTAGCAGTATACTACCATGGACTAGTCATTTACAACTAGTCCTCGGATAAATACCTCCTAAAATAGTGATAGATCTTCGCCAGGCTGCAGTAATCCAGGGCCTTCACTTGTTTGGTTTTTGAAGTCAGGAAATGGTGCTGAAGGTTGACACTCCAAGGTGATAGTGCGATGAACTCATTCCTAACATAGCCAGATGCCCGAGAAGATTACAGGAGTCCTGGACAAGTACAGGTGTCAATCTGTCACTATTTCCAAAGATTTTCAAGGAATTCAAGTTGAAATTGTATCACGAGACTGTTTCGAAGTAAGGGTTTGTTTTTTTTTTAAAACAGGAGAAAAATATAATATATGATTCTAAAGTTGCTGTTCTTACCCCGAAGAGGTTTGTGTGTGCCAACTGAAAAGGGAGAGTGGATCCTGACCCAAGTCTCCCCGTGACACTGTCACCTTAGGCTTAAAGAGGGTTAGGCTTGGTTTTTGTATAGTCTAGTTATAAAATGTAAGTTTTTTTTTTTGATGGTCTCATGTAAGCAGTTTCTGTGGCATCACTGTTCTGTCAGAAACCCCCCACAGTGAGCACTACTTGTACTATTAAGATCCATCCCCCCAGCTAGTCTCTCCTGCCTTACTTAAAGTGGCCATGCTTTTTGGAAAGCTCACAGCTCCACAGAGAGCCTGGAGAGAGGTTTCCCTGAGACAGTGGAGAACTCCCTAATTTCAAGGCTGTGTTAAGTTGTTAGCAGTATCAGTTGCACTGGAATTGAATTCTTGGTCCAAACACACACCAAGTCCTTACCTGATCTGAGACTATTCCTGAGTGAAAAAGCTTTCTCTTTTTAAAAAAAAAGTTTGTGTTTTGTGGCTGTTGGAAAGTTGTTTTGTTGCTGGTAACTTGCTGCCTGTCGGGCTGAGAGATAAGCCTACATTTCAGCCTCACCATTTCACACTGCACTTTATTTTCCCCACCCCTCTGCTTCTTGAGGCTCACGCACTGGAAACAGCTCCCTCCTCCACTGTGCCTCTTCTCCCAAAGCTGCTCTCTATCCATTTACAACCAGAAACTGGGCCCCTGAATTTGCTCAGTGAGCGTGAAGGGTGGTCATAAATAGCAACAATTCCCCATCAGTTAAGGGACTTTTTCACTGTAGGTCTAAGTTCCTTGAGATTCTGTCCTTTCCTCCTACCTGGGCGCTGGGCGCAATGTTTGTACAATTAAAGCATCAAATAAATTATTAACTTTTTGGAAATAATGCCATATCTACAGCACCTATGAGATGTTGCACTGTTGACGCTTTCTGTGGCAGAAGTACCTACCATCACCACAGTGCTCAGTGAGAGCCTCAGTCTTCGATTTTTAAACCACCATGTGCTTTAAGCTCACAGCTGCTAAGAGACTGCTGGCTGTCTTTTTTTGGTATTAAGGAGTGTGGGAGGGACCGTTTTTTTGCTGAATGTAAATACTACTAGATCTGATCTAATGGGCAGCTAAGCACAGCCAGAGATGTTGGATGATGTTGACCCAGACCCTGCCACTAGAGTTCCTATCAGAGGAACTTCCCTTATCACTGACAAATCTCATCATTACAGCAGGACCATGCTGGTGCTTGTTGCCCATTCTTTTGCACTCATCAGGTTTTGCAGCCATAATTCAGTCTCCGGAATCTGGCCTGTACTCAAGTGCCCCAGGGCAGTCTTAACTACAACTATTACATACCCAGGTTGCCCTGCATAAAGGCTCTCTGTTTGAACAGTAACCAGAAAGACCCAACCTTTCAAATTGCTCTCAGTTTAAAGGAACACGGGCTTGTAAAAAGAACTGTTTTCTACTTCTTTAATTAATCTAGAGAATGACGTAAGGATGAAGACCTACCAACTCCCTGGGTGAGCCTTACACCAAGAGCTTTTGTTCATTGGGGATCAGCAAATTCTGCTGTCTGTCATTTGGATGTGTTGGTAGGTGTTTAAGTTCTCTGCCTCAACATCTTTGCTCAGTCCATTCCACAAGCATCAGGAGTGGGGACTACCAGCTGTTGATGGGGTGTGGTGGTCAGTGTCACACTGTCTCAGCAGGGAAGGATTCTGATGATCAGGTAATGGCTGTTGCTTGAGGGGGAGGGGTTGTTGGGAGTGTAATGCATGCTTGGTCCCTCTAGAACTCCAGTTGTTTTTGATCTTCTCCAGCTCCAGTCAGTTGAATGTTCAATTCTCTTCCCCCCCCACCGCCTCACTTGGTGTGATGCAGCCCTCCACAGTCATAGAAACACAGTTTGTGGTTATCAGACATGAAGAGCTACCAAGTCTCTGGCTTGAAAATATTTTAACAATGTACGTGATAGACAGCAGAGCCTCCACAGGTTAGTCCTTGCTTCTCCTGCTTCCCTGTCCCATCACTTTTGACTTGAGCATAAATAACACCCAGTCAGAGAATTAGAGAGCCTGTGCTCCCTAGCAAATGAACGGACTTGGTGATCAGGGAGCAAATAAATCCAGGTATTACCATGCACCATTTGTTACTCAGGACCTGGATTCATGAGGCTTACTTGTAGTTTTCCTGGCCTGATCCTTAAATCCAATACTTTTTGGATCTGAGAGAGGGTCCTACTTAACCACAGTAGGCCACTTAGCCTTCCTCACTCCGAGAACTATTGAGTTTTGATGCCGAGTCCCAGATACAGTGGCATTAATCACTTGATAGTGAGAACTGCAAACTGCTGGTTTCTTTTAGTTTCAACAGTGTCAGTTAGATTTGCATTGGGTAGGAATCTAAATGTCATTTCCTTGGTACTGGTCAGGCTGGTTCATTACAGGCTTCCCAATATTCCTCTACATTGCATAACCTTCATAGGTTCACACTTCTCACCATCTCTTCCTCCTTTTGCATGTTTTCCTTGCCCTCTCTACCACCTTGCTCCTCTATCTCTCAGGCTTGTAGTTTGAGGCTGAATATCAATGACTACACTCTTCTACAGAGACTGTGAATCCCAGGGAGATCCCCTTTGGTTGGTGTCTCTGTCTTCTTGTTCTTTCAGAACTTACACCACGACAAGGAACTGAGGGTTTAGCTGTATAATTCCATCACTCAGTACAGATTACTTCATTCCTACCTGTACACAGGTTTCTCTGTTCCCCTTCCTCAGTAGCTGTTTTTTGGGAAGATGCATTTGGTGAATGTTGCTCCTATTATCAGATATCCGTACCCTTAGAAATCCTCTAAGGATATATACCATGGGAAATGGCTTCATTAGCAATCACTCAGTTGCTTATGTGGATCTCAATTTAAAAAAAAAAGACAAGATTCTCTGAAATGTCTTTTCTTTTAACCTATTGTGGGTTATGGTGAAAAGGTGAGTTGGGTGTAGGGGAGGGCTGAAATAGACACCCCCTCTCCTCTTCCAACTTCAACTAGATTGTGGCAGGTGTTCTGGATTTTCTGAGGCAAAGAGAAAGATTGCAAAGTCACTGCCTCCTGTATGGGTACTTGTGCGCAGGAGCGATGCCAAATTGGTTTTTGTGAGGGCTACCTATTCTCCAGATTCACAACTGCAACAATGTCAAGGCCGACAATGCAATCCCAAGCCAAGCACAGACCGGAAGCTAAGTGAGATGGTGCCCCTCCTTGGAAACAGCAGCATCTGCAGATCGCCAGGGGGAGTATGATGCAGCATCAGCTGTGGCATGTTCTAAATTCAGCGTGAGCTGCCAGCTGTTTGGATTTTCAAAGTTTGTGATGAGCTTGTTTGCTGACTGTTTATTTTGTTTGATTCTGGCCTGCTCTGTGGCTGGACCAATCCAGTATGACTGCTCGTATTTATATAATATATCCAGATATTTATGTACGTGAATGAAATTAATTTCATGCCTGAGAAAAGTATAATTCTCACAAAGGATAGACATTTTTTGACAAAAGGGCTCTGTCTACAAAACCTGCCCCAACCTTATTTGTTAGGTACATTTGATTTCCTTTGCTCAGAATCTATGGCATTTTTCCTTCAAGTGTGACTGAGAGCAGCATCCCTGTGTTTTGAAGTGTTTTTTCTGTGTTTTAGCAGATCGGTTTTGCCTGTGATGATTGCTGCTGTCCCTGTGAATTTTTTTTTTTTTTTTTTTTTTTTGAAACACAGCTCACGCAGAGATTGTGACAATAAAAGATGATTCTGTTCAAAAAAAGAAAGTTGGTCTGCTTTAAAATTTCAGGTGAGCTTGAGACAAGAGTAGTAGGTATTTGTGGGAGGGATGGAATATAGTATCCTGTTTCAGAATGCTACTGCATCACCTTGGAACTCCTGCTATACAAAGTACGGCAACCTTGACGCATTACCCAATTATGAACCACCCTTCTTGCACAGACACTGTCACTAGCAATGCATTATGTTCCTAATCTTCTGGAGAGTTGCTGGATAAAGTCAAGGCTGAAATATCTGAAGAATCTTCAGCCAGAAGTCCCAAGTGGTTGATGCATTTGGGTCTCCTCTAGTGGTCCCCAGCGTCGCAGATACCAGTCTTCAGCCAATTCAATTCACTCTACATGATATCAAGAAACAGTTGGAGACACTGGATACTGCAAAGGCTATGGGCCCTGACAACATTCCGGCATTAGTACTGAAGACTTGTGCTCCCGAACTTGCTCCCCTTGCTAAGCTGTTCCAGTACAGTTACAACACTGGCACCTACCTGACAATGTGGAAAATTTTCAAGGTATGTCCTCTACACAAAAGGTAGGACAAGTAGGACAAATCCAAACCCCACCCCCAGTTTTTTCTTTATCATCAGTAAAGTGATGGGAAGTGTCGTCATCAGTGCTATCAAGCACCACCTGCTCAGTGACGCCCAGTTTGGGTTCCGCCAGGGCCACTCAGCTCCTGACCTCATTACAGCCTTGGTTCAAACCTGGACAAAAGAGCTGAATTCCAGTGGTGAGGTTGACAGTGTCATCTTTTGACATCAAAGACTGTATTTGGCATCAAGGAACCCTGGCAAAACTGGAATCGATAGGTATCAGGAAGCAAACTCTCTGCTGGTTGGAACCATACCTGGCACATAAGAAGATGGTTGTGGTTGTTGGAGGCCAATCATCTCAGCTCCAGGACATCTCTGCAGGAGTTCCTCAGGGTAGTGTCCTAGGCCCAACCATCTTCAGCTGCTTCATCAATGATCTTCTCTCCATCATAAGGTCAGAAGTGGGGATGTTCACTGATTTAATGATGTTCAGCATCATTTGTGACTCCTCGATACTGAAGCAGTCTAGGTCCAAATGTAACAAGATCTGCACAGTATCCATGTTTGGACTGACGAGTGGCAAGTAACATTTGTAGCATGCAAACACCAGGCACTGAGCATCACCAGTAAGAGACAATCTAATCAGCACCCTACAGTATTCAATTGTGTTACCTTCACTGAATTCCCCAACTATCAACTGTCTGGTGGTTACCATTGATCAGAAACTCAACTGGACTCACTATGTAAACACTGACTACAAGAACTGGTCAGAGGTGAGGAATACTACATGAGTAACTCCCCTCCTGAATCCCCAACACCTGTCCTCTATCTACAAAGCACAAGTCAGGCGTGTGATGGTATACCCCCCCACTTACTGGATGGGTGCAGTTCCATCAACACTGAAGAAGCTCAACAACAACCAGGACAATGCAGCCTACTTGATTTGGCACCACCTCCACGCCCTTAACCACTGACACTCGTAGATGGTACAAACTGCTGCTACTAAGTTGCATTGCAGAAATTCATCAAACATCCTTAGACAGCACCATCCAAACCTGCAACTACTTCTATGTAGAAGGACAAGATACATGGGAACACCACCCCCTGCAAGTTGCCCTCCGAGCCACTCACCAGCCTGACTTGGAAATATATCGCCATTCCTTCAGTTTCACTGTCATAATCCTTGAATTCCCACCCACCACTTTCTCGAAGGCAAGTAGGGATGGACAATAAATGCTGGCCTAGCTTAAACAAAAACTGCTGGACGCTGGTATCATTTCTAAAAATTTCTGTATTAGGAGAGGACTGAAAAGTGAAATTGGTGATTTGGTGAAAGCACATACGTGGGAATCCCTGATTTACGAACAACGAACTTTGAGTCAAAGTTCCTTTGGTCCAATTAAGCCATGTCAAATTTGTGCCCTGACTAAACAGCTCCCACCTACCTGTTTTGGGCCATACCCTTCCAAACCCCTCCTATTCATGTACTTGTCCAAATGTCTTTTAAATGCTGTAACTATACCCATATCCATCACTTCATCTGGCAGTTCATTGCCCACACAAGCCACTCTGTGTTTTAAAAAAAAAAAGTTGCCCTTCATGTCCTTTTTAAAACTTCTTTCCTCTCCCCATAAAAATATGATGCCTAGTTTTGAGGTCAGTCACCCTAGGGAAAAGACCCTTATTTTTCACCTTATCAATGCCCCTCACGATTTTATAAACGTCGATAAGGTCACTTCTCAATCTCCCAAACTTCAGTGGAAAAAAAACCCAGCCTATTTTTATAACTCAAGCCCTCCAGTTCCAGCACTATCCTGGTATTTTTCTGAACCCTCTCTGGTTTAATAATATCCTTCCTATAACAGAGCGGCCACAACTGGAAACACTACTCCGAAACAGGTCTCGCTAATGTCCTTACAGCCTCAATATGACATCCCAACTCCCATACTCAATGGTCTGAGCAATGAAGGCAAGCGTGCTAAATGCTTTCTTAACCACCCTCTCTACTTGTGATGCAAATTGTAATCTCATTCAGGGGTGTAATTTTGACAATCTGACAGGCAGATAGTTCCTGTCATTTCAAACAGCTCCTTTATATTGTCCTGTGCTGTGTTCTGATGTACAAATCAACTTGCAAACAGACTCTAGAATGGAATCTGTTCACAAGCTGGGGCTGCCTGTAATTTACAATGAGCACTGTTACCTTGCATAAGAACTGGGAGTAGGAGTTATGGATCTTATCTCTGCCTTCAATTCCACTTTCCTGTCTGCTCCACGTAACTCTTTAATCAGTAACTTTAATTATTAATTAAAATTAGTTAAAAATCTGTCTGTCTCAAATGTACTCAATATCCTGGCGTCCCCTCAATCTAGGTAATAAATTACACAGATTCACAATCCTTTGAGAGAAGCAATTTGACAACCCCCCCCCCGCCCATATCACTGTTCTAAATCTGCCATCACTTCGCTGAAAATGAATACCCCCTCAAAGGAAAATATCTGCTCTATATTTACTTTGTCAATCGCCTTTAACATCTTATCTACCTCAATTAAATCTTCTCTAATTCTTCTAAACTCTAACAAATATTCTTGTTCTTCTCATAAAACACTTTGAGGGTAATTAGGGATCGGTATTAAAAGCCAGCAATGCCCCATCCCATACATATTAAAAAGAGAATTTCAACACTTTTATTTGGCACGTTAGGAATGTCTCAAATTACAATACAGCTGATTTTTAAATTCTGTACTGGGATGAATGTGTTGCTGGCAAGCTGTTTTGACAATCCTAATTGCTCTTGAACTTAGTAACTTATTTGGGCCAGTGGTAGAGAAATTATTGGAGAAGATTCTTAGGGATAGGATTTGCTCACATTTTTAAAAATATGGACTTATTAGTGATAGGTAGCATGACTTGTTTGGGGAAGGTTGTGTCTCATAAACCTATTTGAGCTTTCTGAGGAAGTGACAAAGACGATTGATGCAGGCAAAGTGGTAGCTGGTGTCTGTATGGACTTTAGCAAAAGGCCTTTGACAAGATCCCTCATAGTAGGCTGAAGTCAAAAGGTGAAGTCACATGAGATCTGTGGTGAGCTGGTAAGATGGATATGGAACCGGCTTAGTCATACCAGATGGAGAGTAGTGGTGGAAGGGTGTTATTGTGACTAGAGATCTATGACCAATGGTGTTTCTAAGGGATCAGTCCTGGGACCCCTGTTGTTTGTAATGTAAAGTGATTTGGAGGAGAATGTAGTTGGCCTGATTAAGTTTGTGCATAGTAAAGAGGATTGGCAGAGAATAGAGTAGGGTATTAGATAAGCTGGAGACTCGGACGAAAAAATGGAAGATGGAATTTAACCAGATAAGTGTGAGGTGATGCATTTTGGAAGGTCTAATGCAGAGGGGATGTATTATGGTAAATGTAGGAACCCTTAATAACATCAACATAAGAGGGACTTAGGCGTATAGGCCCACGGTTCTCTGAAAGTGACAACAGAAGTGAATAAGATGGTCAAGAAGGCATTTGACATGCTTGCCTTCATCGATCAGGATACAGAGCATAAATATTGACAAGTCGTGTTGCAGCTGGGTAGAACTTGAGTTCAGCCACATTTGGAACATTGTGTACTACACGCTACCAAAAGGATGTGAAGGCTTTGGAGAGAGCACCGAAAGGGTTTACCAGGATGTCGGGATAACAAGCGTGGGGCTGGATGAACACAGCAGGTCAAGCAGCATCATAGGAGCAGGAAAACTTGACGTTTCGGGCCTAAACCCTTCATCAGAAATGGGGGAGGGGAAGAGGGTTCTGAAATAAATAGGGAGAGAGGGGGAGGCAGATAGAGGATGGATAGAGGAGAGGATAGGTGGAGAGGAGGCAGACAAGTCAGAGGCGGGGATGGAGCCAGGAAAGGTGAGTGTAGGTGGGGGGGGTAGGGAGGAGATAGGTCAGTCCA
>JAHRHZ010000144.1:95361781-95372539 GCA_024137785.1 Ginglymostoma cirratum
GCCTCCCCCTCTCTCCCTATTTATTTCAGAACCCTCTTCCCCTCCCCCATTTCTGATGAAGGGTTTAGGCCCGAAACGTCAAGTTTTCCTGCTCCTATGATGCTGCTTGACCTGCTGTGTTCATCCAGCCCCATGCTTGTTATCTCGGATTCTCCAGCATCTGCAGTACCTTTTATTTCGTTTACCAGGATGTCGCCTGGTTTAGAGGGTGTTAGCCATGAGGAGAGATTGGACAAACTTGGTTTGTTTTCATTTGAATGTTGAAGGATGAGGGGTGAACTGATAAAGGCTTACAAAATTATGAGGGACATGGATACTTGGTCTTTTTCCCATGCTAGAAATGTCAAACACTAGGGACGTAGGTTTAAGGTAAAAGGGGGAAAGCTTAAAGGAGATGTAAAAGGCAGGTTTTTTACGCAGAAGATGCTAAATGTTTGGAATACACTGCGAGAGGAGGTAGTAAAGTCAGGTACAAGAGCAACGTTTAAGAGGCATAGAAACATAGACGATAGGAGCAGGAGGAGGCCATTTGGCCCTTCGAGCCTGCTGTGCCATTCATCAAAATCATGGCTGATCGTCCAATTCAACAGCCTAATTCTGTTTTCTCCCCATAACCTTTGTTCCCATTCGCCCCCAAGTGCTATATCTAGTCGTCTCTTGAATACATTCAATGTTTTGGCATCACCTTTTTCCTGTGGTAACAAATTCCACAGGCTCACCACTCTTTGGGTGAAGAAATGTCTCCTCATCTCCATCCTAAATGGTCTACCCGGAATCCTCATACTGTGCCCCTGGTCCTGAACACACCCACCATTGGGAACATCCTACCTGCATCTACCCTGTCCAGTTTGTTAGAATTTTATAAGTCTCTAGGAGATCCCCTCTCATTCATCTGAACTCTAGCAAAAACAATCCCAACCTAATCAGTCTTTCCTCATACGTCAGACCTGCCATTCCTGGAATCCGCCTGGTAAACCTTTGCTGCACTCCCTCGAGAGCAAGAGTATCCTTCCTCAGAAAAGGAGACCAAAACTGCACACAATAATCTAGGTTGACAGAGACATGAATAGCCAGGGATATAGACTGCATGGAGGCAAAACGATTTTAGTTTAGACAGGCATCATGTGTCAGTGCAGGCTTGGTGGGCCGAAGGTGCTGTTCCTGAACTGTACTGTTCTTTGTTCGTTAGTTCAGGTTTCTCTTAGGGTTAATATGCAGGTTCAGTTAGCAGCTAGTTTAAGAGGGCTAGAATACAAGATCATAAATGTACTCTTGAAGCTGTGTCAGGCTCTGGTCAGACTGCACTGGGAATACTGAGAGTAACTTTGGGTCCTGTATTTAAGGAAGGATGTGCTGGCATTGGAGAGGGTTCAGAGATGGTTTACAAGAATGATCCCAGGGATGAAGGTCTTGTCATATGAGGAGCAGTTAAGGACTCTAGGTCTGTACTTGATGGAGTTTAGAAGGATGAGGGGGGATCTGATTGAAACTTACAAAATGCGAGAGGCCTAGATAGAGTGGGTATGGAGAAGATGTTTCCACTCGCAGAAGAGACGAGGACGCAAGGGCACAGCCTCAGAGTGAAGGGACAACCATTTAGAACTGAGACGAGGAGGAATCTCTTCAGCCAGAGGGTGGTGAATCTGTGGAACTCATTGTTGCAGAGTGCTGTGGAGGCTAAATCATTGAGTGTCTTTAAAGTAGAGATAGATGGGTACAAAAACAGAAATTGCTGGAAAAGCTCAGCAGGTCTGGCAGCATCTGAGGAAAGAAATAAGAGTTAACATTTCAGATCCAGTTACCCTTCTTTAGAAACCTGCTGAGTTTTTCCAGGAATTAAAAACGGAAAAGACTGCAGATGCTATAAATCAGAAACAAAAAACAGAAACTGCCAATTCTGAGGAAGCGTCACTCAACCCAAAACATTAACTCTGGTTTCTCTCCACAGATGCTGCCAGACCTGCTGAGCTTTTCCAGCAACTTCTATTTTTGTTCCTGATTTCCAGTGTCCACAGTTCTTTCAGTTTTATTTTACAGATAGATAGGTTCTTGATGAGCAAGTGGGATCAAGGCTTACGGGGAGGAGGCAGGAGAATGGAGTTGAGAAATATATCAGCCATGATCAAGTGGCAGAGCAGACTCGATGGGCCAAATAGCCTAATTCTGCTCCAAATCTTTTGGTGCATTCACAGCCCTTAAGTTTTATCATTGACTCTTAGATTCCATCCCTTCCTCTCACAATTTGTTTATCTTTCCTGTATCAATACCTTTTTGTCCTTGACTTTACTCTTTGATTTACTATATTTACCCAAATTTGATCCCTTGTCTGCACATTTCAATCTCTCCCCTGTGCTAGATATACAGTTGGCAAGAACACCAGCCCAAGACTGTTCAGGTGGAGACTGTTCCATTGGCAAAAATCCCACTTTCCCCAGGCCTACCGTGGGGAACAGACCTTGGCCATTCACCTGACCCATGCCCCTCATGATTTTATAAAGCTGTATAAGGTCACCTGTCAGCCTCCAACGCCCCGAGGGGAAAAGTCCCAGCCTATCCAGCCTCTCTGCAATCCAAAGCTGGAGGGGCATAGGTTTATGGTGAGGGGCAAGTGGCAGAGGTGGTACAATTACATATAAAAGGCATACTTACAGGTATTGGAATAGGAGAGGTTTCATAGGAGAGGTTTCACAGGATATAGGCCATACCGAGACGAATGGAACTAGTTCAGTTTAGGAAGCCTGGTTGGTGTGGATGTGTTGGACTGAAGGATCTGTCCCATGCTGTATGACTGGTTCCGGTGGCCCAGGTTCCGGTGGCCCAGGAAAAAACTGGAATCCAATTCTGCCACACCAGTCTTTGCGTCATACATTCACCTCTGTATTGTTGCATTCCAGCAACTTTGTTTTTGTTCATGATTTACAGCATCCGCAGTTCTTTTGGTTTTTATTCACCTCTGTAATCTGTTTTGGCATATGATAATTTGCAGACGCTTCTGGTAATATTGCAGAGGTTATGACTTTTGAGGTTCTGCATAATTTGGTGCCTAGCTCCTCACACTGACTGCAAAAACCCTCCTCATTGTCCTGCCTACGTTGTGGGTATTTATGTGCGCCATGACTGTTGAAGACGGAAATAGATAAATTCTTGATCAGTAGGGGATATGGAGCAAATGCAGGAAGTGGACATTGGAGAAAGAGGAATGTTGGATCAGCCATGATCCTTTTAAATGGTGGAGTAGGTTAGAGGGGCCAAACAACATCCTCATGTTCCTATTTCTAATGGAATGGATCATCCCCCTCCTCGCTCCATGTTCCTCCCCAGCCCTGATCACTGGCACTGGAAGGCAACACGACAATCTGGACTCACTTCTTGCTGCACAGAATAGTGTCAATCCCCCTCACTATACAAAAACCAAAAGAACTGCGGATGCTGTAAATCAGGAACAAAAACAAAGTTGCCGGAAAAGCTCAGCAGGTCTGGCAGCATCTGTGGAGGAGAAAACAGAGTTAACGTTTCGGGTCCGGTGACCCTTCCTCAGAACTGAGCAGCCCCACTCTCATCCAGATAAGCTGGAAGTATGAAATAAAAAGAGACAGTGCTGAAGAAACTCAGCAGGTCTGGCAGAATCTGTGGAAGGAGAAAAGTAGTTAACGTTTCAGGTCCCACATGACTCTTCTTCATGCAACAAGATCTGGACAATATCCAGGCTTGAGCTGACACATTGCCACACAAATGCCAGGCAATGACCATCACCAATAAGAGACAATCTAACCATCGCCCGTGTTACTGTCACTAAACACCCCACTATCAACATCCTGGGGGTTATCATTGGCCAGAAACTCAACTGGACTCACCACATAAACACAGTGGCTGCAAGAGCAGGCCAGAAGCTAGGAATACTGCGAAGAATGATTCACCTCCTGACTCCCAAAAGCCTATCCACCATCTACAAGGCACAAGGAATGAGGGAGGAGTTAGCTAAGGTAGAATGGGAGCAAAAACTTTATGGTGGGTCAATTGAGGAACAGTGGAGGACTTTCAAAACAATTTTTCACAGTGCTCGGCAGAAGTATATTCCAGTGGTAAGGAGGAACTGTAGGAAAACAGAAGGCCAGCCATGGACGTCTAAGGAAATAAAGGAAAGTATCAGATTGAAAAAAACACACAAAAAAGCTAAGAGTCGTGGGAAACTAGTAGATGGGAAATCTTTAAAGGCCAACAGAAAGCCACAAAAAATGTTATAAAGAAAAGAAAGATAGATTATGAGAGTAAACTAGCTCAGAATATAAAAACAGGCAGGAAAAGTTTCTATAAATACGTAAATCGTAAAAGAGTGGCGAAGGTAAACATTGGTCCGTTAGAGGATGAGAAGGCCAATTTAATAACTGGGAATGAGGAAATAGCCAAGACATTAAACAGTTATTTCGTGTCGGCCTTCACTGTGGAAGACACAAATAACACGCCGAAAACTAATGGCAAGAAGATTATAGCAGGTGAGGACCCAGAAACTATCATTATCACTAAGAACATAGAACAATATAGCGCAGAACAGGCCCTTCGGCCCTCAATGTTGCGCCAACCTTTGAACTAATCTAAGCCCATCCCCCTACACTATCCCATCATCATCCATATGCTTATCCAAGGACTGTTTAAATGCCCCTAATGTGGCTGAGTTAACTACATTGGCAGGCAGGGCATTCCACGCCCTTACCACTCTCTGAGTAAAGAACCTGCCTCTGACATCTGTCTTAAATCTGTCACCCCTCAATTTGCAGCTATGCCCCCTCGTACTAGCCGACGTCATCATCCTAGGAAAAAGACTCTCACTGTCCACCCTATCTAATCCTCTGATCATTTTGTATGTCTCTATTAAATCCCCTCTTAGCCTTCTTCTCTCCAATGAAAACAGACCCAAGTCCCTCAGCCCTTCCTCATAAGACCTTTGCTCCAGACCAGGCAACATCCTGGTAAATCTCCTCTGCACCTTTTCCAATGCTTCCACATCCTTCCTGTAATGGGGCGACCAGAACTGTACACAATATTCCAAGTGAGGCCGCACTAGCGTTTTGTACAGTTGCAGCATGACATCACGGCTCCGGAACTCAATCCCTCGACCAATGAAACCTAACACACCGTATGCCTTCTTAACAGCACTATCAACCTGGGTGGCAACTTTCAGGGATCTATGTACCTGGACACCAAGATCCCTCTGCACATCCACACTACCAAGTATCTTTCCATTGACCCAGTATTCTGCGTTCCTATTATTCTTCCCAAAGTGCATCACCTCACATTTATCTGCACTGAACTCCATTTGCCACCTTTCAACCCAATTCTGCAGTTTATCCAAGTCTCCCTGCAACCTGCAACGTTCTTCCGCACTGTCTACCACTCCACCGACTTTAAGGAGGCAGTGCTGGGCAAGCTAATGGGGCTAAAGGTAGACAAGTCTCCTGGCCCTGATGAAATGCATCCCAGGGTACTAAAAGAGATGATGGGGGAAATAGCAAATGCACAAGTAATCGTGTACCAAAATTCACTGGACTCTGGGGTGGTTCCCGCAGATTGGAAAACAGCCAATGTGACGCCACTGTTTAAAAAAGGAACTAGACAAAAAGCAGGTAACTATAGGCCAGTCAGCTTAACTTTGGTAGTGGGGAAAATGCTTGAATCTATCATTAAGAAATAGCAAGACATCTGGATATAAATTGTCCCATTGGGAACACCCAGCATGGGTTCATGAAGGGTAGGTCAAGTTTAACTAATTTGGTGGAATTCTTTGAGGACATTACTTGCATGGTGGACAATGGGGAACCTGTGGATGTGGTGTATCTGGATTTCCAGAAGGCATTTGACAAGGTGCCACACCAAAGGCTGCTACATAAGATAAAGTTGCACGGTATTACAGGTAATATATTGGCATGGATAGAGGATTGGTTGACCAGTAGAAAGCAAAGAGTAGGGGTAAATGGGTGTTTTTCTGGTTGGCGGTCAGTGGCTAGTGGTGTGCCTCAGGGATCAATGTTGGGACCGCAATTGTTTACAATTTACATAGATAATTTGGAGTTGGGGACTAAGTGTGGTGTGTCAAAATTTGCAGATGACACTAAGGGGAGTGGGAGAACAAAGTGTGCAGGAGACAAAGTCTGCAGAGGGATATAGATAGTCTAAGTGAGTGGGCAAAGGTCTGGCAGATGGAGTACAATATTGATAAGTGTGAGGTCATCCATTTTGGTAGGAACAACAGCAAAATGGACTATGTTTTAAATGGTAAAAAATTGCAGCATGCTGCTGTGCAGAGGGACCTGGGTGTCCTTGTGCATGAATTGCTGAAGGTGGGATTGCAGGTACAGCAGGTGATTAAAAAGGCAAATGGAATTTTGTCTGCCATTGCTCAAGGGATGGAGTTTAAAAACAGGGAGGTCATGCTGCAGCTGTATAGGGTCCTGGTGAGGCCACACTTGGAGTACTGTGTGCAGTTTTGGTCTCCTTACTTGAGAAGGGATACACTAGCACTGGAAGGGGTGCAGAGGAGATTCACTCGGTTGATTCCAGAGTTGAGAGGGTTGGATTATGAGGAGAGACTGAGTGACTGGGATTATACTCATTGGAATTCAGAAGAATGAGGGGAGATCTTATAGAAACATATAAGATTATGAAGGGAATAGATAAGGTGGAGGCAGGGAGGTTGTTTCTGCTAGCAGATGAAACTAGGACTAGGGGGCATAGCCTCAAAATAAAGGGAAGCAGATGCAGGACTGAGGTCAGGAGGAACTTCTTCACCCAAAGGGTTGTGAATCTGTGGAGTTCCCTGCCCAGTGAAGTGGTTGAAGCTACCTCGCTGAATGTGTTTAAGGCAAGACTAGATAAATTTTTGAACAGTAAAGGAATCAAGGGTTATGGTGAGTGGGCGGGTAAGTGGAGCTGAGTCTCAAAAAGATCAGCCATGATCTAAATAAATGGCGGGGCAGGCTTGAGGGGCCAGATGGTCTACTCCTGCTCCTAGTTACTTAGATTCTTATGTTCTAAGTCAGGAGTGTGATGGAATACTCCCCACTTGCCTGGATGAGTGTAGCCCCAACAGCACTCAAGAAGTTTGACACCATCCAGGACAAAGCAGCCGCTTGATTGGCACCACATCCACAAACATCCACTCCCTCCACCACCGACGCTCAGTAGCAGCAGTGTGTACCATCTACAAGATGCACTGCAGAGAATCACCAAAGATCCTCAGGCAGCACCTTCCAAACCCATGGCCACTTCCATCTAGAAGGACAAGGGCAGCAGATACACTGGAACATCACCCCCTGCAAGTTCCCCTCCGAGCCACTCACCATCCTGACTTGGAAATATATTGCTGTTCCTTCACTGTCACTGGGTCAAAATCCTGGAACTCCCTCCCTCAGGGCATTGTGGGTCTACCTGCAGTAATTGGACTGCAGTGTTTCAAGAAGGAAGCTCACCACCACCTTCTCAAGGGGCAGCTAGGGACAGGCAAGAAATGCTGGGCCCAGCCAGTGATACCCATGTCCCACAAATGTATAAATAAATTAGCTAATGGCTCCCTTTTCATTCCAAAGGTTTGCTGAATTCAGATTTCATCATCTGCCATGGTAGAAATTGAACTCATGTTGGCTTGTGTTCTGGATTACCCATTAAGTGGCATTACCACTGTGCCATTGTTGTTCCCCTGACCTTCCACTTCTACTTCATATTTCTTGGTACCGTTACTCAGGTACAACCTTACCGATCTCAGCTTGTAGGAAGCAGTGGGGAGGGTTTTCCAGAACAAGGGTCACGATCTCAGGTTACAGGGTAGGCTGGTTTGGACTGAAATGATAAGAAATGTCTTCGCTCAGAGGGTGGTGAACCTGTGGAATTCCCTACAGCAGAAAGCTGTGGAGGCCAAGTCACTAAATACATTCAAACAACTAGATTTCCAGATGGTAAAGGTATTGGGAGTACACTGTTGATAAAGGATCAGCCATGATCACGTTGAATGGCAGAGCTGGCTCAATAGGCCAAATGGCCTACTTATTTTCTAATTGAGCTCCAGCCGATGAAGTGATGGCAGCCAGAGAAAGATACACAATATGTGATTTACAATCTTGAAGAAATGTTGACATCAATCCATGAAAGCTAACCATCAACCACACAGACTGACAATTTTGGGGATTAATCAGCTTGGATTAAGAAACAGGTGGAATCTAAACAGAACAGAATGTAAATATAGTCCACATATAAAAATTGTTAAACTTATTTTCTTGGTTTGGTGGGGAGGGGTTAGTAAGGGTGGCACAGATAACGGTGGTATAACTACACGATGACTGGGATTGTTTTCTTTAGAGAGAGGAGATTGACAGGGTCATGATTCAAATGTACAAAATGATGAGGGACGTGGATAGGGGAGACAGGGAGAAACTTTTCTTGTTGTTGGAGGGATCAATGACCAAGAAGGAATCGGTTTAATGTGAGGGACAGACAGTTTAGAGGAGATGTGAGGAAAAACATTTTCAACCAGAGGGTGCTGGGAATCTGGAACCTGCTGCATGTAAGGATGGAAGGGGCAGAAAGCCTCATAACATTTAAAAAGTATTTAGATGTGCGCTTGCAATAGTAGGCTATGGGCCAACTGTTGGAAAATGGGATTAGAAGAGGTGGCTGTTTCTGACTGGCGTGGATGCAATGGGCTGAAGGGCCTTTATCTGTGCTGTGGATCTCTATAATTCTAAGGAGACCTTGTCCATTCAGGTAAAGATAAAGTCACCACAATCCTAGCGGACCATAGGACTGCTCTCTCATTAGAGAGAGGCGAATGGTGGTGGTTTAACCTGATGGTCACCACACCTCAGGTGAAGGGAGAAGTTGAGAAGATGAGACCCTCATGGTAACCTCACCTGGTGCAGGAATTGGAACCCATTCTGTTGGTGTCTCTCTGCATTGCAAACTGGCCAACAGAGCTAATCAACCCAAACCAGCCAGTGGAGCTAACATCAAAAGTCACCTCTTCACACATGAAACAGCTCTGAATGAAGGATCCATTGGACCTGTCATGTCTTGGTAACATCATGACAAATAATTTCAATCTTGGGCTGACAAGTGGCAAGTGACTTTCGTGCCACACAGATGCCAGGCTATGACCATCACCAATAAGAAACAATCTAACCACCGCCCCTTGATGTTCAATGGTGTAACCATCACTAAATCCCCCACTATCAACATTCTGGGGGTTACCATTGACCAGAAACTCAACTGGACTCACATAAACACAATGGCTACAACAGCAGGCCAGAGGCTGGCAATACTGCAGCGAGTAACTCACCTCCTGACTCCTCAAAGCCTGTCCGCCATCTACAAGGCACAAGTCAGGAGTGTGATGGAATACCCCCCACTTGCCCCTGGAAGGGGGCAGCTCCAACTACACTCAGGAAGCTCGATACCATCCAGGACAAAGCAGCCCCCGCTCAATTGGCACCACATCCACAAACATCCCACTCCCTCCCCCACTGACACTCAGTACCAGCAGTGTGTACCATCTACAAGATGCACTGCAGAAATTCACCAAAGATCCTCAGACAGCACCTTCCAAACCCACCACCACTTCCATCTAGAAGAAGGGGCAGCAGATACATGGGAACACCACCCCCTGCAAGTTCCCCTCCAAGCCACTCACCATCCTGATTCGGAAATATATCGCCGTTCCTTCACTGTCACTGGGTCAAAATCCTGGAATTCCCTCCATAAGGACATTGTGGGTCAACCTTCAGAACATGGACCGCAGTGTTTCAAGAAGGCAGCTCACCCCCACCTTCTCAAGGGGGCAGCTTGGGACGGGCAAGAAATGCTGGGCCCAGCCAGTGACACCTACATCCCTCAAATGAATACAAAAAAAATCCCTCACAGCGCCAGGGACCCGGTTCAATTCCACCCTCAGGGGACTGTGTGAAGTTTGCAAAATCTCCCCTTGTCTGTGTGGGTTTCCTCTGGGTGCTCCAAATTCCTCCCACACTCCAAAGATGTGCAGGTTAGGGTGGCTTGGCCGTGGGAAATTACCCATGGTGTTCAGGGATGTTCAGGTTAGTTGGGTTAGCCATGGGAAATGTAGGGTTACAGGGATAGGGTAAGGGGTTGGGCCTGGGTGGGATGCTGTTTGGAAGGGTCAGTATGGACTCGATGGGCCGAATGGCCTCTTTCAACACTGTCGTTACTCTATGACTAATTCTCATTGGAGTTATCAAACACACGGTGAATGGATATCCCGCCGGGCTGCGCTGTGACAGTGAAGGGCTCCATGAGGCCCTCAGGCTGTGAGGGGCCCCAGGTTCCCCCCGCCATGTCCTTCCTCCGCCCGGCTCCGAGACCGGAACCTTTCCGCGGGGACACACAGCGCCGGCCGGAAACTAAAGCCGGCGGACCGGAAACGAGCGGGGCCGGCAGCGCGGGAGGAGCTAAAGTTCAAATTGGAGTAAGTGTGAGAATAGTGAGTGTGTAAATCACTGAGGGGGGAGAGGGGGAGTGAGTGAGTGTGTAAATCACTGAGGGGGAGTGAGTGAGTGTGTAAATCACTGAGGGGGAGTGAGTGAGTGAGTGAGTAAATCACCGAGGGGGGAGGGGGAGTGAGTGAGTGTGTAAATCACCGAGGGGGGAGGGGGAGTGAGTGAGTGTGTAAATCACCGAGGGGGGGAGGGGGAGTGAGTGAGTGTGTAAATCACCGAGGGGGGAGGGGGAGTGAGTGAGTGTGTAAATCACCGAGGGGGG
>JAHRHZ010000144.1:95377539-95390356 GCA_024137785.1 Ginglymostoma cirratum
GAGTGTGTAAATCACTGAGGGGGGGAGGGGGAGCGAGTGAGTGTGTAAATCACTGAGGGGGGGAGGGGGAGCGAGTGAGTGTGTAAATCACCGGGAGGAGGGGGAGTGAGTGTGTAAATCACTGAGGGGGGAGGGGGAGCGAGTGAGTGTGTAAATCACTGAGGGGGGAGCGATTGAGTGTGCAAATCGCCGGGGCTGGATGGGGGAGCGAGTGAGTGTGCAAATTGCCGGGACTGGAGGGGGGAGCGGGAGCGAGTGAGTGTGCATATTGCCGGGGCTGGAGGGGGGAGTGAGTGAGTGTGTAAATCACTGAGAGGGGGAGTGATTCTGTAAATCAACGGAGGGGGGTGTGTGTGTGTAAATTGAGGTAAGTGTGAGAATAGTGAGTATGCAAATCTCTAAGAGGAGGAGGGTAGGGATTGAGTGTAAATCACTGGGGGGGTCAGTGTAAACCACAGAGAGAATGATTGAGTAAATTGGATTAAGTGTGAGAATAGTGAGTGTGTAAATCACAAAGTGAGGAGGTCAGGGTGAAGTAGTGAGCAAGTGTGTAAATAAGAGTGAAAATAGTGTGAGAGAAAGCCAGGGTTCGTGTAAAACACTAACTCGGCAAGTGTGTAAACATAGAGTGAGTATGAAAGTCGAGGTGAGAGTGTAAACACAGCTGGCACAGTGTCCACTGACTCATTAAAGGGGTCACTTTGAAAGTGTGTAATTCTATACACTTAGTTCCCCTGTTCCTCTGTCTCCCCCTCAACAACAACTTGTATTTGTGAAGCACCTTTCAGACAGTGATGCAGCTTCAGGCTCCTCACGATAATGTGAGACATCCAGCTTGATGTTAGGGACGGGTGGCCCCACAGCCTGGTCAAAGGGGGAGGTAAAAGGAACATGTGAAGGAAAAGGATTACGGAGAGAATTCCAGATCTTGGGAGACCAGGTAGCTCAAGACTCAGCTGCTAACCAAGAGATTCAAATTAGAACCAAAAGAACTGCGGATGTTGTAAATCTGGAACAAAAACAAAGTTGCTGGAAAAACTCAGCAGGTCTGGCAGCATCTGTGGAGGAGAAAACAGAGGTAACGTTTCGGGTCCAGTGACCCTTCCTCAGAACTGATCCATCAGTTTGCTGCCAGACCTGCTGAGCTTTTCCAGCAACTTTGTTTTTGTTCCAGATTCAAATTGGAGTTGTACTAATGGCTACATTTAGAGGTCCTCAGAGGGTTAAGAACATACAAATCAGCAGCTGGGTTTGAGCCTGCTCTGCCAATTGGTAAGATTGTGCCTGATCTGATTTTGGTGTCATCTTTATGTTCTCACCTACCTTGATATCACTGACTCCACAATCAATCAAGAATTTATCTACTTCTGCCTGAAAATATATTCAGTGGTCCAGCCTCCATCTCTTTCCAGGAAAGAGAGTTCCACAGATCATTGACCCTCTTGAGTGGGAAAAAAACCTGCTCCTTGTGCTTTCAATGGACAACCCTTTATTCTCAAATAGTGACCCTCTAGTTTTCATCTGTTCCACAAGGTAAAACATCTACCCTTCAACAGCACCTTCCAATCCACGACCACTTCCATCTGGAAGGACAAGGGCAGCAGAAACATGGGAATACCACACCCTGCAAGGTTACCTCCAAAGTCACTCACCATTCTCATTTGGAAAATATATCACCGTTCCTTCAGTGTCGCTGGGTCAAAATCCTGGAAGGCAGCTCACCACCACCTTCTCAAGGGGCAGCTAGGGACGGGCAATAAACGTTGACCAATCAACAATGGCCACATTCCATGAATTAAATTTTAAAATGTCAAATTCTTTCTGCGATGGATGAGATTACAGAAATAGAAAATAGAAGTGGGGCATTCAGCCCTTTGAGACATCCCTACAGGACGGAGTGAGACAATGGAGGGACTTGAAGCCATGGACTAAAATTTTGAAATCAAGAAGTTGATTGACTGGGAGTCAAGTTAGGCCTGATAACCCCAGTGGTAGAGGAACAAGTCCTGTTGCAAGTTAAGACATGACAGAGTTTTAGATGACTGTGGGACAGGAGGGCAGACTGTGGGTAAGGTCATGTGCAGAGATCACAAAGACATGGATGATGGTTTCACCAGCATGTGAGCTGAAATAAGCGAAGGTGGGCAAGTTGGAATAGGCGGTCTTTACAATGGCAAAATGATCATGAGCAGAGGTCGATAACCAAGGCATATAGACAGTTTGATAGATTGCTAAAAGGAGACAAAGCCGTTCGCATTGCACTCATCAAAAGTAAGATAAAACAGTCTTGATAAAATGTGTACCATTTAAGTATAAATTTTCAGATTTGGGGGATGTTCAGGAGCAATGTTTTCATACTTTTCACACTCTGCGTGAAAAGTAGCGAGGTAAAGACTGTCAGAGCAGTGAAAAAACACATGGATGTATACTAGTGCTGTAACCTACAGACCGATCACCAAAATCTGATCCATTCACTCAGCACCGTCACGACAGGATGAACGGCCTCCTGTACTGTAAACCTTGCTGTGTTTCTAAAATGTGTTAAAGATAGAGGGAACAATAAAATCCAGAAGGGTCAGAGGTTTGGGTTAGTCTCCGTTGAGTCTGTTTTCCTGAGAATAAACATGTCTGGAGCTGAAAGACCATTTAAACTAGTGATCAGTCACAGAAGATTGAATCCCTCATGTAGCAATAGAATTGTATCAAATGGCAGCAGATGAGAGACAGCAGGTGAGTTTTCCTTTGCAACCCAGGGACCGGAAGGTTTGAGCTATAGGGAGAGGCTGAATATGCTGGGGCAATTTTTCCTGGAGCATCGGAGGCTGAGGGCTGACCTTACAGAGGTTTATAAAATCATGAGGTTTATTGGATGGGGTGAATAGTCACGGTCTTTTTCCCAGGTTGGGGGAGTCAAAAACCAGAGGCGCATAGATTTAAGGTGAGAAGGGAAAGATAAAAGGGACCTGAGGGGCAACTTTTTCACACAGAGGGTGGTGCATGTATGGAACGAACTGCCAGAGGAAGGGGTGGAGGCTGGTACAATTACAACATTTAAAAGGCACCTGGATGGATACATGAATAGGATGGGTTGAGAGGGATATGGGCCAAATGCTGGTAAATGGGACTAGATCAGGTTAGGATACCTGGTTGTCAGAGACGTCTTGAACTGAAGGGTTTGTTTCTGTTCTGTATAACTCTATGACTCCGTAAGTGCCATAATATTGGGAAGTCCAGGAATTTTGGAGACAAGTGTAAGAGATCCATATCTTTGTGGGACATCTCTAAGTGAGGACTTGTTCAGTCCCCTCGATTTCTACACCTTGAGTTCATCTTTCTTATTCAGCTCCTGACCCTCATTCTATATGTCCCAATTCTAGCTGCGACATCAGCTGGAGAATGGCTACAAGGACGAGGAGCTTCCATTATGAGGCTGGATTGAAAAGATTAGCACAGTTTTCCTTGGAGAGGAGAAGGCTAAGAGAAGATTTGACATAAATTTTCAAAATCATAAGCAGCATGAACCGAGTAGGTAGGAAGAAGGTGTTTCCACTTGCCAGGACTTGTAAATTTGCAAAAGAAGCAAATGTGTTGTGAGGAAAGCTTCAGGACACCGTCAGTGGTTAGAGTTTGGAATGGACTCCCTCACAGTGAGTGGTTAAGGTTTGTAATATACTATCTGAGAGTGTAGGGGAGGCAGGTTCATGGTAACTTAAATAGAAACAATATCCAGGGTTACAGGGAAAGGCCTTCAGGATGGCTCAGAGAGCCAGTGCAGACACAGTGGACTGAATGGCCTCCGACATCATCATAATTCTGAGATTGATGTGAGTGATCAGTTGCTATTTTCACTACCATACAGACACAGACTCTCGGGCCTAAAATCATTGACTCATGCTTGCAACTGGTTTGCACTTCGCTGAGTTTGAATTAAATTGAATTAGCTTCATTGTCCATTCTGTCTCCTGTAGATCTTGCTGCTTACCCCATGCTCCCCAGGCACCAGTGAACTGATAAAAGATGCCTTTCTCAGACTTTGTTCTAACCCTGAAGGATAACCCATACTTTGGGGCTGGTTTTGGGCTGGTCGGGGTAGGAACAGCGCTGGCACTGGCTCGCAAAGGAGCACAGTTTGGGATGGTCGCCTTCAGGAGGCACTGCATGATCACGCTGGAGGTGACCAGTCGAGACAAGAGCTACCACTGGTTACTCAACTGGATCACGCATCATGCCAAACGGACACAACACCTTAGTGTCGAGACATCCTACCTCCAACACGAGAGCGGCAGAATCAGCACAACCTTCGACTTTGTTCCCAGTCCAGGAAACCACTTCATCTGGTGAGTAAAGGAATGTATACGTCACCATGCTGCTCTGACACCATGTCCTTCAGTGTCCTGGTGCCCAAAAAGCATTGAACATTATCAGAACAATACTTAAGAACTGCTTTCTATAGTAGAAATTCCAAAGACCCATAGTATTCATTGTAGTTTGCAGTGCTGTCCCTGTCCTGGGAGTGTTTGATGGGGAAGCAGTAAAGAGGGAGCATTTTTCTGTATCTAACCCTGTTCTGTCCCTGTCCTGGGAATGTTTGATGAGGACAGTGTAGAGGGAGCTTTTTTCTGTATCTAACCCTGTGCTGACCCTGCCCTGGGAGTGTTTGATGGGGAAGCAGTAAAGAGGGAGCTTTACAGTGTATCTAACCTTGTGCTGCCCCTGCTCTAGAGCTGTTTGATGGGGACAGTGCAAAGGGAGCTTTTCCCTTTCTAACCTTGTGCTGTCCCTGTCTTGAGTGCTTGGGGACAATGTAGAGAGAGGTTTACTCTGTATCTTTTCTCATGCTGCCCCTGTCCTGGGAATCAGAAGTCACACGACACCAGGTTATAGCCCAACAGGTTTATTTGAAATCACACAAGTTCTCGGAGCGCAGCCCCTTCGTCAGGTGCGGTGAGAGACGAAAGCCACACAGACAGAGAGTTTATAGGCGCTGAGATCAAGGCCAGAGAGATCAAAAGATCATACAACTGGGTAGTTTGCTGGGTAGAGTAGTTTGCTGCAAACAGTGGTCTGTTTAAGGTTTGACAGTTGTTTGAAGGCGAGAAGTGGAAGGTGTAGGGAAGATCTTGACAAGGCGCTCATTGTCGATGACACATTGAAGGCTGCGAAGAACATGGCATAATTTCTCTGCTCTGGGGGAGTACTGGACGATGAAGGGTATTCTATCGGTCTTATCCCGTGTCTGTCTTCTGAGGAGGTCATTGCGGTTTTTCGCTGTGGCATATTGGAACTGGTGATTGATGAGTTGAGTATCGTACCCTGCTCTTATGAGGGCATCTTTCAAAACCTTCAGGTGTCCTTCGCATTCCTCCTCATCTGAGCAGATCCTGTGTATGTGCGGGGCCTGTCCGTAGGAGATTTTGCGTTCATGCCGCACTGTGGGTGACCCACCACACTGTTCTGTATGAGTAAAATCTTCCTGGCTTTTCTGTTTTGACAGCATCATCTTGATAAGTCGTTATGATCTCTCTACCTTAATTGGTTTGTACAGTTTTGAATTAGTTACTACAGCATCGCACGCTCTCTCATCCACACACACACGCACAAAACACACTCTCTCTCTCTCTGTCTCACATACACACAAATCTGTGGGGTGAATTATTTCATCCAATGTGTTTGTTTATTTGCTGATACATTCTATTTTGTTCAAAAACACACAATTTGTAGTCAGAGTCAGTGTGGCATCTTAAAAATTCCAGCTTTCAGAATAAAACCAGCCTGAGTCCAGGTTAAAACTCAGACAGATCCTGAATGAAGCCTCACACTTACAGTTCAGTGTGTGACCTGAGATGTTACCTTCTGCATCTTCCTGTGGCTCTACCTGAGTGTCATTACAGCACAACACTGACACCGACTTTATAAACACTTTACACACAGTCTAACACTCTTGGTCACCTGCAGAGACGTATTGTCTGACACTCCACTTACACCAGTTGTATGATCTTTTGATCTCAGTGCCTATAAACTCTGTGTCTGTGTGGCCTTCGTCTCTTACTGCACCTGACGAAGGGGCTGATTCCAAATAAATCTGTCGGACTGTGACCTGGTGTCGTGTGATTTCTGACTTTGTCCACCCCAGTCCAACACTGGCAACTGCATATCATGGCTACCTGTCCTGGGAGTGTTTGATGGGACAGTGTGGAGGAAACTTTAGTCTGCTTTAATGATATAACACATATAATGGAAATATTCAGTGGGTATACTGCATCTGTGGGGAGAAATAGGCGTGAATGTTGAAGTTTGATGGCCTGCCCTCTGAAGTTAAAAACGATGGAGTAAGAGTGATTCATTCCGCTTCAAGCCAGTGTGAAGCTGCTGTTCTCTCCCACAGGCACATACCCAGGTGTCAGTGCTGTGACTGCACCCCATTTCAGTGTTTGGAAATCTGGCCTCAGGACGTGTGGCATCACCTTTTCAGAAGGTTGTGCCATTTACTTTGTGCTGGTGTTGCTACAGGTACAAGAGCAAATGGCTTCGGGTGGAGAGAAACCGGGAGAAGCAGATGATCGACCTGCACACAGGTACCCCATGGGAGACGGTCACCCTCACCTCATTAGGCAGCAACCGCCAGGTCTTCTTCGATATTTTAAGGGAAGGTGCGTGGTTCCTTTATAACTTTGCACGTTCAACTAGTTTCAGATAAGTTTCCTTCCTTCATGTTCTGAAGGTGCCTCAGTGAGGCATCACTCGCTGATATAGAATTGTGCTGTATATTGGTTATTCAGTCAATCTTTGAAGCTTTGGTAGACACTTTCAAGGATGGGGGTCCTATTAAAAAGGTCAGTTACAAAATGTTTCAAGCGAGCACCAACATGGAACATAAATACTGGGCAAAAACTGAAAGAACTGCAGATGCTGTAAAAAGGAACAAAAGCAGAAGTTGCTAGAAAAGCTCAGCAGGTCCAGCAGCAGCTGTGGAGAGAAATCAGAATTAACGTTTCAGGTGAAGTGACCCTTCCTCAGAACCAAAAAGAAGTATTCTATCCAAACAATGTTGAACATTTACAGTAGAATGTTTCTTAAATTTTTTGCCCTGTTCATTAAAATTTGTTTTACTATTTTATCTGAACTGTGACATAACCCAGTAATTAAAGTTTCATAGGTAGCAGTTAAAACCAGCACCTTGCAGCAATCAAGGGAGGAAGAATAAACCGGCTTTCTTTGGGCTTTAGGTTTATTTGATTGCAGAGATAGAGCCAGATAAATCAGGACGGCACAGTGGCTCAGTGATTAGCTCTCCTGCCTTTCAGTGCCAGGGACCCGAGTTTGATTCCAACCTCGCGTGACTATCTGTGTGGAGTTTGCACATTCTCTCTATGTCTGCGTGGGTTTCCTCCCACAGTCTAAAGATGTACAGGTTAGGTGGATTAGCCATGGGAAATGCAGGGTTACAGGGATAGTTTGGGGGTGTAAGTCTGGGTGGGATGAGTCAGTTCCTCAGACCTGAGGAAGGGTCACTGGACCCAAAACGTTAACTCTGATTTTTCCTTCACAGATGCTGCCAGACCTGCTGAGCTTTTCCAGCAAATTTATTTCTGTTCCTGATATACAGCATCTGCAGTTCTTTTGGTTTTTCTTTGAGTTTAGGAGTTGGGACTCTTTTGGAATTCTGTGTACAGTTCTGGTCACCCTGCTATAGGAAGGATTAAAAGGGATGTGGGGAGCAACTTTTTCACACAGAGGGTGGTTCATACATGGAATGAACTGCCAGAGGAAGTGGTAGATGCAGGTACAGTTACAACATTAAAAGACATTTGGACAGGTACATGAATAGGAAAGGTTTAGAAGGCAAATGAGACTAGTTTAGTTTGGGAAACTTGGTTGGTATGGATGAGTTAGACTGAAGGGTATGTTTCCATGCTGTGTGACTCTATGACTGGTCATCGTTCTACAGACCTATCAGCAACTCGTTGCTAGCTGAATCCTGTTTTCTACACATTCCAGTATGTTTACAGCTAATGCTCCCTCACTGGTTGAGCAAACAGCACTTACAATAACTGTTTTTAAAAAGTGCGGCAATCCCTTCTTACAATCCTCAGTCTTTAAAACTGTCCTTTTCCCATTTCAGTACTGTCCAGTCCAGAAAGGAGGCACTGCTGGACTGGATTCTTGGGAATGAGGCGTGTAAACGCTATATCTTTTTCTGTATTTTTGTCTTTGGAAGGATATTATTAAATTGGAGAGGGTGCAGAAAAGATGTAACTGGATCTGGAGGTTTTGCGTTACAATGAGAGTCTGGATATCCTGGGACGACTTTCACGGGAGCGTAGGAGATTAGGGGGTGACTTTGAGGTTTACAAAATCACAAGAGACATAGATAAGATGAATAGCAAAGGTCTTTACACTTGGGTAGGGGAGTTCAAAACTAGGAGGCATAAGTTTAAAGTGAGAGGAGAAAGATTTAAACAATCTGTTTCTATGCAGAGAGGTCAGGAACTTGATGTACACAAATTAAAGATAATTAGCAAAGGAGGGAGAAAGGAAGGAATATGTTTTGCACAGCAGGGTTTTTGATGTGGAATGTGCTGTCTGAAAGAGCAGTGGAGTAGATTCAACAAGAACTTTCCAAAAGGAACTGGATGAGTCATTGAGGGGAACAAATTTACTGGGACATGAGGAAAGAAAGGGGGAATGGGACAAACTGGAGAGATCATTCAAAGACCTAGCAAGGGTATTATGGGCCAGATGGCCACTACCTGTGCTGTATAATGCTGTAAAGAGACAGAGTGAACAGCGTGAACTGAGATTTGTTCAGTGACATTTGATAAAGAGCTTTTTGGCATGTCTCTGTTCTCCCTCCACTCCCTCTCTCAGCAAAAGACCTGGCTCTCAAGCAGCAGGAAGGGAAAACAGTGATGTACACGGCGATGGGAGCAGAATGGCGGCCTTTCGGGTTCCCACGGCGCAGGCGGCCCCTCAGTTCTGTCGTCCTGGAGAAGGGAATCTCAGAGAAAATTGTCCATGATGTCAAAGATTTCATCGGGAATCCCAAGTGGTACACAGACCGGGGTAAAGAGTAGAACAGTAACCTTTACTCTGTCACAGCACGTGAGAAATTCAGGAGGTCTGGGAGCATCTGTGGAGTGATAAACAGAGTTAACATTTCAAATCCAACATGACTCGAGACATTATCTCTGTTTTTCTCGCTCCTCAGAAGCTGCTAGACCTGCTGAGTCTTCTCCAGCAACTGTTGAATTTTGCTTTTATTTGTGTTTGGGTGTCACTGGCTGGGTCCAGCATTTATTGCCCATCCCTAGTTGCCCCTTGAGGAGGTGGGGGGTGAGCTGCCTCCTCGAATCGGTGCAGTGCATGTGCTTTGGGTTGACCCACAGTACCCTTAGGGAGGGAATTCCAAGATTTTGACCCAGCGACAGTGAAAGCACGACGATATGTTTTCAAGTCAGGATGGTGTCTGTTGCTTTCCTGGGGAGGCAGGTAATTTGGACGTAATCCCTGGTGAATTGTTCTGTTGAGACTGTTTCATCTATTTCCCCTGCCTCAATCACCTTCCCTGCCTCCAGTGTATGCTCTGACAATACACTATCGCCTTAAAATGAAATGAGAGTTTCTCAGTTAGACAAAGGAGACCCAGTGGATGTGATCTATTTGGATTTCCAGAAGGCCTTTGACATGGTGTCCTGCAGGAGGCTGCTAAATAAGGTAAGAGTCCATGGCGTCAGGGGTAGGACTCTGGCATGGATAGAGGATTAGCTGACTGGCAGAAGGCAGACAGTGGGGACAAAGCGGTCTTTTTTCAGGTTGGCAGCCAGTGACTAGGGAGTTCCTCAAGGATCAGTGTTGGGACCAACATCTGAACTTAAGAGAATCCTGATCTAGGATTCCTTCAGGTTAACATGCAGTTTCAGTTAGTAGTTAGGGAAGACAAATGCAATGTTGGCATTCATTTTAAAAGGGCTAGAATACATGAGCAGAGATGTACTGCTGAGGTTGTATAAAGCTCTGGTCAGACCACATTTGGAATCTTGTGAACAGTTTTGTTCCCTGTTTCTAAGGAAGGATATGCTGCCGTTAGAGGGGGTCCAGAGAAGGTTTACAAGAATGTACCTGGGGATGAAGGGCTTGTCACATGAGGAGCAGTTGAGGAATCTGTCTGTCCTTGATGCAGTTTAGAGGGATGAAGAGAGATCTGATTGAAACTTACAGAATACTGAAAGGCCTGGATAGAGTGGACGTGGAGAAGATGTTTCCACCAGGAGGAGAGACTAGGACTCGAGAGCATAGCGTCAGGGTGAAGGGACGACCCTTTAGAAATGAGATGAAGAGGAATTTCTTCAGTCAGAGGATGGTGAATCTGTGGAGATAATTGCTGCAGGGGGCTGTAGGGGATAAGTCATTGAGTGTATTTAAGACAGAGATAGATAGTTTCTTGATTAGTAAGGGAATAGAGGTTATTGGGAGAAGGCAGGAGAATGGGTTTGAGAAACATTTCAGCCATGACCAAATGGTGGAGCAGACTCGATGGGCTGAATGGCCTAGTTCTGCTCCTGTATCTTTTGGTCTGAATGATCAGTGTTCCATAGAGCACGTGAGCTATAGTTTGAGAGTCTCCAGCCCATAGAGGGATTTTCGGGTGGGGGCTGGGAGGGGGAGATTGTTCTCAGCAAGGATTCTGGTCTGCCCATGTTGGGATTATTAATGTTACCTTGTGTAACTCTCCAGACAGTTGCTGCATGTTTTGTTGGGGGGTGGGCAGGGACTGTTTATGCAGTGGAATCTAATACTGTACCTGGCTTAGTCTCTAGTTTATGGACCATTGTGTGACTGTGTCCTCCCACCTTGTAGTCCAAGTGCTGGAGCCAGGCTCCCACTCAAGCCATTCAGTGCCTACTGTCTGTTGTTCAGCTTGTGATTGAATCGTCTTCTTACAGGAATTCCTTACCGACGCGGGTATTTGTTGTATGGCCCTCCTGGATGTGGGAAGAGTAGTTTCATGTGAGTATTGACATGGGCATGAGGGCACTTGTAGACCGACGTATAATAAGTGCAAAGAGTTTTACTGACAACAAATTTAAGATAATCAGTCAATTTGTGAGACATTTATGCACTGAGCTTTGTGCAAATAAAAATGAACATGTTCCAAACTTGAGGTGCTAGTAAATTAACTGGGAGCTTGGGAAGCTTTCACCCTGCTTTCTTTGCAGTAATGGATCATCACAATTGACTCACCAAACAGTCTACACCCTTCTGTCTTGTTGTATAAATTGTTGTGATTGTATTTAGAGTTTATTGCAGTTGGCCTGGGGAGAGTGAGATGAAAAGCTTCAGCAGTATATAAATACTGGCCAGGAAGCCAGACACTATTTTTCTTTGGAATAGTAACCATGAAGATCTTTGCTGTCCACTTGAGAGGGCAGACAAGACATTGCTTTAACGATTCATCCATTAGACATTATCTCTGACAACGTGGTATTCCCAACAATATGTTACCTCCAGCAATGCAACGTTCCCTCAGTTAAAAAGCTCCAACATCTCAGCCTTAGGCAGCATGGTGGCTCAGTGGTTAGCACTGCTGCCTCTCAGCGCCAGGGACCTGGGTTCAATTCCACCCTCAGGTGACTGTCTACGTGGAGTCTATGTGGGTTTCCTGCAGGTGCTCCAGTTTCCTCCCACAGTCCAAAGATGTGCGGGCTAGGTGGATTGGCCATGGGAAATTGCCCATAGTGTTCAGAGATTTGTAGATTAGAGGGGGATAGTCTGGTTTGGATGCTCTAAGGGTCGGTGTGGACTTGTTGGGCCGAAGGGTCTGTTTCCACACTGTAAGAATTCTATGAACAGTGTGAAGTGATGCATTTTGGAAGGACAAGTGCAGGTGGAAATTATACCGTGAATGGCAGAATCCTTAGGAGTATTGATATGTATAGGATCTGGATGTGCAGATCCACAGATCACTGAAGGTGGCACTGCAGGTAGATAAGGTAGTAAAAAAGGCCTATGGCGTGCTTGCCTTCATTGGAAGGGGCACTGAGTATAGGGATAGGCACATTATGCTGTGGTTTTATAGAACTATATTTAGGCCACATTTGGAATATTGCGTACAATTGTGCTGACCACACTACCAGAAAGATGTGGATGCTTCGGAGAGGGTAAAGGAAAGGATTCCTAGGATGTTGCCTAGTATGGGGGAGAAAGATTAGACAGACCATGTTTGTTTCACTGGAACGCAAGAGGTTGAGCGGCGACCTGATAGATGTTTATAAAATTGTGAATGGCATGGATAGAGTGGAAAGTATGAGGCCATTTCCCAGGGTGGAGGGGTCAATTACTAGGTGACACAGTTTCAAAGTGCAGTGGGGAGAAGTTTAAAAGAGATGTGTGAGGCAGGTTTTTCACACAAAGGGTGGTGAGTGCCTGGTACATGCTGCCTGAGGTGGTGGTGGAAGCAAACACAATAGCAGCATTCAGGAAGCACCTGCACAAATACATGAACAGGAAGGGAATAGAGGGATACGGATCCTGTAAGTGACCCAGTTTTAGTACGGAAGGGCAAAGTGTGTCAGTGCAGGCTTGGAGGGCCGAAGGGCCTATTCCTGTGCTATATTGTTTTTTGTTTTTGTTTAGTCCCTCAGTACCATAGCTCCAAAAATACAGATCTCCCTCACTATAGCATGTCCAACAGTGCAGCTCCGCCACAGTCCAGCAGCTCCAGCAATGCAGCTCTCCCACAGCACAGCGGCCCCACTAATGCAGCTCTCCCACAGCACAGCGGCCCCAACAGTGCAGCTCTCCCGCAGCACAGCGGCCC
>JAHRHZ010000144.1:95406354-95422262 GCA_024137785.1 Ginglymostoma cirratum
TGTGCGTCCCTAACTCTCTCTCTCTCTCTCTCCCTCGGTGTGAGTGTGCGTCCCTAACTCTCTCTCTCTCTCTCCCTCGGTGTGAGTGTGCGTCCCTAACTCTCTCTCTCTCTCTCTCTCTCCCTCGGTGTGAGTGTGCGTCCCTAACTCTCGCTCTCTCTCCACCTCGGTGTGTGTGGGTCCCTCACTCTCGCTCTCTCTCTCGGTGTGAGTGTGGGTCCCTCACTCTCGCTCTCTCTCTCTCTCTTCCCCTCGGTGTGAGTGTGGGTCCCTCTCTCTCACTCGGTATGAGTGTGAGTCCCCCTCTCTATCTCTCCCTCTCTCGCTGTCTCTCTCTCTCTCTCTCTCTCGGTGTGAGTGTAAGTCCCTCTCTCTCAATGACAGTAAGCTATGACACTAAGATTGGTGGAGTAGCAGATAGTGAAGGGGACCTTCAGGGAATGCAGCAGAATATAGATAGATTGGAGAGTTGCGGGGAGGAATGGCAGATGGAGTTCAATCCAGGGAAATGCGAGGTGATGCATTTTGGAAGATCCAATTCAAGAACGAATTATACGGTAAATGGAAAAGCCCTGGGGAAAATTGATGCACAGAGTGATCTGGGTGTTCAGGTTCATTGTACCCTGAAGGTGGCAACGCAGGTGAATAGAGTGGTCAAGAAGGCATACGGCATGCTTTCCTTCATCGGACGGGGTATTGATTACAAGAGTTGGCAGGTCATGTTTCAGTTGTATAGGACTTTGGTTCGACCACATTTGGAATACTGCATGCAGTTCTGGTCACCACATTACCAAAAGGATGTGGATGCTTTGGACAGGGTGCAGAGGAGGTTCACCAGGATGTTGCCTGGTATGGAGGGCGTTAGCTATGAAGAGAGGTTGAGTAGATTAGGATTATTTACATTAGAAAGACGGAGGTTGAGGGGGGAACCTGATTGAGGTCTACAAAATCATGAGAGGTATAGACAGGGTGGATAGCAAGAAGCTTTTTCCCAGAGTGGGGGATTCCATTACTAGGGGTCACAATTTCAAGGTGAGAGGGGAAAAGTTTAAGAGAGATGTACGTGGAAAGTTCTTTACACAGAGGGTGGTGGGTGCCTGGAACATGTTGTCAGCGGAGGTGGTAGAGGCGGGCATGATAGCGTCATTTAAGATGTATCTGGACAGATACATGAATGGACAGGGAGCAGAGGGATACAGATCCTTGGAAAATAGGTGACAGGTTTAGATAGAGGATCTAGATCGGCAGAGGCTTGGAGGGCAGAAGGGCCTATTCCTGTAATTTTCTTTGCTCTTTGATCTTTGATCTTTTCTCTCTCTCTCTGTCTCTCTGTCTCGCGGTGTGAGTGTGCGTCCCTGTCTCTCTCTCTCTCTCTCTCTCTCTCGGTGTGAATGTGCATCTCTCTCTCTCTCTCTGTCTCTCTCTCTCTCGGTGCGAATGTGCATCCCTGTCTCTCTCTCTCTCTCTCGGTGTGAGTGTGGGTCCCTGTCTCTCTCTCTCTCTCTCTGTCGCTCCCTCTCGGTGTGAATGTGGGTCCCTGTCTCTCTCTCTCTCTCTCTCGGTGTGAGTGTGCGTCCCTGTCTCTCTCTCTCTCTCTCTTGGTGTGAGTGTGGGTCCCTGTCTCTCTTGGTTTCTGTACACGTTTCGTTTTAACTGTTTCTGCCTGAGTTGCTCATTGGGAGATTTGCTTACATTCTGTGGAATATGGTAACCACCCAACTCGATGTCTTTGTCCAGTGTGCGAAACCCATTTGGAACAATAGGGTACAACCTGGGGGTGAAAACAGAAAGAAATCTGACCATTTTGTTCTTGTATTTCAACTGATTTTCACACTCCCCCTTGTCCCCTATTCACAGTCCCCATCAACAGCATTTATTGCCCACATGTAATTGCCCCTCAAACTGGGTGGCCTGCTTTCAGAGGGTGGATCAGGGTGTAGCACGTTGCTGAGAGCCTGGGCTCCTGTAGGCCAGACCAGGGAAGGATGGCAGGTTTCCCTCCCTAGAGGATAATAGTGAACGGCTTGGGGTTTGAGAATAATCATTGATATTTTCATGGTTGCCCTTGCTGAGACTTGATGAATTAAGTCTACAACTGAAAACAAGTTTTAATTCTACCAGCTGCTGTGGTGAGTTTTGATCACTTATCCCTAGAGCTGTAACCTGGCCCACAGGAGATAACAGTTCAGTAATGGTACAACAATGTCACTCTCTCCCCTAGTTTCAGGCGCTCACTAAATATTGTATCGTACACTAGAGCAGGTACATTTCAGCATCTTTTCTCCAAAGTAGAAGAAAGCAGACGTGCTGGCCGATGGAGATGAGAATGTTGGTTATCTTGAGGAGATTCCCCACAGACCAGTCCATTTCAGTGGCATCTGTGCTACCCTTGAGAATCTGCAGGATGGACTGTCTCTCTCTCTCTCTCTCTCAAACTCACACTCACTCTCACGCACACTCACTCACACACACTCATACTCTCTCAAACTCACACTCACACACACTCATTCTCTCTCAAACTCACACACACACACTCCCTCTCTCTCACTCAAACTCACACTCACTCTCACACACATACTCTCTCTCTGTCTCTCTCACTCACACACACACATTTTCTCTCTCACTCAAACTCACACTCACTCTCACACACACTCATTCTCTCTCTGTCACTCTCACTCCTCTCTGTCCCTGTCTCACACACACACTCTCTCACTCTCACTCTTCCCTCCTCCTTCTCTGCTTCCCCCCTCAGTCCCCTAACTGGATGTTAGGTTAAGGGATTGTGTTAATCAGGTTAGATAGAACATGACCTCTCCAGTCACCTGCGAGAGTGTGAAGGTGACTCAGGTAACTTGGAGCCAATGGAAGGGTGGCTGATTGAGAGGAGATTGATCCTTGTCATAGTCCATATCAGCATCAATAAATGGTCTGATATTGGAAGGAAAGAACATGAATGAGGTCCTGCTGATGGAGTCATCCAACCCTCAACCACTTCCATTTAGAAGGACAAGGGCAGCAGATACATGGGAACACAACCCCCTGCAAGTTCCCCTCCAAGCCACTCACCATCCTGACTTGGGAATATATCCCCGTTCCTTCACTGTTGCTGGGTCAAAATCCTGGAATTCCCTCCCTAATGGCATTGTGGGTCAACCCACAGCACATGGACTGCAGCGGTTCAAGAAGGCAGATCACCCCCACCTTCTCAAGGGGGCAACTAGGGACAGGCAAGAAATACTGGCCCTGTTAGTGATGGCCACATTAACAGAAGAATATCCTAATAACCATATACAAGGATTGATGAAAATCGAGGAGTACAATAAACAATAAGTTAAAATTTGTGAGAAAGACATATCGGGGATAAGGGCATAATCAGGTGCTGAAGTAAATTCCATTCAGTCATGCCTGTATCATGGGGTGAAAACAGAACATGTGAATTTGAAATGGAATGTGAATGATGGTTATCTCTGAGGCCTGGCTACATGTTACTGATGATTATTTTGTAAGATTATTATAGAGCCAGACAGCATGGAAACAGACCCTTCAGTCCAACTCATCTGCACCAACCAGATATCCTAAATAAATCTACTCCCATTTGCCAGCATTTAGCCCATATCCCTCTAAACCCTTCCTATTCATATACCCATCCAGATACTTTTAAATGCTGTAATTGTACCGGCCTCCACCACTTCCTCTGGCAGCTCATTCCATACACACACCACCCTCTGTGTGTAAAAGATGCTCTTCAGGTCCTTTTTAAATCTTTCCTCTCTCACCTTCAACCTATGCCCTCTACCCTAGGAAAAAGGCCTAGGTTATTTACCCTATTCATGCCCCTCATGATTTTATAAACCTCTATAAGGTCACCCCTCAGTGTCCGACACTCTAAGGTAAAAAGCCCCAGTCTATCAGCCTCTCCCTACAGCTCAAACCCTCCAACCCTGGCAACATCCTTGTAAATCCTTTTTGAGCCCTCTCAGGATTAACAACATCTTTCCTATAGAGGGGCAACCAGAATTGAACACAGTATTCCAAAAGTGGCCAAACCAATGTTCTGTACAGTCACAACATGACCTCCTAACTCCAATACTCAATGGTATGACCAATAAAGCCAAGCATACCAAACACCTTGACTATCCTGTCTACCTACGACTCCACTTTCAAGGAACTATGCACCTGCACTCCAAAGTTTGTTTGTTCAGCAACACACCCCAGGGGCCTAACTTTATTGCTATTAGTCCTGCTCTGGTTTACCTTACCAAAATGCAATTCCTCACATTTTTCTAAATTAAATTCCATCTGCCACTTCTCGGCCCATTGGCCCATCTGATCGAGATCTCGTATCTGAGATAATCTTCACTGTCCACTAAACCTCCAATTTTGGTGTCATCTGTAAACTTACTAACCATTACCTCCTATAGTCACATCTAAATCATTTACATAAATGACGAAAAGCAGTGGACCCTTCACTGATCCTTATGGCACACCGCTGGTCTCAGATCTCCAGTCTGAAAAGCAACCCTCCAGCACCATTCTCTGTCTTCTACCTTCAAGCCAGTTCTGTATCCAAGTGGCTAGTTCTCCCTGTATTCCACATGATCTAACCTTGCTAACCAGTCTACCACGAGAAGCCTTATCGAACATCTTACTGAAATCCATGTTGATCATGTCCACTGCTCTGCCCTCATCAATCCTCTTTATTCTTCACAAAACTCAAGTTAGTGAGGCATGAATTTCCACACACAAAGCCATGTGTGTTATCCCTAATCAGTCCTTGCTTTTCCAAATATATGTAAATCCTGTCCCTCAGGATTTCCACCAACAACTTGCCCACTGTCAATGTCAGTCTCACCAGTCTATAGTTCCCTGGCTTTTCCTTACCACCTTCTTAAATAGTGGCACAATTTTAGCGAACCTCCAGTCTTCCAGCACCTCACCTGTGGCTATCGACGATACAGATATCTCAGCAAGGTGTCCGGCAATCACTTCCCTGGCATTCCCACAGAGCTCGAGGGTGCACCTGACCAGGTCCCAGAGATTATCCATCTTTATGCATTTTAACACCTCCAGCACCTCCTCTTTGGTAAGGTGGACATTTCAGGATATCAATGTTTATTTCCCCAAGTTCTGTAGCTTCCATGTCCTTCACTGTGAATACTGACGTGAAATACCGATTTAGTATCTCATCCATCTCCTGTGGTTGCACACATAGATGGCGTTATTGATCTTTAAGGAGCACTGTTTTGTCCCTAGTTACTCTTTTGCCCTTAATCTATTCATAGAATCCTTTTGGATTCTCCTTAACTCTATTTACCAAAGCTGTCTTATGTTCCCTTTTTGCCCTCCTGATTTCATAGAGTCAGAGAGACGTACAGCACGGAAACAGACCCTTTGGTCCAACTAGTCTATGCCAACCAGATATCCTAGATAAATATTGTCCCATTTACCAGCATTTGGTCCACACCCCTCTCAACTCTTCCTATTCATGTACCCATCCAGATACCTTTTAAATGTTGTAATTGTATAGAGCCATAGAGCTGCCTTCTTAAGTACACCTCTGCTCTTTTAGGGATTCACTTGATCCCAGCTGTCTATACCTGACATATCAGAGATAAAAGGTACTGCAGATGCTGGAGAATCCGAGGTAACAAGGTGTGGGGCTGGATGAACACAGCAGGTCAAGCAGCATCATAGGAGCAGGAAAGCTTGACGTTTTGGGCCTAGACCCTTCATCAGAAATGGGGGAGGGGAAGAGGGTTCTGAAATAAATAGGGAGAGAGGGGGAGGCGGATAGAGGATGGATCGAGGAGAGGATAGGTGGAGGGGAGGCAGACAGGTCAAAGAGGCGGGGATGGAGCCAGTAAAGGTGAGTGTACCTGACATATGCCTCCTTTTTCTTGACTAGAGCTTCAATTTCTCTACTCATCCAGCATTCCCTACACCTACCAGCCTTGACCTTCACATTAACAGGAACATGCTGTCTCTGGATTCCCATTATCTCATTTTTAAAGGCATCCCATTTTCCAGCCGTCCCTTTATCTGTGAATAGCCTCCTCCAATTGACTTTTGAAAGTCCCTGTTTAATACTATCAAAATTGGCCTCACTCCAATTTAGAACTTTAACTTTTACATCAGGTCTCTTCTTTTCCATTGTTATCTTAAAACTAATAAAATTCCGATCACTTGCCCCAAAGTGCTCCCCCACTGACACCTCAGTCACTTGCCCTACCTTATTTCCCAACAGAAGATCAAGTATTGTTCCTTATCTAGGAGATACATCCACATATTGAATGAGAATGTTTTCTTGTACATGCTTAACCATTTCCATCCTAGCCCTAAACACTATGACAGTCCCAGTCAATGTTTGCAACACACACACACACACACTCTCACACATACACACTCACACAAATACACACACACACACATACAGTCATGCACATTCACACACAAACACACACACACACTCAGACACACACACACTCACACACACATCAGCTCTGGAACGTCACTGCTTGTTTGTTTAGTGAAACGCAATCTTCAGAGCCCTTGTGCAATTTCTCATTCTGACAACTGTGAAACTTCACTCATTGGCTGCTTATTATAGCTGATCTCAGAGCCCCCCAACGGGATTTCTCAAACATGGTGTTGTTAGCAAAGCAAACAGGAACATTCTCAAAAGGGGGAACTCAGGTCGCAGAGGGCAGTCAAAACTCTGGGTAGAATTGAGGCATCAACAGCCAAGGTACAGCTTTACAGTAAGGGACCAGGTGGTGTAGAAGGGATTGAAGGAAAATCTTTTTCATTCAGAAGGTTGGGTGTATTGGGAAATCACTGCCCAAAAGGATGGTAGAAGCAGGAACCCTCAAAATATTTAAAAACTATTTAAATGAACACTTGAACACAACTACAGGTCGAGTGCTGGCAAATGGGATTAAAGTAGCTCCTATAAGCTGCAGTCCCCACCTGCTTCAGGAAAACCACCATCATCCCAGTACACAAGGAAACACATGCAGTGTGCCTTAATGACCACTGCCTAATAGCTCTGACTTCAATAATCATGAATTGCTTTGAGAGGCTCGTCATGGCCCACATCAACTCCAGTCTCCCAACCTGCCCTGATCCCCTACAGTTTGCCTACTGATATAACAGATCCATAAAGGATGCCATGTCACTAGCCCTGCACTCACCCCTGGAACATCTGGATATCAAAGACACCTATGTCAGACTCCTGCTCATTGACTACAGCTCTGCCTTCAACACCATTATCTCCTCCAGACTGATCTCAAAACTCCGAGACCTAGGTCTCTGCTCTGCCCTCTTCAACTGGATCTTCATGCTTCGTGACCCATAGACTGCAATCAGTGAAGATAGGTAACTGCACCTCCTCCACAGTAATACACAACACTGGAGACCCCAAGGATACATCCTCAGCCCCCTACTATACTGCTTGTACACCTACGATTGTGTTGCCAAATTCCGAACGAACGCTATCTACAAATTCGCTGATGACACCACAGTAGTGGGATGGATATCTAACAACGACGAGTCAAACTACAGAAGGGAGATAGAGGGCTTGGTGACGTGGTGCAATTAAAACAATCTGTCTCTCAATGTTGGCAAAACTAAAGAACTGATCATCAGCTTCAGAAAGAAAGGAGGAGAACATGCCCCCTTTTACATCAACGGAACTGAGATCGAAAGGGTGGAGAGCATCAAGTTCCTCGGAGTGACAATAACCGACGACCTGTCCTGGACTTCCGATGTACATGCGACAGTCAAGAAGGTGCAACAACCCTCTTCTTCTTCAGGCAGCTCAGGAAATTTGGCATGTCCATAAGGCTCCTGGTCAACTTCTACAGATGCACCATTGAAAAGTTACTGTCCGGGTACATAACGGCCTGGTATGGCAACTGTTCTGCCCAGAACAGTAAGAAACTATAGAAGGTGGTGTGCACAGCACAGACCATCACTGAAGCCAACCTTCCATCCATGGACTCCATTTACACAGCTCGCTGCTGCAGAAAGGCTGCCAACATCATCAAAGACCCTTCACACCCCGGTAATCATCTCCTACAAATTCTTCCGTCAAGATACAGAGCCCTGAACACACGCATGAGCAGGTTCAGGAACAGCTTCTTCCCAGCCATTATCAGACTGATGGATGGACTTTCTAGCCTCAAATAATGGTGATCTTGCTAATGTTGGTCTTGTCTCGCATGTGCCCTGTGCAACAGAACGTGTATGCCTCTGTCTAAGTCTTTTGATCGTACATCCTTTGCTTACTATGATCTACCTGTACCACTTGTAAACAAAGCTTTTCACCTGTATTTTGGTGACAATAAATCAATCAATCAATAGAGATGGATGTTTGATGGATGGGCTGAAGGGCCTCTTTCCATGCTGTAAAATCTCTATGACTCTATTTTCAGAAATAACTGCAATTCTTTGTGGGAGTTACTCTCCCTACAGCACTGATACAATAATGGGATACACTGCAAAAAGAAGGATCTATCCTTTGGCTCCTTCTATCTGCAAACTATCCCTCTGTGAGATCTTCCAAAAAGATGTTCTGCATATACACTGAGGTGTATCTTTTCTCCTGCCTGTCCACTATCCAGGCCAGGAGGAGCCACAGGTTCCTTTACCTCAATACCAGGAACAAGAGGTGAAGAAAAAATAAAAACCAAAAGAACTGCGGATGCTGTAAATCAGGAACAAAAACAGAAGTTGCTGGAAAAGCTCAGCAGGTCTGGCAGCATTTGTGAAGAGAAAATCAGAGTTAACATTTCAGGCCCGGCGACCCTTCCTCCGAACACTTAGTCTCTTCACAGATGCTGCCAGACCTGCTGAGCTTTTCCAGCAGCTTCTGTTTTTATACAGGATGTGAAGAGACCAGTTGGCACAGGTTTCTGATCTGCCATTCAGTCAATTCATGGCTGATCAACCCCACTTACCTACCTTTTCACATGTTCCTCATTGTAACAAGTTCTTATTTATTTTGTCTTAAACGTGCTGAACAAGGCAGACTTGTGGTGCAGTGGGTGGTGTCCCTGCCTCTGGGCCAGAAGCTCCAGGTTACAGCCCCACCCCAGGATGTGATGATCAAGGACAGTATGTACCAAGGCTGAAGCAGGCTGCATCTCAACCTGTGAATCCTTCTGACACACGCCATTGACAGCAGGTGAGAATGGCAGAGGTTCCTGGTCAGCTCTGTGATGGAAAGACAATTGGAGCCTCAGCCATCAGTCTCTGGGCTACAACACAAGGAAATTGCTGTAACACATTGCTACAGTCAGTGAAACATTCCCCTGTTGATTCATTTGGTTGGACGGATCTTGTGGATCAGACTTGTGTCAACAGTAAGGAGCCTGATCTCTGTTCTGGCTGTAGTAGATGCTGGACCCTGTCTCCTTGCCTTGCCTGTAGTGAAGATGGTGCGACTGTAGTTCACAACTACATTTGGACAGACAACTAAAGGAGATATTTTAATGAATCAGCGTGCACAGCACTTCGGGATAAGGCAATGTTGAAGATTCACAAGTGAAGAAATCTCTCCTCATCTCAGCCTGAATAGGCTGGAATCTTATCCTGAGACTGAGAGCTGCAGTTATAGATGTCCAGCCAGGGAGAGAAACAGCCTCTCAGCACCTGCCTGCAAACTGCAATCAGTGATTTTACAGTGAGATCACTTCTCATTCTTCTAAACCTGAGAATGGAACCCCATTCTACTCACTGGTCCTTCCACAGGCTTCACTTGCTAACCACCCAACACCGTCCCTGTCCCAAACGTTGAACCAAATTTTCCACCACTTGGTCAGCCCGTTTCGTTCTGTAGTGAGCTCTGGCACCATATCCTCTCAACCACCAAAAGCCCTCTTCACCACTACAATGTCACAATTTATAGAGGTTTATAAAATCACGAGGGGCATGGATAGGGTAAATAGACAAGGTCTTTTCCACAGGTTGGGGGGGCCCAAAACTAGAGGGGCATAGGTTTATGGTGACAGGGAAAATTTAAAACAGACCTAAGAGGCAACTTTTTCATACAGAGGGTGGTGCGTGTATGGAATGAGCTGCCAGAGGAAGTGGTGGAGGCTGGTACAATTACAACATTTAAAAGGCATCTGGATGGGTACATGGATAGGAAGGGTTTAGAGGGATATGGTCCAAATGCTGGCAAGTGGGACTAGTTTAATTTAGGATATCAGTATAGACGAGTTGGACTGAAGAGTCTGTTCCATGCTGTACATCTCTATCTATCACATTGGCTGTGGGTCTGGAGTCGCATGTAGGCCAGACCAGGTGAGGATGACAGTCTCAATCCCTGACCAGACAGATTGGATTCATGGTCAGTAATAGACTCTTAATTCCGGATTTTTATTGAATTCTGATTCTGCCATCTGCTGTGGCAGGGCCCCCAGAACATTCCCTGGTCTGTGGCCGAACAGCCCTGCAACAATACCACTAGGTCATTGTGTCCCTTTCATACGCAGCTGAAACCCTCATCCATATTGTTAGCTCCAGAATTAACTGTTTCTTGGCTATCAATCCTCTGTAAACCTGAGTTCATTCATTGCACTGTTGTCCAAAACCTACCTTGCACCTCAGCACCAACCTCCCCTCCCTGGTAACCTATGGTGGTTCCTTAGCTAGTAATAATGCTTTGATTTCAAGGTTCACACCCTGGTTTTAAATTCTCTTTTGATCTTGCTTATCCCAAGGTCTCTCAGCTTGCCCTCTCCACAATTTCTTCACCATTTCAGTTCTGGCCTCCTGTGAATCCCCCAATTCCTCATTTCACCATTAGCAGATGTGCTTTCAGGTGGATAGCATCTACAATCCATACAGTGCAGGGAGAGGCCATTCGGCCCATTGAGCCCACACCAATCCTCCGAAGAGCATCCCACCCAGACCTAGCCCCCAACCCTATCCACATAACTTTGTATTTACCATAGCTAACCCACCTAGCCAGCACAATTGGTGTGAAAACACCTCTGAACCTGGGATTGATACAGGGATACTTAGAGTTTCAGTCTAACACTCTCTCAAGTGAGCTATTTCCACCCAGCATGTACTGAAATTCCCTCCCAAATCCTTTTCACCTCTTCATCTTCCTCCTTTAAGACCATCTGTCACCATGCTCAAGCCTCCTATTATCTCCTGTGATGCACTGTTCCCTCCCTGTCTTATGACACCTTCACAAATTGCTCCTTCACCTCAGTGTCTCTTTGATGACAGCCCTCAGCAGGGACATTTTGCTGAGCTCCTGAGCTGTTGGAATCTTCTCTCCTGGACAGTTGCTCCATATCTCCCTGAAGACGGATTCTTGAATTTCAGGATTTTTGGCCAGAGAGTACAGGGCCCAGGACAAGGTGTTTGCTGACTGCAATGTAAAAGGCTTTCATTCAATCAATTCCAGCTAACGTATATTTTTAATCATTCATTCACAGGATGTGGGAATCACTAGCTCGGCCAGCATTTATTGCCCACCTCTAATTACCCAGAGGGCAGTTAAAAGTCAACCACATTTTTGTAGGTCTGGAGTCACATGAAGGCAATGGCCCAGTTGTATTATTAGTCCAATTTTCATAGAATCCCTACAGTGTGGAAACAGGCCCTTTGGCCCAACAAGTCCACACCAAACCTCAGAGCATCCCACCCAGACCCACCCCCCCCCCTCCACAAACAACAACCCACCTAACCTACACCTCCCTGAACACTCCAGGCAATTTAGCATGGCAAATCCACCTAAGCCTGCACATCTTTGGACTGTAGGAGGAAACCGGAGCACCTGGAGAAAACCCATGCAGACACGGGGAGAATGTGCAAACTCCACACAGAGTCACCTGAGGCTGGAATCGAACCTTGGTCCCTAGCACTGTGAGGCAGCAGTGCTAACCACTGAGCCACCATGCCACCCTGCCACCCTGTCCAGAGACCCAGGTAACATCCTGGGGACCCAGGTTCGAATCCTGCCACAGCAGATGGTGGAATTTGAATTCAATAAAATATCTGCAATTAAGAATCTAATGATGATCATGAATTGATTGTTGGAAAAAACCCATCTGGTTCACTAATGTCCTTTAGGGAAGGAAACTGCCATCCTTACCTGGTCTGGCCTACATGTGACTCCAGACCCACAGCAATGTGGTTGACTCTTAACTGCCCTCTGGGCAATTAGGGATAGGCAATAAATGCTGCCCGAGCCAGTGATGCCCTCATCCCGTGAATGAATAAAGGAAAACAAAATGTAGACCAGATCATGTAAGGATGGCAGTTTCCTTCCCTAAAGGACATTGATGAACCAGACGAATTCTTCGTGTGTAACCCCCCCGCCAAACAATCAACAACAGTTTCTTCGTCATCATTAGACTCCAAATTCCAGATTTTCATTGAGTTCCAATTTCACCATCTGCTGTGACAGGATTTGAACCCTGGTTCCCCCAGAACACAACCTGGGTCTCTGGATTAATAGTTTAGCAATAATACCCAGTAGGCCATCACCTCCCCAGTTGCAGAGATTCTGGGAGGTGGCAGGGAAGCAAGAAGCAACTGATTGGCATTCCAACAACCTTTACTTATATCGGACCTTTATGAAACCATCGAATGCTGACAACACAGATAAGACCATTTGGCCCATCATGACAGTGCTAGTTCTCTGCAAGAGTAATTGATGTATTTCCACTCACCTGCCTTTTCTCTGTAGCCATGCAACTTTTCTTCTTCGGATAATGATCCAATTCTCTTTTGAAAGCCTCAATTGAAACTGCCTCCGACTCACAAGCAACGCATTCCAGATCGTAAAACTCGCTGCATGGCACAGTTTCGCCTCATGTTCTCCATTGCTTCTTCCTCCAGTTACCTTCAGTTCTTCCACCTGCTTCTTCCTAGTTACTCTGACCAGACCTCTCAAGATTTTGGAAACCTCAATCAAATCTCTCAGTTTCTCTTCTCCAAGTAAAATATGCCCATCCTCTCCCATCTATCCAGGAATCAAGTTCCTCATTTGTGGAACCATTCCTGTGAAACATTTCTGGACCTTTTCTAATGCCTCACATCTTACCTGGTCCATAACCAAAGACAACACTCTAGTTGAGGCTGACCTCGTGTTTACACAGTTTTATCAGACCTTCACTGCTCTTGTACTCTGTTGTGTGATTAATGAAACCCAGGATCCCATAAGCTTTATTAAAATGACCTGTGATCATCAATGATGTGTATACCAGGTCCCTCTGCTCCTGCACCTCTTTCAGAATTGCATCCTATATTTTACATTTTCACTCTGTATTCATCCTGCCAAAATGAATCACTTCGCACTTCTCTGCGTTAAATTTTATCTGCTACTTGTTCATTCACTTCACCAGCTTGTCCATGTCCTTCTAAAGTGCTACAGTGTCCGCCTCATAGTGTTACTCTGGTTCACCAAGTCTCAGTCTTTAATATACACCAGAGAAAGCAAGGGTCCTAAAATCAACTCCATTATAAATCTGAGATAAAAGGTACTGCAGATGCTGGAGAATCCGAGATAACAAGCATGGGGCTGGATGAACTCAGCAGGTCAAGCAGCATCAGAGGAGCAGCTCTCCCTATTTATTTCAGAAAAACCTCTCTCCCTATTTATTTCAGAAAAAACCTCTCCTCTATCCATTCTCTATCCGCCTCCCCCTCTCTCCCTATTTATTCCCTAAAAAATCCCACCCACCCTCCTGCAAAAATGCCATCCCCTATTCCCAATTCCTTCGCCTCCGCCGCATCTGCTCCCAGGATGAGACATTCCAATCCCGCACATCTCAAATGTCCTCATTCTTCAAGGACCGCAACTTCCCCCCTACAGTGGTCGAGAACGCCCTCGACCGTGTCTCCCGCATTTCCCGGAACACATCCCTCACGCCCCGTCCCCGCAACAATAATCAAAAAAGAATCCCCCTCGTCCTCACATACCACCCCACCAACCTCCGGATCCAACGCATCATCCTCCGACACTTCCGCCATGTGCAGTCAGACCCCACCACCAAAGACATCTTTCCCTCCCCACCCTTATCTGCCTTCCGGAGGGACCACTCCCTCCGCGACTCCCTTGTTCGCTCCACACTCCCCTCCAGCCCCACCACACCCGGCACTTTTCCTTGTAACCGCAGGAAGTGCTACACCTGCCCCCACACCTCCTCCCTCACCCCAATCCCAGGCCCCAAGAAGACATTCCACATCAGGCAGAGGTTCACCTGCACATCTGCCAATGTGGTATACTGCATCCGCTGTACCCGTTGTGGCTTCCTCTACATCGGGGAAACCAAGCGGAGGCTTGGGGACCGCTTTGCAGAACACCTGCGCTCAGTTCGCAACAAACAACTGCACCTCCCAGTCGCGAACCATTTCAACTCCCCCTCCCATTCCTCAGATGACATGTCCATCCTTGGCCTCCTACAATGCCACAGTGATGCCACCCGAAGGCTGCAGGAACAGCAAATCATATTCAGCCTGGGAACCCTGCAGCCCAATGGCATCAATGTGGATTTCACAAGCTTCAAAATCTCCCCTCCCCCAACCGCATCCCAAAACCAGCCCAGCTCATCTCCACCTCCCTAACCTGTTTTTCCTCTCACCTCAAGCCACACCCCCATCTCCTATCTACTAACATCATCCCGCCCCCTTGACCTGTCCGTCCTCCCTGGACTGACCTATCTCCTCCCTACCCCCCTACCTACACTCACCTTTACTGGCTCCATCCCCGCCTCTTCGACTTGTCTGCCTCCTCTCCACCTATCCTCTCCTCTATCCGCCTCCCCCTCTCTCCCTATTTATTTCAGAACCCTCTTCCCCTCCCCCATTTCTGATGAAGGGTTTAGGCCCGAAACGTCAAGTTTTCCTGCTCCTATGATGCTGCTTGACCTGCTGTGTTCATCCAGCCCCACGCCTTGTTATCTCCATTATAAATCTCCCTCCAATTCGACAAAATATCAATAAATTGTAACGGTCTCCTGTATTTACATTGCTACTACACTTTTTATTCCAAGCTATAACTTTACTCATAAGTCTGTTGTGTGGCACTCTATTAAAAACCTTCTGGAAATCCACTTAACCACATCAGAAAAAAAACTTAAGCAAGTTAGTTAAAAATAATTTTCTCTCAATCAATTCAATATTTAATTAAGCTATTTTTGGTCAGGCAACTGTCAATTTTGACGCAAGTTATTATTTCTAGAAACTTCCAAACTGCTCAGGTTACATTGACTTTAGACTATAAAGTTCCAAAGCCAGAATGTCACACTGAATCAAATAAGGACAGATTAGGGCAGATGATGACGCGTTAGATTTTATAAGATCATACGATAAAAGAGCAGGAGTAGGCCATCCAGCCCCTCAGGCCTGCTCCGCCATTCAATAGGGTTATGGCTGATCTGACATTCCTCATGTTCTATAACCCTTTATTCACCTACTGCTCAAGAATTGATATAGTCTGTCAAAAACCATTTCCTTCACATTCAGTTTAGAAGGGAAGATTGCATTCTCTGTGAATGTGACATTCAGTGTTCACTCAGTTCTAGGAGTTAGGGACACTACCACTGCACCACAAGAGGGCCTCCCAATAAACATGTAGATTGTATTCCTGTTCCAACATAATGTTTGTTCAAATCCATGGAAACCTCGTGGCTTTATTTTCTTAGCAAGTCCCCTGGATCTCACCTTTGTCTTTGACTTTAACATAAAGTTACCTGGTCCCTCAGCACGCTGGCTCAGTGGTTAGCACTGCTGCCTCACAGTACTAGGGACCAGGGTTTGATTCCAGCCTCAGATACTGTCCATGTGGAGTTTGCACATTCTCCCTGTGTCTGTGTGGGTTTCTCCCCACAGTCCAGAGATGTGCAGGTTAGGATGGATTGACCATGGGAAATTGCCCATTGTGT
>JAHRHZ010000144.1:95422272-95452482 GCA_024137785.1 Ginglymostoma cirratum
GATGTGCAGGTTAGGATGGATTGACCATGGGAAATTGCCCATAGTGTGCAGGGATGTGCAGGTTAGCCATGGGAAATGCAGACTAATAGGATGGGGCGGGGGCTGAGTCTGGATAGGCTGCTCTTTGGAGGGTTGGTGTGAACTTGCCTCACAATGCCAGGGACCTGGGTTCATTTCCGGCCTTGGGTGACTGTGCAGAGTTTGCACCCATGTCTGTGCCGGGTCCAAAGGGTCTGTTTCCACGCTGTAGGGATTCTATGAAATGGTTCTAACCAGATCATGATATAAAGTTACCACCTAGTCTGGGATAATCAACAATAGCATCTTTATTTTATTCATTCATAGGGTGTGGGCGTCACTGACTAGGTCAGCATTTATTGCCCAGAGGGCAGTTGGAGTCAATCACATTGCTATGGGTCTGGAGTCATATATAGGCCAGACCAGGTGAGGGTGGCAGATTTCCTCTCCTGCAACATTAGTGAACCAGATGGGTTTTTTCAACAATTGGCAATGGATCCATGGTCATAGAAACATAGAAGAAAGGACCAGGAGGAGGCCATTCGGCCCCTTGAGCCTGCTCCATCATTCATCACAATCACGGCTGATCGCCCTACTCAATAGTCTAATCCTGCTTTCTCCCCATAACCTTTAATCTCATTTGCCCCAGATGCTAGATCTAGTCACCTCTTGAACACATTCAATGTTTTGGCATCAACTACTTCCTGTGGCAATGAATCCCACAGGCTCACCACTCTTTGGGTGAAGAAGTGTCTCCTTATCTCCGTCCTAAATGGTTTACCCCGAATCCTCAGTCTGTGACCCCTGGTTCTCATTAGACTTTTCATTGTATTCAAATTCCACCATCTGCCATGGTAGGATTTGAACCCAGGTCCCCAGAACCTTACGCAGGTTCCTAGATTACTAGTCTAGTGATAAAATCATTAGGCCATCATCTCCCCACGTGAAAGAGGAGAAGGACGAGAGAGGCAGCGGAAGGCACAGGCCCCAGGGGTAGATTGGTGAGCAAGAGGCCAGAAGTAGAGAGCATAGGGTTCTATTCACTAACCCCACATACCATCCTACTCCCAACCATTCACTGAGATTCCACACCACGGCCCACTCCCTGAGAACAATCTCGAATGTTCTGAGGATCACTAACCGTGTCCACTCCACCCAAAAGGAGCTCAGTGATGCTGCTGTACATCTCAGACTGGCTCATCTTCTCACTGGCCACCAGGTGGGTCAGATACTGCCCCTCCACTGAATGCCCAGCATCCATTAGTTCTCGAAGTTGCACCATCTTCTTGTCCACAGCCTTTATAGCTATACAGAAAAGAGGCAAGAGACACAATTGGAAATGTTCTTTCTGCTTTCGTGGGATGTAGGCATCACTGGGCAAGGCCAGCACTTGTTTCCCATCCCCAACTGCCCTTGAGCTGATTGTCTTCCTGATGATTTCACAGGCCTATCAAGCATCACCCACAACAGAAACAGAAACCAGAGTTAACATTTCAGGTCCAGTGACCCTCCCTCAGGCTCTTGAGGAACTTGAGTTCTCAGGAAGCGTCACCGGACCCAAAAGGCTAACCCTGATTTCTCTTCACAGATGCTGTCAGACCTGCTGAGCTTTTCCAGCAACTTCTGTTTTTGTTTCTGAATTACAGCAACCGGAGTTCTTTCAGTTTTCAGAACAGAAACGGAAATTGCTGGAGGTCTGGCAGTATCTGTGGAGAGAGAAACAGATTTAACATTTCGGGTCCAGTGGCCCTCCTTCAGATTGGAAGCTTTCTCTCCACAGAAACTGTCAGATCTGCTGAGTTTCTCCAGCCATTCCAGTTTTTGTTTCAGACTTCCAGCATCCGCAGTTTTTCACTTTTGATAGGATTAAGACCTATATTGCTGTAGTCTGGAGTCAGCTATAAACCAGGCCGGGTAAGAGATAGCCGATTTTTGTTACTGAAGGATGTTAGTAAATTATAGAGACAGTCCCCAGGTTGTGAATGAGTTCTGTCCACAAGTTGATTTTTTCACAGGTTAGAACACAACGCAGAATATAAAGGAGCAGTTTGTAAGTACAGGAAGTATTCTATGTTAAATCCTTAAAATTACACCCCTCTATATCTTTTTAAACATGAATCAATGATAGCTGATGCAGTCAGCATCACTAGCTCTCAAGTCCAGACTTATTAGTGGAACTGAAATTCCACCGGTTCCTATGGAAAGATTTGAACTTGTTCACCCCCAGCCTATTAGTCCAAGCCTCTAGTTAGTATTACCAGAGATAGTAAGAACTGCCGATCCTGGAGTCTGAGATAGCACAGTGTGGAGCTGGAGGAAGGGTCTGAAGAAGGGTCCCAACCTGAAACATCAGCTTTCCCATTCCTCTGAAGCTGCCTGGTCTGCTGTATTCCTCCAGCTCGACACTGTGTTATCTAGTTACCTTACCATTGAGTTACCATCTCCAGTAACTACTACACTTCAACCACCTGCTATACTCATGTTTGCATGAGTGGACAGGTGATTATAAATGATAAAACTGTGTTTGTTGGAAAACATCGCAGATACCAATACTGAAATGAGGAACAGTAGAACCATAGGATCCCTACAGTGTGGAACCAGGCCGTTCAGTCCACACTGGCCCTCCAAACAGCATCTGACCCAGACCTACCTTATCCCTGCATTTCTCATGGCCAACACACCTATCCTGTACATCTTCAGACTGTGGGAGGAAACCCACGCAGACAATGTGCAAACTTTGCACAGAGCCGCCCGAGGGTAGAGTAAAACCTGGGTCCCTGGTGCTGTAAGGCAGCAGTGCTAACCGCTGAGCCACCGTGCCACACAATAGTCTGGCAAATCGCATAATTAGGCTGTGGAGAGGAATTTAACTTAATTAATGGGATGGAAGAGTGCACATGAGGGAAAATCTGGAAAGTTAAAGAGAAAGGACAAGGCAATAGTTCAAGGCAGTGACATGGGTAATGATAGCCTCAGTGAGACGGAAGGGGACAGTACATACATAAGTACAAACTCACAAGTCAGGGAAAATACTTTTAAACTAACCAAGGGAAAGGAGTTTAGAGGGTGAAAGGAGACTAAGAAAGATGAATGTTTAGGCAATACATTCTTGTGGATAAAGACAGGCTGAATGGAACAGGAAGAGAGTTTAACAGGATTGGTGCAGTACAGAGTCAGATTGAAATAAAAACAGAAATTGCTGGAGAAATTCAGCAGATCTGGCAGCATCTGTGGAGAGAGAAACAGAGTTAACGTTTTGAGTCTAATATTCTTCTGAAGAGCCATATTTCAGATCTCCAGCATCCACGATACCCTAAATGAACTGGTAACATACGACGAGATGAATGCTTTAAATCCAGTTGCCATCACAGAGACATGGTTATAATGTGACCGAGATTGCTAAATAAACATTGAAAAGACAGGCAGAATGGAAATCAAAGGGGGATAGCCCTGGTAATGAAGTATAATGTCAAGTTACATTAATGAGAAATGATCTTGGCTCAGAATACAAGGGAGCATTAACAGAATAGATGGAGATTAGGAATAGCAGAAGTCAGGTGCAGTTTACAGGCCCCCTAACTTTTAGTTATTCCCTTGGACATAGCACTGAACAAGACACTAAAATAAAACAACTGCAGATGTTGGAAATCTGAAACAAAAAGAGAAATTGCTGGAGAAACTCAGCAGGTCTGGCAACATCTATGGAGAAAAAGCAGAATTAAAGTTTCAGGTCCAGTGACCCTTCTTCGGAACAAGAGCCTCTGGGCCCCAAATTTTAACTCTGTTTTCTCTCCACAGATGCTGCCGGACTTGCTGAGTTTTTCTACTGAACAAAACATTATCGGAACTTGTAACAAAGGTAATGTATTAGTAAAGGGAGATGTTAATGCTCATAAAAGCTGCATCAATCAAATTGGCAAAGGTGGTGGAAGATGGTTTTGTCGAATTCATAGGATCATAGAGTAGACAAGAAACCCTTATGCCCATCAAGGCTGTACTGTTGAGTTCTTTCATGACAGTTCCAGGAGCAATATGTTGTCAACAAAGTAAGAACAAAGCTATTTTAGATCATGTTCGATATTAATTAGAAATCTCACATTAAAACTCCACTAGGAAATAGTGCTCATAACACAATTAAAGACCACATTAAATTTGAAATTTACATTTTCCAATCACAATGAGGATTGTAAATGGACCCATGTTGTAGGTAAGAGAGGAGATCTGGTTAAGGTTGATTGGAAAATAAACTATAGTTATGGAAATAAATAAAGTGGGAAACAATTAAAGGAAAGTTCAAAATATTACACACAAATGCATTCCATTCAAAGGCAAAAGTTCACCGAGAAAGACATGTTTGTGGCACGTTCAGGTTCGTACCATATTAATGCAGAGATTTTAAAGTTAAAGTGTAGTGGTAAGCCTGAGGATTGGGAGTGTTTTAGAAACCAGCAAAGGGCTACCAAAAGTTGATGAAGAAGGGTAATTTACAAAAAATGAGTGTAACTGGCGAGAATAATTCAAACAGACGATGAGATAATAGGAACTGCAGATGCTGGAGAATCCGAGATAACAAGGTGTGGAGCTGGATGAACACAGCAGGCCAAGCAGCATCAGAGGAGCAGGAAAGCTAGGCCCGAAACATCAAGCTTTCCTGCTCCTATGATGCTGCTTGGCCTGCTGTGTTCATCAAACAGATGATGAGGTTAGTGTCAGTGTAAACACAGAGATTAGTTATGGTTATGGTTGTTGGAGGCTAATTATGTGCAGTTGGATATTGAGAGTGAGCATGTGCAGTCATCAGATGGTTGGTGTTAGCAAACAGATCGGGAGCGATGACATCCCCAAGACAATTCACGTAGATATTAGAACAGCAGTCCACAGTTTGGTCAAAGAGATCAGTTTTAAGGACCATCTTTAAAAGCAGAGCGAGTCAGAAAAGAGCTGAGGGCCCAGGCAGCTGGAGGGAGTGTTGTGTAGTGATTAAAATCAGTGACACTGAAGAGGACAGAGGAGACGAACACAGGGATCTGAGAGCGTTGGCTGAGCCTAAGGCAACAGGGAATGGCAGGGATCCTTGTGTTTCTAAATAGAAGCAGAGCTTTTCAAAACAAGGAAGTGATGTGACGTTGCTACAAAATTGGTGCACTGTGTTCAGTCCTGGGCTCCTTATTTAATGAAGGATGTTAAAGCCCTGAAGGGAGTGTAAAGTTGATTTACTGGAATGATCCCAGGAATATGGGATTTTAAATGCAGGGAAAGATTAGAGAAATTGGGCTTATTCTCCTTGGAGCAGAGAAGATTAAGAAGTGACTTGATTTGAGGTGTTCAAAGTTATGAACAATTTTGACAGGGTAAAGGAGGAAATTTTGTCTCCACTAGTTGGTATGTCAGCAACTAGGGGTCATACTTTCAAGATTGTCAGCCAGAGGGCTGAGGACAAGCTTCTTTATTTAGAGGGTTGTTAGGATTTGGAATGAGCTGCCTGGGAGAGTAGGGGAGGTGGATTCCACAGGAGGTTTCAAAAGGGAGCTGGATTCATATTTGAAAGGGATGAAGTTAGGGGGCTGTCGGGACAGGGCTGGAGACTGGGACTAGCTGTGTAGGTCTTTTGGGAGCTGATACAGACATGATGGGTTGAGGAACCCCCTTCTGTGCTGTAAAATCCCATGACTGGGCCGTGAAGGGTTTCGAAAATGACGGTATGTATTTTAAAATGAGGTATTGTGAATAATATTGCCGGTGGATCCAAAGAAAGGGAATTCATGGACTGCTTACAGGATGGCTTTTTGGAACAGCTTGTGATGGAGCCCACAAGGGAGCAGGCTATTCTGGACTTAGTGCTATGTAATGAGCCAGACTTTATAAAAGACCTTAAAGTAAGGGAACACTTAGGAGGCAGTGATCATAATATGATAGAGTTCAGTCTGCGGTTTGAAAGAGAGAAGGCAAAATCGGATGTAATGGTGTTACAGTTAAATAAAGGCAATTACAGGGGCATGAGAGAGGAACTGACGAAAATCGACTGGAAGCAGAGCCTAGCGGGGAAGACAGTAGAGCAACAATGGCAGGAGTTACTGGGTGTAATTGAGGACACAATACAGAGGTTCATCCCAAAGAAAAGAAAGATTATCCGGGGGAGGATTAGACAGCCATGGCTGAGAAAGGAAGTCAGGAAATGTATCAAAGAAAAAGAGACAGCCTATATAGTGGCCAAGAGCACTGGGAAATCAGAAGATTGGGAAGGGCACAAGAACAAACAGAGGATAACAAAGAGAGAAATAAGGAAGGAGAGGATCAAATATGAAGGTAGGCTAGCCAGTAATATTAGAAATGATAGTAAAAGTTTCTTTCAATACATAAGAAACAAACAAGAGGCAAAAGTAGACAATGGGCCGCTCCAAACTGATGCTGGAAGGCCAGTGAAGGGAGATAAGGAAATAGCTGAAGAGCTTAATAAGTATTTTGCGTCAGTCTTCACAGTGGAAGACATGAGTAATATCCCAACAATTAAGGAGAGTCAGGGGGCAGAGTTGAGTATGGTAGGCATTACAAAAGAGAAAGTGCTAGAAAAGCTAAAAGGTCTAAAAATTGATAAATCTCCTGGCCCCGATGGGCTGCATCCTAGAGTTCTGAGGGATGTGGCTGAGGAAATAGCGGAGGCGTTGGTTGTGATCTTTCAAAAGTCACTGGAGTCAGGGGAAGTCCCAAAAGATTGGAAAATCGCTGTTGTAACCCCCTTGTTTAAGAAAGGATCAAGGCAAAAGGTGGAAAATTATAGGCCGATTAGCCTAACCTTGGTTGTTGGTAAAATTCTAGAATCTATCGTTAAGGATGAGATTTCTAAATTCTTGGAAGTGCAGGGTCGGATTAGAACAAGTCAGCATGGATTTAGTAAGGGGAGGTCATGTCTGACAAACCTGTTAGAATTCTTTGAAGAGGTAACAGGTAGGTTAGACCAGGGAAACCCAGTGGATGTTATCTATCTACACTTCCAAAAGGCCTTTGATAAGGTGCCTCACGGGAGGCTGCTGAGTAAGGTGAGGGCCCATGGTGTTCGAGGTGAGTTACTGGCATGGATTTAGGATTGGCTGTCTGACAGAAGGCAGAGAGTTGGGATAAAAGGCTCTTTTTCGGAATGGCAACTGGTGACAAGTGGTGTCCCGCAGGGTTCAGTGTTGGGGCCGCAGCTGTTCACTTTATATATTAATGATCTGGATGAAGGGACTGGAGGCATTCTGGCGAAGTTTGCCGATGATACAAAGTTGGGTGGACAGGCAGGTAGTACGGAGGAGGTGGGGAAGCTGCAGAATGATTTAGACGGTTTAGGAGAGTGGTCCAGGAAATGGCTGCTGAAATTCAACGTGAGCAAATGCGAGGTCTTGCACCTTGGAAAAAAGAATACAGGCATGGACTATTTTCTGAACAGTGAGAAAATTCATAAAGCCAAAGTACAAAGGGATCTGGGAGTGCTAGTACAGGATTCTCTAAAGGTTAACTTGCAGGTTGAGTCTGTGATTAAGAAAGCGAATGGAATGTTGTCATTTATCTCAAGAGGGTTGGAATATAAAAGCAGTGATGTGCTTCTGAGACTTTATAAAGCTCTAGTTACGCCCCATTTAGAATACTGTGTCCAATTTTGGGCCCCACACCTCAGGAAGGACATACTGGCACTGGAGCGTGTCCAGCGGAGATTCACACGGATGATCCCTGGAATGGTAGGCCTAACATACGATGAACGGCTGAGGATCCTGGGATTGTATTCATTAGAGTTTAGAAGGTTGAGGGGAGATTGAATAGAAACTTACAAGATAATGCATGGCTTGGAAAGGGTGGACGCTGGGAAGTTGTTTCCGTTAGGTGGGGATACTAGGACCCGTGGGCACAGCCTTAGAATTAGAGGGGGTCAATTTAGAACGGAAATGAGGAGACATTTCTTCAGCCAGAGAATGGTGGGCCTGTGGAATTCATTGCCACGGAGCGCAGTGGAGGCTGGGACGTTGAATGTCTTCAAGGCAGAGATTGATAAATTCTTGATCTCGCAAGGAATCAAGGGCTACGGGGAGAGTGCGGGTAAGTGGAGTTGAAATGCCCATCAGCCATGATTAAATGGCGAAGTGGACTCGATGGGTCGAATGGCCTTACTTCCACTCCTATGTTTTATGGTCTTATGGTCTTAAGTGAATGGACGAAGATGTGGTAAATGAAGTAAAATGTGAAGTTCTTCACTTTGGCAGCTGGAAATTAAAAGAAACATATTACCTAAATAGTGAGAGAGTGCAAAGCTCTAAGATGTAAAATAATGTGGATATCCTGATGTATGATCACTGATTTGTAGGCTAGTACAGCAAATAATTAAGAAAGTTAATAGAATGGTGTTGCCAATTGTGTGAGTAGAATACTAAGGTTATGCTTCAGTTATACTGGCATTAGTAAGACCATATGTTGTTGAGTTGAGTTGAGTCGTATTTCTGGTTCTGGCACACTCTGACGTCACCAAAACAGGCTCTAAAACACAAAGAGATTCCTCATACCAAAATCAAACATGTCGTCCCAGGCCTGAAGGTGCTGCTTCCAAAATGGCAGCCAGTTCCTCATCCACTTAGGTAACATTTCGCAGTAGCCCAGCGCACGGAACATAGCCTCGACAGAATTGATGAATTTCTGCGTTTCTTCTGGAACCTTCTCCTGCAGACAGCCCAGGCGGATCTCAAACAGGATAGCAGCAATTACTGTTCAACATGAGGGGCATCACCATTAGCTCTCACCGGTAACCAGCCACTGCCTCACTAGATAGATGATTAAATTGACTCGTTACGCTAAAGGGAGGGGGAAACACCCAACAGATAATCCATTAAGACATAGGAGCAGAAGTACACCATTCAGCCGATTTGGTCTTCTCCTCCATTCAGAGCATTGATGGCTGATCTGATAATGCTCAACTCTACTTTCCTGCCTTTTCCCCATAACCCTCGATTGCCTTCAAACTCAGAACATTAGCCTGGTACCTCCGGGTCCATTACCAATATGCCACTGGTGTCACAATCACTCAAGATGTAAAGATGTAAGAGTGGAACCAGGTAAAAGTGGTACCGACAAGATAGTTTCTCCTGCCCTGAAAATAATTCAGATGGATTTGTGGGAAAAACAGCCCCTTTGCTGGGAAACTAGCCTCATTTCCACTGCCCCCCCACCCCACCCCACCCCACCCCACCCCCACACCTGCCCCCACCAGTGCTGTGGTCCAGTAGCCCAGCAGTGGCCTCACCTTCAAAGGTGTACTTCTGCAGTTCCTTGGTAATGTTGTGCACCATGACCCCAGATCCACTTGCCGAGCGCAGATTCTGGATTCGGTTGATGAAATCAGTTGCTACCTCGTTGATAACACCGTGATATAGTATAGCGTCCTGTGGCTTCAGCATCCTTTTGTTGAGCAAGGCCCGCAGTCTGTACCACTCCTCACCCTCCCTGGGTAGGGGAAAGACCAGGGAGACTTAAAGGAGATCATTGATTTGTTCGTGGCTGCTTCTTAACATGATGGAATCAACAAGGCACTACGCCGCATTATGGTCTTAAGATTTCAAGGCTGACACAGACAGATCTTTAATCAGGAAGGGAATCAAGGGTTACGGGGAAAAGACGGAACAGTGCAGCTGAGGATTATCAGATCAACCATGATCTGAGCTGATAGCACAGTGGCTCAGTGGTTAGCACTGTAGTGTCACAGCACCAGGGACCCAGGTTCAATTCCACCCTCAGGCACCTGTCAGTGTGGAGTTTGCACATTGTCTGTGTGGGTTTCCTCCAAGTGCTCCAGTTTCCTCCCACAGCCCAAAGATTTACAGGTTAGATGGATTGCCCATGCTAGTGTGCAGGTTAGGTGGGTCAGCCCATGGGAAATGCAGGGTTGCAGGGACACTCTTCAGAAGGTCAGTATGAACTCAATTGGCCAAATGGCCTGCTTCCACACTGTAGGGATTCGATGATCTGATTGAATGGCAGAACAGAGTCAATGGGCCAAATGGTCTCATTTAGGTTCAATATTGGTCTATGCAAAATAAAACTTTAATAAACCTGATCAATTTTTAAAAATTCATTCACAGGATGAGGGTATCGTTGACCGGGCAGCATTTATTGTGCATCCCTAATTACCCAGAGGGCAGTTAAGAGTCAACCACATTGCTGTGGGTCTGGAGTCACACGTAGGCCAGACCAGGTAAGGATGGCATATTCCTTCACTAAAGGACATTAGAGAACCAGATGGGTTTTTCCAGCAATTGACAATGGACTCATGGTCATCGTTAGACTCTTAATTCCAGATATGTATAAGATTGAAATTCCACCATCTGCTGAGGCGGGGTTTGAACCCATGTCCCGAGAACATTAGAGATAAAAGGTACTGCAGATGCTGGAGAATCCGAGACAAGAAGGTGTGGAGCTGGATGAACACAAGCAGCATCATAGGAGCAGGAAAGCTTGACGTTTCGGGCCTAGACCCTTCATCAGAAATGGGGGAGGGGAGGGGGGTTCTGAAATAAATAGGGAGAGCGGGGGAGGTGGATAGAAGATGGAGAGAGGAGAAGATAGGTGGAGAGGAGGCAGACAAGTCAAAGAGGCGGGGATGGAGCCAGTAAGGGTGAGTGTAGGTGGGGAGGTAGGGAGGAGATGGGTCAGTCCAGGGAGGACGGACAGGTCAAGGGGCGGAATGAGGTTAGTAGATAGGAGATGGGGATGGGGCTTGAGGTGGGAGGAGGGGGTAGGTGGGAGAAAGGACAGGTTAGGGAGGCGGAGATGAGCTGGGCTGGTTTTGGGATGCGGTTGGGGGAGGGGAGATTTTGAAGCTTGTGAAATCCACATTGATGCCATTGGGCTGCAGGGTTCCCAGGCTGAATATGATTTGCTATTCCTGCAGCCTTCAGGTGGCATCATTGTGGCATTGCAGGAGGCCCAGGATGGACATGTCGTCTGAGGAATGGGAGGGCGAGTTGAAATGGTTCGTGACTGGGAGGTGCAGTTGTTTGTTGCGAACTGAGCGCAGGTGTTCTGCAAAGCGGTCCCCAAGCCTCTGTTTGGTTTCCCCGATGTAGAGGTAGCCACAACGGGTACAGCGGATGCAGTATACCACATTAACAGATGTGCAGGTGAACATCTGCTTGATGTGGAAAGTCTTCTTGGGGCCTGGGATTGGGGTGAGGGAGGAGGTGTGGGGGCAGGTGTAGCACTTCCTGCGGTTGCAGGGAAAAGTGCTGGGTGTGGTGGGGCTGGAGGGGAGTGTGGAGCGGACAAGGGAGTCACGGAGAGAGTGGTTCCTCCGGAAAGCAGATAAGGGTGGGGAGGGAAAAATGTCTTTGGTGGTGGGGTCGGATTGCAGATGGCGGAAGTGTCGGAGGATGATGCGTTGGATCCAGAGGTAGGTGGGGTGGTACGTGAGGATGAGGGGGATTCTTTTTTGGTTGTTTTTGCGGGGACGGGGTGTGAGGGATGAGTTGCGGGAAATGCGGGAGACACGGCCGAGGGCGTTCTTGACCACTGCGGGGGGGATGTTGCGGTCCTTGAAGAATGAGGACATCTGAGATGTGCGGGAGTGGAATGCCTCATCCTGGGAGCAGATGCGGCGGAGGTGAAGGAATTGGGAATAGGGGATGGCATTTTTGCAGGAAGGTGGGTGGGAGGAGGTGTATTCCAGGTAGCTGTAGGAGTCGGTGGGTTTGAAATGGACATCGGTTTCTAGGTGGTCACCCGAGATGGAGACAGAGAGGTCCAGGAAGGAGAGAGAGGTGTTAGAGATGGTCCAGGTGAACTTAAGGTTGGGGTGGAAGGTGTTGGTGAAGTGGATGAACTGTTCGAGCTCCTCGTGGGAGCACGAGGCGGCGCCGATACAGTCATCAATGTAACGGAGGAAGAGGTGGGGTTTAGGGCCAGTGTAGGTACGGAAGAGGGATTGTTCCATGTAACCTACAAAGAGGCAGGCATAGCTTGGGCCCATGCGGGTACCCATGGCCTCCCCCTTTGTCTGTAGGAAATGGGAGGAATTGAAAGAGAAGTTGTTGAGGGTGAGGACGAGTTCGGCTAAGCGGATGAGGATGTCAGTGGAGGGGGATTGGTCAGGTCTGCGGGACAGGAAGGAGCGGAGGGCCTTTAGGCCATCTGTATGGGGAATACAGGTGTCTAGGGACTGGACGTCCATAGTAAAAATGAGGTGTTGGGGACCGGGGAATTGGAAGTTCTGGAGGAGGTGGAGGGAGTGGGTGGTGTCACGGACGTAGGTAGGGAGTTCCTGGATCAAGGGGGTGAAAATGGAGTCTCGGTAGGTGGAGATGTGTTCGGTGGGGCAGCAGCAGGCGGAGACAATGGGTCGACCAGGGCATTCAGGTTTGTGAATTTTGGGAAGGAGATAGAAGCGGGCGGTGCAGGGTTGGGGAACAATGAGGTTGGAGGCAGTGGGTGGGAGGTCACCTGAGGTGATGAGGTTGTGGATGGTTTGGGAGATGATGGTTTGGTGCTCGGGGGTGGGGTCATGATCCAGGGGGCGGTAGGAGGAGGTGTCGGAGAGTTGGCACCTGGCCTCGGCGATGTAGAGGTCGTTTTGCTGGTTTATCGAGAGAATGGTTCAGAACTGAAGAAGGGTCATTGGACCTGAAACATTAACTCAGCTTTCTCTCCACAGATGCTGCTGGACATGCTGAGTTTTTCCAGCAATTTTTCTAATTTTGTTTCTGATTTCCATCATCTGCAGTTCTTTGGTTTTTTGATCATAACTTAGAGTCATAGTGTAATAGAGCCATACAGCACAAGAAACGGACCCTTTGGTCCAACTCGTCCATGCCAACCAATATCCTAAATTAATCTAGTCCCATTTGCCAGCATTTGGCCCATTTCTCTCTTAAACCCTTCCTATCCATATACCCATCCAGATACCATTTGAATGTTGTAATTGTACCAGCCTCCACCACTCCCTCTGGCAGCTCATTCCAAATGCACCATTCTCTGCATGAAAAAGTTATCCCTTAGGTCCCTTTTAAATGTTTCCCCTTTCATCTTAAGCCTACGCCATCTTGTTTTCGACTCCCCCACCCTAGGAAAAAAAATCTTGTCTATTCACCCTATCCATGCCCCTCATAATTTTATAAACCCTACAATGTTACCCCCACCGTCTGACACTGCAGGGAAAATAGCCCCAGCCTATTCAGCCTCTCCCTATAGTTCAAACCCTCCAACCCTGGAAATATCCCTGTAAATCTTTTCTGAACCCTCTCAAGTTTCACAACATCTTTCCTATAACAAGGAGACCATAATTGCACACAGTATTCCAAAAGTGGCCTCACCCTTGTCCTGTACAGCCGCAACGTGACCTCCCAACTCCTGCGCACTGTCCAATAAATGCAAGCAAACACTTTCATCACCGCCCTGTCTACCTGTGACTTCATTTTCAAGGAACTATAAACCCGCACTCCAAGGTCTCTTTGTTCAGCAACTCTCCCCAGGACCTTACCATTAGGTGTATAAGTCCTGCCCTGATTTGCCTTTCCAAAATACAGCATCTCACGTTTATCTAAATTATACTCCATCTGCCATTCCTTCTTTGTTCTTGCAATATATGTCCCTATTGATGAAGCCCAGGGTTTTATTTAAACTTCTCTCAACTATGTTTACATTTCCACTCACTTCCTCTTCATAAATTGAGAAAGTTTGCTATTTGTTTTGTTGACTCCAGATTCCCTTCTACACCTATCGCTTTCCCAGCGTTTCTTTGTTGCTTTTGAGAATTTGTTCAGTCCACTGGGATCTCGACTTCTCAAGTTTGTGTAAGCCTTATATTTCAGCCATCTCTTACCTCACTGGGTGCCTGAAGTTGCTTGTTAGCTGGGGCTTCTGTCTTTTAGAGGTGTCCACCATTTTGTTTTCTATCAAATATTTCTCTGAATTTTTCCCATTATTTGTGGATTTTTCATTGATATTTCAGCCCAATAGATATGGTCAGCTCCCACCTTCAAACCCAACATCAAATTCATTCATATTCTGATCGCCATGAACTACTTGTTCCCTAGACATCAGATTATTAACCAGTTTGTACTTTATGATTCATCACTAAATCGAGAAAAGCCTGTTTAATTCTAAAATAAATTGTTGCAGCATATCACTTAAAGGAAGGAACAAATTACTGTAGATGCTGGAATCTGTACTGAAATCAACAAATGCTGGAGATCCCAGCGGGTCAGGCAACATCCATGGAGAGAGAGAGAGAGCAAGCTAACGTTTCGAGTCTAGATGACTCTTCATCAGAGCTGAAGTGAAGTGTGGACAGGACAGGCATTTATGCTATACTGGTTGGGGGGGGTGTGGATTGGGGAGGTGCGTGTGCGCGTTGTGGGGTGGTGTAGGGTAGTGGCTGTAGGGTGCTGGTGGAGAAAAGATGTCAATAGCTCAGATTAAGTGATCAGAATGTGAGAATGGCAAAGCAATGGTATGTCTACCTGCCAGACCGAAAAGGACAGTAACTGGGATGGTGGCAGGGGAGAGAGGAATGATAACAAGCTAAAAGGAAGGGAAGGAATGTTCACAACACCTTTAAATTGTGAATAACTGTGCAGCTCACTCTCCCTGATATAAAACAACTGCTGATGCTGCAGCTCAGAAACAAAAACAGAAATTTCTGGAGAAACTCTGACGTGGAGGTGCCAGTTTTGGACTGGGGTGGATAAGATCAGAAATCACACCATTTATAGTCCGACAGGTCTTTTTGAAGACACAAGTTTTCAGAGTCAGGCTCCTTCTCCAGGTGTTAGTGGGAGAGGTAGTATCAGATGCAGAATTTACAAGCAGAAGATCAAAGGGCCATCAAACTGATGCGGCGTTGAACAAACTTATGATGGCTGTTAAATCTTCAATTAGTTACTAAGGATTAGTATGCAAATTCCCAAATTTCTTTCAGGTCACTGCCCTGAGATAACTAAAGGTTTTATGAGTTCCCTCAGTATGCCCGAGGTGTCATCCCAGGTCAGACAATGCATTTTGGGTGTGAGGCCATGTGTAGAATCTGGCTTTGTATCAACTTGGGAGTCAGACTGGTTTTATTTCCAAAGTAGGAATTTATAAAATGCCATGTTGTTTGTGTGGCAAAGAAAGAGAGAGAGACACACACATACACACCGCATACTGAGGGAACTCATAAAACCTTGAGTTATCTCAGGGCAGTGACCTGAAAGAAATTTGGGAATTTGCGTACTAATCCATTTGCAGATTTGTATTTGCAGGTACATTCTATTTTGTTCAAAAAGCACACCATTTATAGACAGTCAATGTGATTTTTGACCTGGAGAAACTGAGCAGGTCTGGCGGTGTCAGCACAGGGAGAAAGCAGAGTTAACAATTCGAGTCCAGTCACCCTGCTTCAGGACTGAGCTTACTCTGCGGTTGCTTATAGATGCTGCCAGACTTGTTGAGTGTCTCCAGCGGTTTCTGTTTATATTTCATCCCTGCTGACAGTGAGGTTCAGGATGAGGCTGACTTACGCAGTAATGAGACCATTCGCCAGTTCCCGTACTTTTCGTTGTTCTTTCCAGTGGCTGTCAGCCATCCGCATGGGATACTTCCCTTCCTGACGCAAAACTTGTTCAATCAAGCTGTTTTCAGCCACATTCACGTTGGGCCCCATTCTCCACAATGGCCCAAACATGTTCTGTTCTATTATCTAACAAAGCAAATGTTAATTATCAGATTTGCAAACAGAATTTAGGCTCCTAACATATGTTTAACTCCTTACCATATTTATGTGCAAAGGTGACCTGCAATAACTCATCAGTCTATATTCTTTTGGGAGAATTATTCAGAATCACAGGGTCATCACAATAAAGAAGGTGATCATTCAGCCCACTGGTCTGTGTTGGCTCTGTGAGCATTTGCACTTAATGCCAATTTCCTATATTTAACCGTAACCCCTTACATGGTTTCTGTCATTTTTTGGCATGTAGGTCTTGCTGGTTATACCAGCATTCACTGCCATCCCTAATTGTCCCTTTGAAACGAGTGGACTTTTAGGGCATTTCAGAGGGCAGTTAAGAGTAAACCAAATTGCTGTGGGTCTGAAGTCACATATATTCCAGATCAAGTAAGGACGGCAGATTTCCTTCCTGAAAGGACATTGGTGAACTAGATAGGGATTTCCAACAAATTGACATAAGATTATAACTATGTGTCTGCCCATAAGGAGGTGAAGGGAATCCTCCTTCCCCTTGATCCCCTGTCCCAAGTGAGTCCCAGTCTTTCCCCCGTGCCCCAGGTGAGACTCTGGCCCGTCTACCCCTGCCCCAGGTATGTCTCTGGCCTCTCTACCCGTACCACAGATGTGTCTGCAGTCTCTCTCCTCCTCCCCCAGTTGACTGCCTGGTCTCTCTCCCCCTCCCCGAGGTGACTGTCTGGTCTCTCTCCCCCTCCCTGAGGTGACTCTCTGGTCTCTCTCCCCCTCCCCCAGGTGAGTGTCTGGTCTCTCTCCCCCCCCACCCCAGGTGAGTGTCTGGTCTCTCTCCCACTCCCCGAGGTGACTCTGGTCTCTCTCCCCCTCCTCCAGGTGACTCTCTGGTCTCTCCCTCCCTGCCCCAGGTGAGTGTCTGGTCTCTCTCCCCCTCCCCCAGTCGACTGCCTGGTCTCTCTCCCCCTCCCCGAGGTGACTCTCTGGTCTTGCACCCCCTCTCCCAGGTGACTGTCTGGTCTCCCACTGCCCCAGGTGACTGTCTGGTCTCCCACTGCCCCAGGTGAGTGTCTGGTCTCCCTCCCCCTCCCCCAGGTGACTCTCTGGTCTCCCTCCCCCTCCCGCAGGTGACTCTCTGGTCTCTTTCCCCCTGCCCCAGGTGACTCTCTGGTCTTACACCCCCTGCCCCAGGTGACTGTCTGGTCTTTCTCCCCCTCCCCCAGGTGAGCTTCCGCTCCCCATTTACCTGGAACAGGTGTAACTTTTTGAAGTATCCCCTGATGAAGAGCCAGTAGAAAATGCTCCATCTACTGTGTCCTGGCATAGCCTGTAGGGGTTTGGAGCGGAGGGCTGTGCTTTCTGCGGATGCAGATATGTTTGAACAGTGTCTGACATCAGAGTGACCACAGACAGCAGAGTACCAAGCTGGGATAACTGACCAATCCCATCGCACGTAGATTCCCCTGCTCAGCACAGGTCTCATCACAGAAAACATTCTCAAGCTTCACAAAGATGTAATCAAATGCTGAAAAGCTGTCACGTTGCACAATATATACTAATCTCTACCTCGCGCCTGTACCAGGGTCCTAGTGCTCAAAGGCTCAGTATACTTATTGAGAATTCGGGCGTAAAAGATTGGCAACTTTGGTTTGAAATTTTACCTCTTAAAAGCTCATCTTCCCACCACTCACTCAGTCAGTCCCCTGTTGAGAACTTCTCCCTTAATCTCAGTGTGTCACAATCAGATCCCTCAGTCAAGATCCTGGGTTCAAGACCAGTCTCGTAGCAAACCTCATTTATACTGACTACTGAGGGATTGCCGCACTGTCGGAGGGTCAGTCCTGAGGGAGTGCCGCAGTGTCGGAGGGTCAGCGCTGAGCGAGTGCCGCACTGTCGGAGGGTCAGTGCTGAGTGAGCGCCGCACTGTCGGAGGGTCAGTGCTGAGGGAATGCCGCACTGTCGGAGGGTCAGTGCTGAGGGAGCACCGCACTGTCGGAGGGTCAATGCTGAGGGAGCGCCGCACTGTTGGAGGGTCAGTGCTGAGGGAGTGCCGCACTGTCGGAGGGTCAGTGCTGAGGGAGTGCCGCACTGTCGGAGGGTCAGTACTGAGGGAGTGCCGCACTGTCAGAGGGTCAGTGCTGAGAGAGTGCCATACTGTCGGAGGGCCAGTATTGAGAACTAAGCCTCTCATTTAAGGAAGGATGTGCTGGGATTGGAGCATGTCCAGAGGAGGTTTACTGGAATGATGCTGGGGATGAGGGGCTTGTCATATTCAGACTCTGGGTCTAAAGATGAGGGGAGATCTAATTGAAACTTACAGAATACTGAGGAGCCTAGATAGAGTGGGTGTGGAGAAGATGTTTCCACTCGCAGAAGAGACTAGGACACAAGGCCACAGCATCAGAGTGAAGGGATGGCCCTTTAGAACCGAGATGAGGAGGAATTTCTTCAGCCAGAGGGTGGTGAATCTGTGGTATTCATTGTCACAGAGGACTGTGGAGGACAAATCATTGAGTATATTTAAGTCAGAGATACATAGGTTCTTGATTGGTAAGGAGTTCAAGGCTTACAGGGAGAAGGCAAGATACTGAGGTTAAGCAAGATATCAGCCATGATTGAATAGCAGAGCAGATTCATTGGGCTGAATGGCCTAATTCTGCTCTGATATTTAATAGTGTTGTGGCGTTACAGTTCTATGTGCTCTCCCACCGTGTGTATTGTGTGTGTCTGGACAATAAGCGTAGAGCAGAGTGGGGTTCACTAGATCGATTCCAGAGACAAGGGGTTTGTCGTATGAAGACAGATTGAGCAGTTTAGACCAATAATCTCCAGAGGTTAGAAGAATGAGAGGAGATCTCATTGAGGTCTATAAGAGGCTAAAGGGGATTGACAAAGTAGATGTAGAGAAGATACTTCCTCATTCCTCATCACTTTAGGATAAAGGGGGCAGATTTAAAAAGGAGATAAATCTGTGGAATTCACTGTCCCAGAGTGTGGTGGATTGTGGGACATTGAGTGAATTTAAGGAGGAGACAGACAGATTTTTAATTAGTAATGGGGTTGAAGGGCAATGGAGTGTGGATAGGAAAGTAGATTTGAGGCCAAGATGAGATCAGTGATGATCGTATTAAATGGTGGGGCAGGCTCAAGAGACTGAACGGCTTGCGAATTCTTATGCTTTTATGAATGATGGTGCAATATTTGTATGATTCAATCTTGATCCTGTTTCAGCATCCACTTACTCAGGGACATTGTGAAGTAGCCAGGGCTACGATCTGAACTGGAGATGCCTGCTCTCTAAGCCCAGGGTTTTGTTCTGGTTAAGAACAGGCAGTGAACTCAGCCCAGTACAGGAAGGTGGAAGCTGAGGTTAGTTTATGTAGCATTAAAAAAAACACGTCTATTGTGACCAGTGGGCCATGTAATGATTTGGAGATGAACTGGAACTTGAAAACCCAACAGCATGCAAAGTCCGAGATAACAAGCATGGAGCTGGATGGACACAGCAGGTCAAGCAGCATCATAGGAGCAGGAAAACTTGACGTTTGAGTTTAGGCCCGAAACGTCAAGTTTTCCTGCTCCTATGATGCTGCTTGACCTGCTGTGTTCATCCAGCCCCACACCTTGTTATCTACAGTTCTAGTTGCCCTGCTATGGGAAGGATGTTATTAAACTGGTGAGGATTCAGAAAAGATTTACAAGGATGTTACCAGGGCTGGAGGCTTTGAGTTATCAGGATTGGCTGTGATCTTTTTCCTCACTGGAGCATAGGAAGTTGAGGGGTGACATTATAGAAGTTTATAAAATTATGAGGGGCATAGATAAGGCAAATAGCAAAAGGTTTTTTTTCCCTAGGGTGGGGTAGTTCAAAACTAGGGGGGCATACTTTTAAGGTAAGAGGAGAAAGATTTAAAAGGGACCTGAAGGCATTTTTTTCACACGGAGGGTGGTTCGTACGTGGAATGAACTGCCAGAGGAAGTGGTAGATGCAGGTACAGTTACAACACTTACAAGACATTTGAAAAGGTACATGAGTAGGAAAGGCTTAGAGGGACATGGGCCAAATGCAGGCGAATGGGACTAGTTTAGTTTTGGAAATTTAGTCAGATTGGACAAATTGGACTGAAGGGTCTGAATATAATCAAGTCACCGTGCAAAATCCCCACCAAGCTACTCACCATCCCGACTTGGAAATATAACGCCGTTTGTTCAGTGTTGTTGGGTTAAAATACTCTTTGTTCTTACAATCTATACCACAAACTGATCAAGGCAAGTGTCCCACATGCCACCTCAACCACCTTGCCATATTAACCTGCCCTCCTCCCTTCAGGGATCCCTCTGTTCCTCTGAACTTCCTGGTTCCCTGCCATTCATTGAGTGCTCCCTTGCCTTGTTCCTTCTTCACCTCTCCTTTCTCAGGGTTAGATTCCATCTGATACTGACCTGCCCATCTGACCAATCCTTTTCAATCTTCCTGTAACCTCACACCCTCCCTCCTTATTGTCAGCCACTAAAGCCAATCTCTGATTCATTTGGAAATTTATTTATCACACCACCACACATTCTCATCTGCATCAGTAAGGGACCCACATTGATTCCTGTGATATGCAAAGCACACCAGGCTCCAGTCACACAAATAGCCTTCCACCCTCTGTCTCCTGTCACTAAGCCAATTTCGAATCCAACTTGCCAAGTCACATAGCTTTTACATTTTTCAACGGTTTCCAACTTGTCAAAGTTTTTGCTGAAGCCCATATAAAAATCTAAGAATGTAAAAACTACATGAACTACCTCACCCTTATCTACACACCTAGTCACATCCTCAAAAAATTCAATCAGATTCGTAAGGTATGACCTCCCTCTGACAAAGCCATGCTGACTACCCAGATCAAACCTTGATTCTCCAAGTCGATAACAAGGTGTAGAGCTGGATGAACACAGCAGGCCAAGCAGCATCAGAGGAGCAGGAAAGTTTGACGTTTTGGGCCTAAACCCTTCTTCTTGCCCTGCTGTGTTCATCCAGCTCTACACCTTGTTATCTCAGATTCTCCAGCATCTGCAGTTCCTACTATCTCTCTAAGTGGAAATTGTTTCTCTCGTCAAAATTTTCTCCAATTGTTTCTCTACCACTGATGTGAGACTCCCTGGTCTTTAGTTCCCTGGTCTATTTCTACCTCCCTCTTGTAAAATCGAACCACATTAGCTGTCGTCTAGGCCTCTGGCACCTCCCCCTGTCGTCAGAAGTGATTTGAAAATTTAGGTCAGGACCCCTGTAGTTTCCTCCCTCATCTCCCACTGCAGCCTGGGATGCAAACCATCTGGGCCTGGGGATTTGTCTACTTTTAAGCCCACCAAAATTTCCAATACCTCTTCACTTTTTATACCAATCTGCACAAGAACCTCACAGTCCCTCTTCCTGAATTCCGCACCTACATCTTCCTTCTCCTAAGTGAAGACAGATATGAAGTTCTTGTTTAATACCCAACCAATGACCTCAGTTTTTCGCACAGATTGCACCCCCCCCCACTTGGTCCCTAATGGGCCCTACTCTTCCCCGGGTTGTCCTCTTCCCTTTGATATACTTAGAGAATATTTTGAAACCCTCCTGAATTTTACTCACCAGTGTCTCTCGGCATCTCTCAGCCTGGTCTCTTGGTGTCTCTCAGCCTGGTCTCTCGGTATCGCTCAGCCTGGTCTCTCGGTGTCTCTCAGCCTGGTCCCTCGGTATCTCTCAGCCTGGTCTCTCGGTGTCTCTCAGCCTGGTCTCTCGGTATCTCTCAGACTGGTCTCTCGGTATCTCTCAGCCTGGTCCCTCGGTATCTCTCAGCCTGGTCCCTCGGTGTCTCTCAGCCTGGTCCCTCGGTGTCTCTCAGCCTGGTCTCTCAGTGTCTCTCAGCCTGGTCCCTCGGTATCTCTCAGCCTGGTCCCTCGGTGTCTCTCAGCCTGGTCCCTCGGTGTCTCTCAGCCTGGTCTCTCGGTATCTCTCAGACTGGTCTCTCGGTATCTCTCAGTCTGGTCTTGGTGTCTCTTAGCCTGGTTTCTCGGTATCTCTCAGCCTGGTCTCTTGTCAGCATGTCAGCCGGCCTCTCAGCGGCTCATGGCAGTGTTTCGGCTCAGCGTGCGAATGGAACCTGCCCAGGCATAATTCTGAGGCACCGGAGGGTGATTGGAGAGATGGCAGCTTCCACAGCAGCGACGGTATCTGCAGTGGTGGTGTCGAGAACAGTCAGCTGAGGTATCCCAGAGAGTGAGATAAGCAGAAACTCATCAAAGACTATTGAACTTTTAACTTATGCCTTTACTTTCCTAGTTTAAACTACGAAGTGCTTCAATGTTAATTCTCACCTTTTTTCTTTATTTTTTCTGCTATTTTATGAAGTAATTCTTAACTTTTAACCCCCATTTCTCTTACTACTTTGTAACTAAGTTTTTGTTCCTTGGTACCTTATACCAAAGATGGTGCCTCTTGTAGTGACATTACACCTGATGGATTGGTTAATTTTATTGTCACATGTACTGAAATACAGTGAAAAGCTTTGTTTACGAGCGGTACAGGCAGATCACAGAGAGCAAAGGATATACAGATCACAAAGACTTAGAGGCATACAGGTTACATTATTTGAGGCTAGAGTCCATCCATCAGTCTGATAACGGCCAGGAAGAAGCTGTTCCTGAACCTGCTCGTGCATTTGTTCAGGTTTCTGTATCTACTGCCGGACGGAAGAGGGTGTAAGAGATGATTACCGGGCATGATGGTCTTTGATGATGTTGGCCGCCTTTCTGTGGCAGCAAGCCATGTAAATGGAGTCCGTGGATGGTAGAGATAGTAGGAACTGCAGATGCTGGAGAATCTGACATAACAAGGTGTAGAGCTGGATGAACACAGCAGGCCAAGCAGCATCAGAGGAGCAGGAAAGCTGACGTTTTGAAGGGTCTAGGCCCAAAACATCAGCCTTCCTGCTCCTCTGATGCTGCTTGGCCTGCTGTGTTCATCCAGCTCTACACCTTGTTATCCATGGATGGAAGGTTGGCTTCAGTGATGGTCTGGGCTGTGCACACCACCTTCTATAGTTTCTTACGTTTCTGGGCAGAGCAGTTGCTGTACCAGGCCGTTATGCACCTGGACAGTTTTGTTTTCTATTCATTTTTTGTGGGATGTGGGTGTCTCTGGCTGGGCCCAGCATTTATTGCCCGTCCCTAGTTGCCCCTTGAGAAGGTAGGGGTGAGCTGCCTTCTTGAACCGCTGCAGTCCTCCTGCTGTGGTTTGACACACAATGCCCTTAAGGGAGGGAATTCCCTAATTGCCCAGAGGGCAGTTGAGAGTCAACCACATTGCTGTGTGTCTGGAGTCACATGTAGGTCAGACCAGGTAAGGATGGCAGTTTCTTTCCCTAATGTACATTAGTGAACCAGATGGGTTTATCCTGACAATCGACAATGGATTCATGGTCTTCATTAGATTCTTAATTCCAGATATTTATTGAATTCAAATTCCACCATCTGCCGTGGCAGGATTTGGACATGGGTCCTCAGAACATTATCCAGGTCTCTGGATTAACAGTCCAGACAATCACTCGCCTTTCTGAGTTGAAGGATTGAGGATTCAAGTCCCATACATTAGTAATGACTGCTGTACTGTCATAGTAGAGATCTTTTGAATGAAACACTTCAACCAGTCTTCCTTATCTAGTGGATGGAAAAGATGTCACGGCCACTATTTCAAAGAGGATCCCTACACGCAATGCTGGTTAATATTCATCCCTCAAACAACTGTAGCAGTAACAGAATCTGAACAACATCACGTGACTCCAGACCCACTGTCAATGTGGTCGACTCTTAACTGCCCCCCTGGGCAATTAGGGATGGGCAATAAATGCTGCCTGGCCAGTGACACCCTCATCCTGTGAATGACTAAAGGTAAAAAAAAACTCTGGTGCAGTACTTGGGAAGTGCTGCGCTGCCACAGATGCTGCCTTTCTGGTGAAATGTTAGACAGGGACCCTATGAGGCCTCAGAAGTGAGTGTAAAATATCCCAAAGCACCATTTTGGATAGCAGAGGAATCTTTGTCAATATTTATCATGATTTTAACTTCTTCCTATATTGCCACCACAGCCCTAATGCAAAGGTACTTGTTTATTCTTTGGGCACCTGTCCCTAATTGCCCTTGAGGAGTGGCAGTGAGCCATCTTCCTAAACCACCGCTGTCCATTTTTCTGTAGCCAGTTTATTACAGCCGAGTGGCTTGCTAGACCATTTTTGAGGGCACTTAACTATTAACCACTTTTGTGTAACGGCATTGGGACCCAGGAGCAAGTTTGCAATGATGCACGGAACAGCATATCAGTGGGTATAAATCCCACAGTGTGGGTGGAGCTAGAAAAATCTCAGTTGAAGACACACTGGAACTGAAGAGCATATGAAGAAGATAGATGAGTTAACAATACCAATAATAAAAATAAATAATTAATAATTAGCAATAAGAACCAAACCTAATATATCTAAAGATGACCATGTACAACAGCATTTGGTTTAAAAATATCATCAACAGTGTCACTTTGAAAAGTAAAACTTATGACAGATCTTGAATTTGCCTTCACCTTGACCAGAGTGTATTGGATCCAGACTCATAACATGGCAGTAAATATTGTACACTTAAATCTGCCTGGTAAAAGTGGAAGATTTCCTTCCCTAAACAGCATTCGTGTTATAGAATGCATCCACATTTCTATGTTCATCATGTTGTAGGAACTAACTGTGCTAATGAACGTAGCCTGGCTGCCTTTTAGAGTCAAAACTACTCAGTCTGGTGTTTGTCTGGTGTTGTAAACATGATGTGGTCATAGATTAATTTGTTTGACGTATTGTTGTCACATGTACCGAGATACAGTGAAAAGTGTTGTTTTGCGTGCTTTACAGGTAGATAGTACCATACAAAATGCAACAGGGAAGCAGACCAGAGTGCAGGACACAGTGTTACAGCCACAGAGAAGGTGCAGAAAGAGAGATCAGAAATAACATATGAGAGACAAAAACAGAAGGTGCTGGAAAAGCTCAACAGGTCTGGCAGCATCACTGGCAAGAAATCAGAGTTAGTCCTGAAGAAGGGTCCATAAGACTATAAGACATAGGAACAGAAATTAGGCCATTCTGCCCATCGAGTCTGCTCCACCATTCAATCATGGCTGATAAGTTTCTCAACCCCATTCTTCCACTTTCTCCCTATAACTCTTGATCGCCTTGACAATCAAGGGTCACTTGAGCCAAAATATTAACTCTGATTTCTCTCCACAGATGCTGCCAGACCTGCTGAACTTTTCCAGCAACTTCTGTTTTTGTTTCTGATTTACAGCATCACAGTTCTTTCAATTAGTATTTAACATTTTGAGAGTTCCATTCAAAAGTCTGATAACAGCAGAGAAGAAGCTGTTCTTCAATCTGTTCATATGTGTATTCAAACTTTTACATCTTCTGCCTGATGGAAGAGGGTGAAAGAGAATATAACTGGGGTGGGAGGGGTCTTTGAGTATGTTGGTTGCTTTCCTGAGGCAGTTGGAAGTACAGATGGAGTCAATGGATGGAAAGCTGGTTTGTGTGATGGACTGGGCTGTGTTTATGACTCTCTGTAGTTGTGGTCTTGGGAAGAGCAGTTGCCATACCAATAAATTGGTAAGAGTCCTTGTGGAAATGTATGTAGTGTGAGATGTGGTGTGATACTGCAAAGTAATCAGGTACAGGTTACATTGATCTGATAGACATTGTAACAGAGACTATGAGGAGGAGACTGAGAGGTAGATCCAAACCCTTTGAGGTCCTGAGCTGTTCTCCTGCCCAAGTCCATATGACATCATCATATTGGGCAGAGCTTAATGCAGTACTCTTCATTAACCCTTTGTTTGATGGTCACTGTTATCGAGAATAGGTCAATAATCTAGATTTCTTATCAATTCAATTTAATGATTGGAAAAAGCTTTGGGATGTTGAAAGTCTCTCCCTAAATGCAAGTCTGTCTTTGTTTTAAGTTTGTTGACTTGCTTGTATGTTCTGCTCCCTGTAAATATCCTGCTTCTGGACCAATAGTCCTTGTCTCGACAGTTTATCCAACCTAAGGAGCATTGGGGCATCGAGAAGATCCCGGTAATTACCTTCTCACTGACCCCTTAGCTGTGCACAATGGGAGTAATGTCTTCCTCCATCACTGAAATACGAAATGCTTTGGTTGTGGGATCTCTCATTTGCTTGGAGTCACAAACGCTCTGACTCTGACAGATGCAAAGGAAACCTGTTTTGCTTTATCCGTTTTTTCAAAGTCATCAAAATGCCTTTTAAACAAAATCCTTGCTGCTTGCCCTCTTTTCTTCCCCCCACCTTGTTCCCTGAACTAGTCTCGAAGGATATCAAAAGAGCCTGTGAGTTCCTCCTGACGAGAAATGTGTTGGCGCCACATTAAAGAGGAAGAGTTAAATGCCATCTTTTGAAATGTTCACCGACCTTCTTTTTCCGGGGATGGGGGGGGGGTGCGGCGCTGAATGAGGGGGCAAGGTCAGTTTTCTCACCAGCTGAGATTAAGGGCAGTGTTTCTTTAACAAAAGCGATGCCAAGCCGGTTTTCTGGCTGAGACAAGGCTCCTTTTATATGTTAGTGTAAACGATTGCCAAAATGAGATGGCGGAGGATGGGAGACTGACATGGGACGTGTTTCTGCTTTTGTTTTTCAATCTGCATCTGCACTGAAAAGGCAGCAGTGACTTCAGAGAGTGGAATTAAGTTCAAAAGAACTGGCTGGGGCTGAAAGAGGGGCTCAGAAACTGAGTGGTGTGGTGTGGTGTGTGAAATAGTTGAGTAACCCATGGGTGCTACTGCATTAAGTTGGCGCTGATATTGTTAGAAGCTTCATTAATAGGAGGGTGGAAGATGGAGCTGCTTTCTTGACATTGGTTGAGCCTTAAATAGGACTTGGCTACAGCACTGCACTGCAGAAATTTACCAAGGATCCTCAGACAGCATCTTCCAAACCCATGTCCACTTCCATCTAGAAGGACAAGGGCAGCAGATACATGGGAACACCACCCCCTGCAAGTTCCCCTCCAAGTCACTCACCATCCTGACTTGGAAATATATCGCTATTCCTTCACTGTCACTGGGTTAAAATCCTGGAATTCCCTCCCTAATAGTGTTGTGAGTCAACCCACAGCACATGGACTGCAGCGGTTCAAGAAGGCAGCTCACCCCCACCTCCTCAAGGGGGCAACTAGGGATGGACAATAAATGTTGGGCCCAGCCAATGACACCCTTGTTGCGCTTGTGCATAAAGAAAACTAATGATGTGTTCCCTAGAATTTAAAAGGTTAGCATCATTTGATCAAAGTTTTCAAGATAACTCCTGGTTAATAGCTATTCAAAATTTACATACTTCGTCACCACAAGGACTGTGTGGTGGTCACTTTTACTGATACTGTACATACAATACGGAGCATATTTATGAGAAATATTTGATTTAATCTCTGTCTATTACCCTAATGTTAGGCATGATTTGCCTGGTTAGCATGCAAAACAATACTTTTCACTGTAACTCAGTGCAAGTGACGATAATAAATCAAATCAAATCCTTCAACCAATTTCACTGAAACAGGGTAACTTGGTCACGAGAGACAATAGGTACTGCAGATGCTGGAGAATCCGAGATAACAAGGTGTGGAGCTGGATGAACACAGCAGGCCAAGCAGCATCATAGGAGCAGGAAAGCTTGACGTTTCGGGCCTAGACCCAGATTACTGTTTGTCAGAGCTTTCTGAGTGCAAATTGAGTGCCAACAGAGAATATGTCCCTGGCAGCAGTAGCACAACATTCAGATTTTGAACCAGGCTGTGGGTGGTTTTAAATGGAGGTGACAGATGTTAGAGCCATTGTTTGGAGAGACATGATAATTTGTGTTAGGAAGGACTGTTAGCAATCAGGTTTTAATTGGGCAGTAACGGATCTTCCACAGGATCAAGGACGCTAGGGTGGCCATCAAAGCCTTGCCCACTGAGAGGTGCTGGCCAATCAGAGGTCAGCATCTCTTCATTGCTCAGCAGTGCTAGAGGGGAGAGGGTTATTGACAGTAAGAGAACCAGGCACGGGGGAGTGATAACACCATAAGAAATAGGAACAGAAGTAGGCCATTCAGCCCCTCAAGTACGCTTCACCATTCAATAGGATCAAGGTTGATCCAATATTCCTCATGTCCACTTTCTTGCCTTTTCACCGTAACACTTGATTCCCTGATTAATCAAGAATCTAACTATTTCAGCCTTAAATAAACACAAGGGCTCTGCCCCCACAGCTCTCTGTGCTAAGGAGTTTCTAAGACTCACAGCACTCTGTGTGAAGAAATTCCTTCTCATTTCAGGCTGAAATTGGTGCCTCCACTTCCCCAGTCACCAAGGGTGCGGAGAGGGGGGCAGCAAGGTGGGGTGTCACAATGTGAGATCCTCCATCCCAATGCCAGAGCTGTCAGTCAGATATTGAATGCCCAACAGGACAGCCCGGTGGCCTGTAAGCAAACCCTGCCTGGTCAACTCCCTCATACACTGCTGGGTGAATGTCAGTGCCAGTAGAATGAGGCTTTTAACTTACCATGAGTTGCCCATTTTAAGGGCTTCAATTGGCATTGAGTCAAGAAAATCCATCCCCGGGTTTAATGAGGCAGTGAAAGGAAGGCAGTGGGTCCTCTACTCCACCCTCCATCCTGGTTAAATACCCTCCATCACCAAATGACCATGAGGAAGAGCAATTAATTACACCCTTTTCACACAATCACAATGTTACAGTATAGAAGGAAGCAGCTGAACCCTTCGTTCCTGCACCTATTGCTGGTTTCCTATTTCTCCCTCAAAGCCCTACATGTTATTTCCGTTCATAGTGTCATTGAGATATACAACACAGAAACAGACCCTTCAGTCCAACTCGTCCATGCCAACCAGATATCCTGAATTAATCTAGTCCCATTTATCACCATTTGGCCCATATCCCTCTAAACCCTTCCTATTCATATATTCATCCAGAGATAAAAGGTACTGCAGATGCTGGAGAATCCGAGATAACAAGGCGTGGGGCTGGATGCATTCCTGCTCCTATGATGCTGCTGGGCCTGCTGTGTTCATCCAGCCCCACGCCTTGTTATCATATATTCATCCAGATGCTTTTTAAATGTTGTCATTGAACCAGCCTCCACCCCTTCCTCTGGCAGCTCATTCCATATATGCACCACCCTCTGTGAGAAAATATTGCCCCTTAGGTCCCTTTTATATCTTTTCCCTCTCACCTTAAACCTATGCCCCTCTAGTTTTGGACTCAGCCACCCCATGGAAAAGACCTTGTCTATTCACCCTATCCATGCCCCTGAAGATTTTATAAGCCACTATAAGGTCACCCCTCTGCCTCTGACACTCCCGGGAAAATAGCCCCAGCCTATTCAGCCTCTCTTGTAAATCTTTTCTGAGCCCTATCTAGTTTCACAACATCTTTCTTATAGCAGGGAGACCAGAATTGCATGCAGTACTCCAAAAGTTGTTTAATCAATGTCCTGTACAGCCACATCATGACTTCCCAACTCTTATAATAACCATCCAAGTCCCCTCCTAATGTCTCAATTGAACCTGCATCCACCACATTTCCTGGCAGTGCATTCCACACCCTAACTACTCACTGGCTGACATAACGTTTTTAATTTTAATTTTATTTGTAAATGCTTTCTCATCTGTCCCATTTAGCATGCAACACGATGGAGGTTGTTCTGTATGTGAAGGCGTGACTTCGTCTCCACAAGGTCTGTGCGATGGTCACTCTTACCAACGCTGTCATGGACAGATACATCTGCAGCTGGCAGATTGGTAAGGATGAGGTCAGGTATGTTTTTCCCTCTTGTTGGTTCCCTCACCACCTTCCACAGACCCAGTCGAGCAGCTATGTCCTGCAGGACCCGACCAGCTCCATCAGTAATACTGCTGCCGAGCCACTCTTGCTGGTGGACATTGAAAGCACCTCCATCGTTTCTTGATATTGTGTGGAGTGAATTAATTTTACAGCCATCATCAACCAGAAGTGACAAGTGGATGATCCAATTCTGATGTTGAGCACACCAGGAGGAAGCACTGAGGGTAACAAGGCTCCAAACATACTCTGGATGGGAGATAACAAGCATGGGGCTGGATGAACACAGCAGGCCAAGCAGCATCATAGGAGCAGGAAAACTTGACGTTTCGGGCCTAGACCCTTCATCAGAAATGGGGGAGGGGAAGAGGGTTCTGAAATAAATAGGGAGAGAGGGGGAGGCGGATAGAGGATGGATAGAGGAGAGGATAGGTGGAGAGGAGGCAGACAAGTCGAAGAGGCGGGGATGGAGCCAGTAAAGGTGAGTGTAGGTAGGGGGGTAGGGAGGAGATAGGTCAGTCCAGGGAGGACGGACAGGTCAAGGGGGAGGGATGATGTTTGTAGATAGGAGATGGGGGTGTGGCTTGAGGTGAGA